>CM075807.1:48308210-48908210 GCA_037975025.1 Excoecaria agallocha | reverse complement strand
GATTTATGCAAGTTCCTATTTTTTGGCTGCTGTGAGAATGTGATTTCAGATATATTGAGCACTTGGTTTGTGAAAAGATATTGTATTGTTCCAGTTAGATAAGTGAAAATTGTCTATTTCTGCAGATCATCGGTTCTTCAGAGTTCACTCATAGAGCATGTCTTCGTTTTTACTTTGATTTCTCTGTGTCTGTGCTCGATTTTATATGCATTCAATTTATCTGAAAGAAATTGTATTTTTGCTTTAAAATTTGTTGATTTTGTGTTGATACGATTAGTTGTTTGGGTTAGCTTATCTGGGAACTAATAGTCTGAAACATAAACAATGCCGATGCAATCCACTATCTTTGAGATTGAGCACTCTATTTTTTCTGTATTTTTTTTGCATGATCAGTGATTTGGGTATTTGGTATAAATTGATTTTCTTGTCCATTGATTTAATCCAATTTAGTCGTTAAATTTTTCAAGACTACAGGCATTGTTTCTTACAATATTGGGATTTAATGGTATCTTATTGGAATGTATTTTTCTTAGATAATGCCTATGTGGCATATAACTTCTAACGTATTTTACAGTGTTATTGCATTATGTAAAGTACAGTTTAAATAATAAATACCAAAGATATGTTTCTTGTTTTTTTACATTTTGGAGATAGATATGTTTAGATTAGCTGACAAGTTGATGATTATTCATTGTTCATTTTCTAGTGTTATCGATTGTTTGTTTGTACATCAACTTATGGAGCTTGTATGACAACAATTAACTTAGCTAATATCAGAATATACTTCTCAAGAATCTAGATTCTCGTTAGTATAATATAATGATATTATAAATATATCAACTTATAAATATATTATTTATATTTAAATTATATAAATATTATAAATAATATTTAAAATTATATATTATCTCCAAATAAAGAGCAAGCTATTACTATAGTCTTCAAATATAATCAAACAAACAGCAAGCTGTTTACTGCAAAACATGAGAAGTTTATTCATTAGCTAAAAATGTAAAGCTTTATTTATTTCTTCATAAATATATTATTGTTATTTAAATTATATAAATAGCATAAATAATCAATATTTAAAATTATAACATAATCAATATTGTCTTATCCTTGATGTTTGCTGTATATTTTAATTTGTATCTCAGGAACATTAACTTGAAGGTGAAGATGTGGTTCGAATTATCACGAAAGTGTCATAAACTCATTCAATTTGCAAGAGATATTGAATTGGCCTCATTTTGAAGGCAAAAGTTGATGTGGAAAATGCATCCTTACTATTTTCTGGATTATGAAGGCAAAGGGACTGAGGAGAAGCTCACATTGTGTACATCAAGTACACACACTGCAATATTGTATACAATATATACACATGGTATATACAGTTAGTACACATAGTGTATATATCATGTACACACTATATACATTATGTACACACTAAATAGAAAGTGTACACACTGTAAATAAAAAGTATATACACTATATATAGCTAGCACACATGATGTATACAGCTAATCCACACTGTATATATAGTATGTACACACAGTGTATACATGATGTACACATTGTGTATACAACATATACACACGGTGTATATAGCTAGTACACACGGTGTATACATCATGTACACACTTTATACAGCATGTACACATTATGTATCTATTAAGTACACACAGTATATACGAAAAGTACACGGTATACTAAATTCTTATTTTGTCTTGCACCTGATTGACTTACCTTTTCAAAATCTTTCCTTTAAAGGGCAATATTTCTCTAAATCATATGCATAAAAATTTTATGTGTCCAATAAATATAAGAACATCATATAAAATAAATAGACATTATACACTTCATCATCAAATTTTTCAATGAAAAATGCGTTAACTTAGTTCTAGGCTTCTAGCTAGATGAAAAATTTCCATAACTAATATTTTATGTCCATTTCCAATTAGATATTTTAAAAAACATTATAATTTTTTCCAATATTTGTTCATAAATTTCAAAAATATCTCCATGTTTCTATTTATGCCTTTCATAATATTAATATTGGCCCTTCCAAAACCATAATTTTATAGTTTCTCCCTAATAAAACAATTATAACAATGAAACATTTTGAAAAGGACATCTTCATGGAGGCAAATTGCTAATTAGAATTTCTTAATTACAGCTTAATTAAGAGTCATAATTGCTTATATGTATTACAGCGTCATTGCTCTCACTACTTTCATTTTAGCTTTGATAGAAAATACCAATGGCTGACAAGTGAGCTAGGTTGTACAATATACCAATTCCTAAACTTTAATATTTTAATTTCTCTCTAAAATAACCACACAATGTAACAACCATAACAACACAAACTAGCATTTATACAAAGTTAAATCATCATAACCATCGAACACAAATACAATGTATAATTTCTTTTATATCCTAACTTTAGCTCTTCTTCTCCAAATCGTCATAGGAACCAACCCTCTTTTTCATTCTTGTTCAACCAATAGTGCTGAAAACTATACCACCAATAGCGATTATCAATGATATCCAAAAGTCTTCTCTACTTCCCCTTTCACATATAAGTAATGCATCAGTGTAGAGAATGTTTTCACATTAGGCCTACACCTTTGTTTAGGAAATTCGTCGAGCACGTGGAATGCGAAATCCAAGTCCCCATTTTCGCACAACCCTTTGATCAGAGTATTGAGAAAACAATAATCAATCTCCACACCCAACATAGGAGCCTTCACATATAACTCATAAACAACATCAAAGAGTTTTGCTGAAATGAGCAAATTCAATGCAAGATTAAAAGTCTTCACAGTTGGCCAACAGTTAAATTCCTTTGGCATATCAAGAAGGGTATCTGTTTCTTTCCTGATTCGACTAGCTGAACACCCATAAATCTTGATCACATTGTGAAAGAAATCGTTTAATAACTGACGATCAACGGAGACGAAGTCGCCAGTGATCAAAGAGGTTTGGAGAGAGGAGACCGAAAAATTTAGAAAAATGAGAATAGACGGGAAAAAGTTATATTTTTGAAAGGGTGAGTTGTATTTTTGATATTAAAAATTTTAAAAATTATATTAATAAAAAAATCTGGAAAGGTAGTATTTTTTGTTATTTTTATTTTTTTTCTGTATATTTTTGTAAAAAGCCCTTAATTCTTTAAACAAACTAGTGCCCAAATGTCAAGCCCATTCTGTCACAGCTAGAAAGTTGGACTGAGCCTACCAAAGTTAGGGCCGGACCAAAAAATCAGAAAACTGTTAAAACGATATAGAAATTGAGTGCAACTGATTTTAGCGGTTAACTATTTAATTGAATATGAACATAAATTTTAATTTTTAAAATTATGATTAATAAATTTAGACGTGAATTTAATTGTCCAGTTGGCTGATTTATATATAATTTTACGCATATAATATGGACATGAGTGTAATTTTTATATTCTATTCTAATATTAAAAAGTAAATGACTAATAAATTAATATTTATGTAACTTTATTTGAGTGTATTTGTATTTTATGCTTAAAATTTAAATAATTTATATTTCAATTTGATGAATGAATTGAGATTTTTTATATAAAATTTATGTTTAATTTTTTATAGCAGTTAACAGTTTACCGACTATATTTAAATGTTAATCTATTATTAATAGATTGAATTTGAATTTTAATTTTAAAAAACCAATTTTAATAAACTGAAATTGAAAAATAAACAATGAAGTAATTAACCCTCAGCCTTAGCCAATGCTAACAATAAATGCTTGTATCGTGGAGTATTGTTTTTCTAGCATTGGTTTTGGAAACTCTTATACTATCAATATTTTAAATATGAGATACAATTTTAAAACATTTTCTTCTCAATAAACTATATTAAAAAATTTTATGAATTTTTTGTTTCCAAGTAAAAATTATGAAACAAGATAATATTATTAATATTTTTTTAGAGTTCCGAACAATTTTTTTATTGCCAGTCAAATTTTGGTCAACTTCGATTACTATTCACTAACTTGCTACTTATTTTTAGTTTCGACTTTTGAAAGATTATTTGATCTCAATTTCACATTAAATTATATCCCTGATCTCAAAACAAAATTGTACTTCTTAGTGCTTGAGAAAAGTGAATGGCAGTCCTGACGATACTATTCACTTCAGGTGGTACTATTCATGACTCAAAAAATACTATTCATGTAATCGGAATTCATGGACATTACATGAAGGCACATGGCAGAAGCAGAATGGGCAACTCGAGAAACGAGACGGCCATTATAAATAGCACACTCAGTGAAGCATCACTCATAACAACACTAGCAGTTGTTTCATTGAGCATATGAAAAGATATTTCAGAATTTTGAAATTCAAAATGAAATTTTGGCAAGTTGAAACCGCCAAAATCTAATTGTCAAAATTTCTTAATGTATTTATGAGTCGATCGGATTCTTCGGAGGGGGGATAAATGATAATGCCAATTATCATTTAGCCCAATTCAACCAAAAGCCCAAAGCCTAGATGACATTTAAAACCTTAAGCAAGGCAAGGCCTCAAGTTTGCTTCAAGCTTAAACTGATTGGAATCATCGGATTGATTTGATAGGACCATACTCCATAAAATCAACTGACACACACTCCGCTTGCCATCAAAGCTAGCCACCAACTATGTCAGACTACTTCTCGTAGATACTTGAGTACCTAGGGGATCTACCTTAATCTTTCGTGATGTTAAAATTTGGAATAGCAATGATACAATTAATTTTATAGGTGGGGAGAAAGCTCAACTGCGGGCTTCATCAGCGAACAAGTTGAGATAATTTTTTCTGCATTACACGACTCCATCAAACAGCTTTCGCACACTGCATTCAAACTCCATGGAAGAAACGTGGAACACCACTTTGTGAAAATAGTGAGAATTCGGAAAAATAAAATTCCAAGATTTAAACCATTTGATAGAATGCAAACATAATTAAGTGAAAATATTAAATTTCTTTTTTTTTTTAATTTTTTTTTTTTGGTTGCAGTGGAATGATTTGGTCAAATCCATGGTGAAAGAGGCGGAGTGGGCTCGAAAGAATTGGACACCAACAGTGGATGAGTATATGGAAAGTGCATATGTTTCTTTTGCTTTAGGGCCAATTTTTCTTATCACAACCTACTTTCTAGGGACAACATTATCTGAGGAAGTGATTACAGGTCCAGAAGTGAATAATCTATTCAAGCATCTCAGTTTAATTGGACGACTTTTTAATGATCTCACCTCTTTGGAGGTAAGAAATAACCCTCATTTCTTATACCTTAATTTCTTGCATAGGCTGCATCTATATGTAACGATCACTAAAACAATTATTTGAAAATTTTCTTTATTTTTCTATATATATATATATATATATATATATATATATTATAACTGAGGCATAATGATGTACCTAAAAGAATTATTTATCCAGTTCAATCACTAAAACAATTAAGACTTTGCATAATTTTATCTGGTCGTTCTTTTGTTATAATTAAGAGAGATATAATTCCCTATATGTTTGATGGTTTTTTTATTTTCTTTTTCGTTATAAAAAAAGCATGAAGCTGTATTTTTATTTAATCAACACCAAGTGGGTATTTTTCTTTGATTTTAATAGTTCAATATATGGATACTAATAAATGTCAATTTTCAGAGAGAAGGTGAAGAAGGAAAATACAATAGCGTAGCACTACGAGTTATTCATGGTAAAGGCAGTGTCACAGTAGAAGATGCCATTGAAGAGACGGAAAGGGACATTGAAAAGTATAGGAGAGAACTGCTAAGAATGGTGGTGCAAAAGAAAAAGAGTTCACTTCCAAAAAGTTTCAGGGATTACTTTTGGAAGGGCTGCAACATAATGCACTACTTTTACAGAGACAAAGATGGTTTTTCATGCCCGCTTGAAAAGGTGAAGGATGCAAATGCAGTTTTGCGAGAACCAATCTTAGAGCTTGTATAACATTCCCCTTTATGGGACATATACTTCACCAGTTATACAATTTGTGCTCAATGATCAAACAAGCAAATCAGTGCACTGCTTTAGATCTTCTATCTTCTTGCCATGGCGGTGACTGTTATCCTTTTGACCACTAACAATCTCAAATAGCAGCACAGCAAAGCTAAATACCTCTGATTTAATTAAGCATTGTCCGGTTAGTGCATACTTTGGAGCCATCTATATAACCACTGCATACAAATTTACACAAATTCAATTTCGAATAAGTGGATACCAGAGGCGGACAATTGATTTTATATATTAAACAATTCATCTTTTCTGTCCACTTATTAAAGTTCAAATTCTTGCTAGAAAAGTTATTCATTGCAGCTAGAATAGTCCTAAAATCGAATTGCAATGATTCCGGATCTTTTATTTCATCCTCAGCTTCATTAAAGGAACGATTAATTAGCAAACAAAGATTTTAAAATAAATTCTGGAAAAGGAAACAACCCAGCAATCCAAAACCGATTTTAACTTTTTCAACTCTTTTGGCTTTCGAATTCTCAATTAATGATAACCATTGTTTTTCTTTCGTTGCTACTTTCCCCTGCATAAAATCGAAAAAAAACACTCCATATAATTGATTAATCTACAAAAGCTATTTACTACTATCTGCCCCAAATCTCTGTACCAACGTCCTGTTAGACAAGTATATCTGCAAAAAATACATTTACCGAGCGTGACTAAATGGAGGGAAACTATACCAAATATATATTATTAATTCAAGACACAAAAGGAACGAGGTAATCAACCAGTGATGCCCTATTCTCAAGTAAAAGCGATAATTGCCCTCTTCACTTAAGAGCTCTTCTATATATTCATAAAGATGATGAGAAGCAAGGCGAGGAGTGAGCATAACACGAAGAGTAGTTACCTTTGACAAGGAAAGACTCAAGCCCTCGGTCATATCCACAGGCTCATTGTTTGGTGTTGTGAGGTTAAATCCATGAAGCAATCCAGCAACAATCAATTGCATCACTTGCGCTGCAAAATTCAATTCAAGACAGGATCTATTAATGGTAGAAGTGTTATTGTTTTTAACCCTTCATGCATTGTCAAGTAGCACTATTGCTACAACCCATGAATAGCTAGAGTTTGAAAAGGAATCCAACCAATTGATTCGTCTTAGAATTTTGTTGCATTATGGGTGAAAATAGATTCGTCTTAGAATTTTGTTGCATTATGGATATATTTTCACCGTATGATTCCCAACATACGTGTTTGACTTCCCGCGAGAAATAATCAGTGGGCAGTATCGTCATGAGAGACGATAACAGATCAATCATAAAGAATGCCTTAACCACATGTTCTTGTATTTTGAAAATTATATCACGATGGCTAGAGGTGACATAAGACTTGTGCGGTCTGCGAATGGGCATAGTTATCTAAAGCTGGGCAAACTGTGACTGCATTAGCCAATTTATCTTGACTTCTCTACAAAATATCATCTTGGATCAAATTAATCTGCAAAATAATACAATTCAATCCAATGACCTGTAAATCACCAATGCCCTCTTTATATTATTTGTATTTTGATAAGATTTCATATATATATTGAAATAAAAGGAACTTTATTAAGAAAAAACAGCAACTAAAGCTGAGAAAATACATGACGGTGGAGATAAGTCTTAGAGAACAAGATTTTACATATAATAAGCAGCTCTAACGAGACAATAAGCAATTGTATTCGCAGATTTTTTTTAACGAATCCAAAACAGATATTAGAAATACAATTATATAAATCTAAACAATCACTGATAATAAGCCCAAAGTCAGAACGATTAAGTTTATAACAAGATAAAGAATTGATAACCATTTGAGAATCCGATTCCCCCATCACAGATGACAAATTAGATCTTTTGATCCAGCTCAAAGATTCTCGCACACTTAAAGCTTCAGCCACTGCAGGGTCAACCAAACCTGGAAAACACTTACAGCCAGCATAAATAAACAATCCTTGATGGTTCGGCGCAACAAAAGCTAATCCAGTCTTCTGAGTTTGAGAGAAAAGGGTTGCATCAGTGTTAATTTTAAGAAACCAGCAGGCTGGAGAAGCCACCATTGAGCAGTCAACAATGGCATCTGATGGACAGCACTATCAGATTTCCTTGCCAATTGCCAATCAGCCACCATTTTCGAAGCTAAAGGAACCATAGAATTAGCTGAAGAGCTTAAACCCTTCCACACAACATCATTTCGTGTTTTCCAAATTGCCCAACAGATGGAAATAACAAGACCACAATTCTCCATATTCATACAAGAGGAAATTAAACTAAACCACGAAGAAACATCAACAGAATTTCCCCTTACAAACCCTATCAACGATCTGGACCAAACATCTCTAGCAAAATAGCATTCAAGAAAGATATGAGGAATAGTCTCATTTGCACTACCACATAATAGGCAAACCAGATTAGTGTCAATTCCTTTAATAGAGAGCAAAGTACAGGCAGGTAGACAAGAGTGGATAACCCACCAAAAGAACTGCTTCATTTTTGGTGGAATAAGCATAGACCACACCTTCCTCCAGTTCTTAACAGAAAGCACATGAGTGAGAGAAGAAAAATTAGAATGAAGCAGTTTATATGCACTCTTAATTGAGTAGCAACTAGATTTCTCCATTCCCCATTGCCACAAATCATCTCTCTTTTGCCAGCTAAGAGGGATACTCAAAATAAGATTCTTATCTGGCTCATTGAAAATAGAAGAAATAATATCCAGCTTAATTCCAATTGTTAGAATCCGCCACAATTAGATCTTTAACCTTCAAATCAAGCAAAAGTGGCGTTTGATGGGTGGTAACAAAAGGATTATCTTCATCAAGCAACCAAGGGTCTGTCCACACCTTAATTTTGCTCCCATCTCCCACTCTCCATCTATACCTAGATTTGATAGCATCTCTGGCTTGCAGAATGCTCTGCCAGGTGTAGCTTGGATTGCTTCCAAAATCAGCATCCCAAAAGCTACAATTAGGAAAATAACGAGTTTTAAGTACTTTCGCCATAAGAGACAAAACATCAGACAAAAGGCACCAACATTACTTACCCAAAAGAGCAAGATTAAAGTCACAAAAGGATCTGAAAGCAAGACCCCCAAATTTTTTAGGACAGCAAACTTTATCCCAAGTCATCTAAGATATTCCTTGATTCTTTCTTCTATTTGTACCCTACCAAAACGAGTTAAACATTCTTTCTAATTTAGAACATAAACCCATTGGTAACAAAAACACACTAATTGTATAAGTGGGAAGAGATTGAGCAATTGACTTTAGCAAAACTTCTTTTCCAGCTCTCGAAAGAAGGGTACGATTTCACCCGCTGATTCGCTTCCAAATCTTGTGTTCAATGAAGGAGAAAATTCCATTTATCCCTGCCAATCATGGATGGTAAGCCCATATAAGTATCATGACAAGTTTGTGGGTTAATGATACAAATCCAAAATCTCCTTAACAGCATTAACTTCATTAACAGTGGCCTTAAAAAAGATATTACCATCTGCAAAAAACAAATGAGTTATAGATGGAGCTCTCATAGCAATTTTACATCTATAAATAAGTCCCTTCGTATCATACCTCTAAAATAAAGCAGAAAAACTTTCCACACAGAAAATAAACAAATAAGGCGATAGCGGATCTCCTTGGCTTAAACCTCCGCTTGGAGTAATTGGACCCAACCGATTCAACACACATTTTGTTTAGACCGACCCAGCGGGTATTAAAGCCCATCCTAAGCAAGACCTCCTCCAGAAAATGCCATTTGATCCTATCATATGCTTTACTTATGTCTAGTTTAAGCATTGATGTCCCTTCCTTCCCCTGGGTCGTGCGTTTGAGATAATGCATGATTTCAAAGGCAACCAGAAAATTAGCAGAAATGAGTATGTTAGGAATAAATGCACTTTGATTTAGAGACACTATAGATGGCAGGATGGACTTCAATCTTGAAGTTAGCATCTTAGCTATTATCTTATAAACAACACTGAACAAAGTAATCGGACACAAATTTGACATGGAATCAACCGACTGCTTCATATGTTGTTAACACATAAAAATAATTACTTTTGTAGGTTGTACACAATATGAGTATATGTTTAAATATGAATGTTTTCTATTGGAGAAAATTAGTAGATGTCAGATTAATGGGTAAGGTTTAATTAGTAGTGTTGGCCCTAAAACATACACGCAACACCAGCAGGTGGTAACGGCAGCTTGAGTATTTCCCATGATAATTTTAGGTTTTTTGGCTCTGATACCAATGTAAACATGGTAATTGACTTGTAATTCATTAAATAATTAAAGAGTATTTATACAAAGTGGAGTACTACATATGTACCACAGGATACAATTACATAATTAATACGTACAATTAATAATATTTACATAAAATAACACTCGCATTTAAACATAAACTCTTATCAACATGCATTTTTTTAATGAAAGCTGTTTTTAAAAAAGATAAAAATAATATCATAATGTTAATAATAAAAAAACTATATGAAATATTATAAGAACAAATAAAGACAATAAAATGAGTTTAGAAAGAGATGGAGAGAAAATAAGTATACTCTTATTATTTTCACTTGTATGTATTTCATGGAAGAAGACTATATTTATAGGCTTATGGATATAGGTTACACAAGTAAACATAAATATTTGAGTTACAAACTATTAATAAAGTGGGAGTTCTAAGTTATAAATTAGGAGTTTAAACTTGTTAAATTTATGGACATTCATAAGCTCACTTATTTACATCACTCTCCTTGGATGTCCATAAAAAAATTAAAAATTGAAAAATTGTACCCCGTTAAAATCTTACTAGGAAAAACCTAATAGGATAAAAACCTAATGAAGGAAAAACTGTATACAATATTTACAATACATATAGTAAGCCGCCTCATTAAAAACCTTGCCACGAAAACCCAGTGTGATAAAACCTTAGCTAAGGAAAAAAGAATACAACGCAATGTATTTTACTCTTCCTCATAAAGACATTTCTTTAAATCTATGAATTTCAATACTGTATCTTAACTTTTCAAATGTTGCAGTAGGTAATGTTTTGGTGAATAAATCTGTCAAATTCTCACTTGAACGAATTTTTTGAACATTTATTTCACCTTTCTTTTGAAGATCATAAGTGAAGAAAAATTTTTGGTAAAATGTATTTTGTTCTATCACCTTTGATGTACCTTCATTTTAATTGAGTTAGGCATGTTTTATTATCTTCATACAATATTATTGGAATGTTTTTTTTAAAAAAAAATGCAAGCTATACATCTTCTGGATATAATGAATTAATGACCTTAGCCAAACACATTCTCGACTTACTTCACGCATTGCAATTATTTCTGCATGATTTAAAGTAGCAACTAAAGTTTGCTTTGCAGACTGCCATGATATAGTTGTGCTTCCACAAGTAAATAAATAGCCTGTTTGTGATCGAGTTTTATGTGGATCAAATAAATATCCTATATCTTCATAACCAACTAAATGGTATTTGAATTTATTAGAATAAAACAACTCCATATCAATTGTTTCCCTGGAGATATTGAAAAACATGCTTAATTCCATTCCAATGTCTTCTTGTCAGAGAATAACTAAATCTCGCCAATAGGTTTACAACAAATACTATATTTGGTCTTGTATTATTAGCAAGATACATCAATACACCTATAGCATTTAAAAATGTGACTTCAAGACCATAAAGTTCTTCTTCATTCTCTCGAGAACGAAATGGATTTTTATTTATTTCTAGTGATCTTACAAACATGGGGATACTCAATGGATGTGCTTTGTCCATATAAAATCACTTCAAAATCTTTTTCATATAAGTTGATTTATGAACAAAAATTTCATCTTTTAAATGCTCGATCTGTAAGCCAAAATAAAAATTTTTCTTTCTAAGATCTTTTATTTCAAATTCTTTTTTTAAATAATCTACTGCTTTTCTAAGATCTTCAGGAGCTCCAATGATATTTTAAATCATCAACATATACAACAATAATGACAAATTCTAATCCTGATCTTTTTATAAACACCCATGGATAAATCGAATCATTATTATATCCTTCCTTTAACAAATATTCACTAAGACAGTTGTACCACATTCGTCCTAATTGCTTTTATTCATATAATGATTTTTGTAATTTTATTAAATAAATTTCTCCAAAACCTTTATATGTTTTAGGCATTTTAAATAATTAAGGGATTTTTATATGAATTTCACTACCAAGTGAGCCATATAAATAGGCTGTAACAACATCCGTTAAACGCATGTCAAGCTTTTCACAAACTACCAAATTAATTAGATATCTAAAAGTAATTGCATCTATTACTGGAGAATATATTTCTTCATAATCAATGCCAAGTCTTTGCAAAAATTCTTGTGCAACCAATCGTGTCTTATATCTTACAATTTCATTTTTCTCTTTTTTTTTGCATAAATACCCATTTGTACCCCACTAGTATTACACCTTTAGGTGTTCGAACTACCAATCCAAATACTTAATTTATGTTTTGAAAGTGAATTCAATTTTGCTTGAATTGCATCTTTCCATTTTGGCCACTCATTTTTATTTCTACATTCTTCAACAGATGTAGGTTCAAGATCCTCGTTTTCTTTTAAAATATCAATAGCAATATTATATGCAAAAATATTATCGATAACTATATCTTTTCCGTTCCATCTTTTTCCTATATTTACATAACTTATAGAGATCTCTTCATTATTATTATTTTTTGGTACCTGAATCTCTTTTGGGATTTTATGATTAGTTATGTCTTCAGTCTCTTCAGGAGTATTTACCTTTATAATATGACCATCTTGGTTATTCACTCATTTCCTTTTTCAAGAATTTTTATATTTGGAACTGACTGGTCTACCATGTTTCAGGCATGGGTTGCTAGTGTTTGTAGTATTAGATTATCCTACAGGGACATCAATTCGAATAAGAGCATTTTCAGCTAGTATATGAGATTTAATAACTCTTTTTAAATCAGTAAATGCATCTAGTAGTTGATTTGCAATATTTTGCAAATGTATTATCTTTTGAAATTTCAGTTCACATTGTTTTGTTCAAGGATTTAAATCAGATAACGATAATACATTTCAAGTAACTTCTTTTTCCAGTTGTTTATTCTCTCCCCCTAATGTTGAAAAAATTGTTTCATTAAAATGGCAATCGACAAATCTTGCCGTAAATAAATCTCCAATTTGTAGTTCAAAATATTTAATTATAAAAGAAGATTCATATCCAACATATATTCCTAACCTTCTTTGAGGACCCATCTTTGTGTGTTGTGGTGGTGCCATCGGCACATATACTACACAACCAAAAATTTTAAGATGGATAATATTTGGTTCTTAACTAAAAGCTAATTGTAATAGGGAGAATTTATGATAACTTAGTGGCCTAATGCGTATAAGTATTGTTGCATGTAAAACAGCATGCCCCCAAGTAGAAATGGAGAGTTTAGTTCTCATAAGTAATGGTTTAGCTATTAACTGGAGGCATTTAACAAATGCTTCTGATAAATCATTTTATGCATGAACATGTGCAACAGGACTTTCAATTGTTGTTCCAACTGACATGCAATAATTATTAAAAGCCTTAGATATAAATTTACTAGCATTATCAAGACAAATTGACTTGATTGTATAATCTGGAAACTATGCTCTTAATGGAATTATTTAAGCCAACAGTCTCGCAAATGCCAGGTTGCGAGTTAATAATAAACACACATGTGACCATTTTATAGATACATTAATTAATACCATAAAATAGTTAAATGATCCCCCTTGAGATGCATTTTTGAGACATCGATCGAGATGGTTCATTGATCGAAATCAGAGAAACATCAGTCTTGGGCTGGAATCAATTAGCCTTAAAAGGCATTTTTGAGATGTCGATCGGGATGGTTCATCGATCAAAATCAGAGAAACATCAGCCTTGGGCTTGAATTGATTAGCCTTAAGAGGCATTTTTGAGACATTGATCGGGATGATTCATCGATCGAAATTAGAGAAATATCAGCCTTGGGCTGAAATTGATTAGCCTTGAGAGGCATTTTTGAGATATCGATCGGGATGATTTATCGATCGAAATCAGAGAAATATCAGCCTTGGGCTGTAATTGATTAGCTTTGAGAGGCATTTTTGAGACATTGATCGGGATGGTTCATCGATCGAAATCAGAGAAATATCAACCTTGGACTCGAATTGATTAGCCTTGAGAAGTATTTTTGAGACATCGATCGAAATCAGAGAAATATCAACCTTAGGCTGAAATTGATTCTGCGAAATGCTTTTTATTTATCGTAAATTTTATATTTTGCTTTCTAACCTATTTGAGAAGCTTTATTGATTTTCTTTCACTAATGACCTTTGGACTTCAGCCAATACATCTTTTCCTTCCTCAAGGGACTCGGCGACTGATGGGTTAATAGCCTTAGTTTTTCTAATCCATTCTTTTGATTGTTATCCTTGTATCCGTTGTAGGCACAAATTTGTAAACAACAATATTTTGAGGAGGAGGTGGACTTACCTAACAGGATCGTTGTCTGCCTCGCATTTGGTTGGTGCATGCCTTTTGAGGGGTGTGACTGCTGCTAATGGAATTTCAATTATGCGTTCCGATCGACTTGTCCTCTTTTCTTACTTCATCTGGGCAAATCTTATGTGGTCGGTTAGTCATCCCAAGGTCATTTGTCTGGTGTCATTTCATTTCCTTGCTTTAATGGCGGTCGCTTCATTTCTCGCATTTTGACAATTGATTTTCTTCTTTTGACGCTTTGATTTCTGGATGTGCATTAATGAGTTCCTGACACATGATGTCCACATTAATATCTTTACAAGAAATTTGGAGTTGCCTATAAAAGGGGTTTCTTTCCATTCTTTTTTCACGCTATCTCCTTCTGTTTCCTCTCATAATTCTATCTCTTCATGTCTGTTGCTTTTTGGCTGTTAAGTTTAACTATGAGGCCTTCAGACTTTCTACATGTTATCATCCAGTCTATCATTTTAGGAAGATGAATGAGGAAATGAACCTTTGTCTTGTCTGGATGTGGCTTGTGTTAATGAGTCATGCAATCTGCTGCCCCGACAACCCTTTCTCTCTTAGCCCAGATTATGGTTATGGATTTGTATCTGTACTTTTCTCTCCATTTATCCTGGTGCTGTTTTGTTGTCAGAAAATTATTGTGAAAGGTGATCTTGTTGTGGAGGCAGTAGTGGGGGCGGCGGCAAAGCTCTTGTCCTCCTTTCTCCCTGTTGTCTCTCTTTTTCGTTTTTTCTCTTCTTGTAATTAGCCTCCTTCTTCTCTTTTCCTCCTCCTTTTTCTTCTACCCTATCTTTCCTTTCTTTTGTTTTTATTTTTTATTTTGTGGGAGGAAAAGGAGGAGGATTTGCCTGTGCACCTTTCCAGACAAGAAGAACGGAACCCAATCGACAAGAATGTTTATTTATATAAACCATAGGGAGAGCATTATCTATATACTTTGTACTTTTGAATGAATATAATTTCTTTACTATAACATATCTATTCTTTTCCATTCTTCTTTTTTGTTATGTGTCTTGGCATTTTGTGGTGACAATAACAGGGAATTGCTAAAACTAATAAGGAGACGATAACTTATACCAAAATAATGACGATCGAATAGCACTTATCTTTTGACAAAGGCGTTGCATTGTTCCGAACGGCTTGTCACCCTTTTTCCTCATCTTTAAACAAGCTTCGTAGTCTAGATTCTCTCCTGGATGGTGGCCATGACTGAATTTGTATCGAGAAAGTCTCTTCGTTCTCCGATTAGAGGTAGTGGATGTTTCGTTTGATGGCAATCTACTTGTACTCTTTATTGGCCGTTATGAAGAGACCAGGGGGCTAGCTTCAGATCTATTGCCAATGGATCGAATCGGCAATGTGCATGCCGATTGATCCTTTGTTTTAAGGAAAAGGAGGAGAGGGTGGCATCTTTGACTGTTTGACTACTTGACTGCTTTAACCTCCTTCATCTTTGTTTACTTATCTGCTATATATATATATCTATATATATATATATATATATATATATATATATATATATATATATATTAAGAAAACAAAAGGTATGCAATAAATTGCGTAATGGGGAAGTTTCCTTTGGAAGTATAAAAAATGAAAGTTGCTTATCTTTTTAGGCTTTTCTTACGAATTCTAGTTCTCCTCTGTCTTTGCTCTCCGTGCTTCCTTTTCAGGTCTTAACTTGGGACGGAGAGATCCTTCTAAAAACACTTCTTGAATTGTGGCTCAAGTTCTTTCATGGAAAAGAAAAACCTTTTGCTATGTTTGTTTTTCATTTTGGGTAAACGTGACTCTTTTTACAAAACAAACTATTCTATTATTTTGACTTGTTACATTAATGTGTAACGATGATTTTATCAATCTTTCGATTGGAACAACACATGTTTTCATCGATCTTTCGATCGGGATTGCACATGTTTTGGTCGATCTTTCAATAGGGATAGCACATGTTTTCGTCGATCTTTGAATCGAGATAACACATATTTTCGTCGATCTTTCAATCGAGATAACACATGTTTTCGTTGATCTTTAGCATGATTATGTCGTCCTTGCATTCTTTTCTTGGAAAGGAGATGCACTTTTAGAGCCTTCTTCGCCTTAACTGCTTTTCCTGTATGACTTATTTGGGTCTTATTTTACCCTTTCCTAGACCATCGAAAGGGGAGGCGTGCTTCTCACAACTTTTTCTCCTTTCCTTAGCCTGCTCTCTTCTAGTTGTCTTTGTCCATAAGGTGTGACGCAAGTACTGCTTTTCCTTCGGGATCTTTCTTCTCCAATCTGACTTTATCTTTTCAGTACCTTTTATACTGGCTGGGCTTATGGAAGGAAATGCATTCCTAATGTAGTCTTTTGGCTCTGGCGTCAGGCTCTACCTGATTCGCCTAGAGACATAAAAGGGGGGTGACAAGTTTTCTTTTTCCAAAATATTTTTCAGTACGCTGCTTCGGAGAGTCCCGCGTTCCCTTTGCGCGTTATATCGAAGGAGAGATATTTTGCTTTCTTTTAACCTTAGCGCTTGGTTTTTCACTTTCTTTTAGCCTCAGAACTCTTTTCTTACTTATCCAAACATCTGCATATTTTTGGGGACCTTCATAAGGTCTGCGCATCTTCTTCTTCTCCTTATGGTGTTCACACTTGTCATTTGACAATTTTTCATATAGTATTGAGGACTTTCATAGAAACCTTACGTCCTTGCAGTGTGGTGGTAAGTCTGTATGTTACAAGTCGTGAGATTGGGCCTCTATGATCAGCCGTCGACTCTCAACGAAAACATCAAATGGTAATTCATAGAATTTCGTAGAGATGGGTATCTGTCTTGTAGTAGGAAAAATATAGTATGCGAAACCTGCAAAGACGCTTAGCCTGGTGGTCCCGAGTTTCAATACTCTGACGTTCAAGTTAGCTATCGGGACAAGAAAGGATAGAAAGAAAGATTAATTTACTAGGGGAGAGAGAAAGAACTAATCGTCCTTCTTAGATAAGAACCTGTTATTTATAGTTTTGGGAGAGTTTGGAGCAGTGTGCGCAATAGTGTCCCTACTCTGCAACGGGCATGACCTATTTTTGTAGTCAGCAGTGATTGGACAGTGGCGTGTATCAGACTTTATCAGTAAGATGTTCAGTCCGATCGGACAGTCTCGATTATTGAATTTTCCTTCTCAACTGAAGGGATCTCAATGAACTTTTTTTTGGGCTTTTTTTTTGTGATGTTGGACTATTGACTTTACTTTTTCGGATGTTATCAATAATAATAAATTTATTTTTAAAATTAAAAATCCTGTAATCCTGTCCACTTTCTTGTACACAATTCTTAAACTTTTCTTTTTTTATTTTTTTCAAATTTTATTTTCTTATTTTCATGTTTTTAGATATAAAATATTTTTTTATTAATTTTTAATATGTAAATAAATGTCCAATGTATAAAGAAAATTTGGCAGTGAATTACTGGATGAAACTCACTGTCTGGTTTCTAGTGAAATTTCACATCATTATCCTTCATGTTTTATTAGTTTCATTTATATTTCTACGCAACAATTTCATATTCTATCTTTCTAAAAAAACACAAGCATATTTTAGGGGTGTAAGAAAAAAGGAAATTTACATATAGTCAATCCATCAATCTTAGTTTCAAATTATACTTTTTTTTACATTTCCGATTAATGCCGGGTTACGATTTCGATTTATGCGGAGTCGTAGTTAATAGTTAAATAACAGTTTATTGGTTATTATATAAATATATTTCTCTTCAAAATATATATATATATATATTTTTTTTTTTTTTTTTGCGCCAAAAATTTTCTCTTATATATTTTTTCTCTAAGATTTATGTAACTTTTTTACATTAAGTATATCTTATTTTCTCCAAAAAAAATTTCAGATAATATTTAAATATGATAGATATAATTTTTTCATATATATTTATTGACCATTTTAACTATATGTTGACTTAGAATAGGATTGGATAATGAGTTATGTTTTTTTTTTTTTTTGAAAGCGGACAATGAATTATGTTGTATATTTATAACAATTATAATTTTGTATTTTATATTTTAAGAACTATTCATAATTTATTTATTTTTGTATATTTTATTTTGTATTTTGAACTTTACTTCACATAATAAAAAATGATATTAGTAAAATTTATTAATTTATATACTTAAAACTTTAGGTGGTTAATAAAAATAGAAAATTTTAGTTGATCAAATAACGAGATTGAAATAGATATTGATTAATAAAATGAATTAGATTTATAGTTATTGATTTTTTAAAAAACAAGTATCAATAACTGATTAAAATAATTGTAACTAGTCCCCGCTGCCAAAGTAGAACAAAAAGTAAGGATGCATTTTCTATCTTTCGACCAGAAAAAGAAAGTCAAAAGAAAAAATTATGGGCTAGAATGTCAATTATATAGTATTCTTTACCAAGACTAAATAGTATTTATTGACTCGTTTTGTACAGTAACGAAGCTAAAATTTAAAATTAAAAAAAAATAAAAATATAAATTATATTTAAAATTAAAATATAAATTTTGAAAAAAAGGATAAAAATAAAATTTTAAGTGAGTAAAATTATTTATTTAATATATATATATATATATATATATATATATATATATACATTTAAAATAAAAAAAAATTAAAAAATAATGGAGCCAATTGCCTCCCTTCCTTTTCACTTGGCATTACCAGTGATTTTGTACGACTTTAATCCTTTCTTATGTACTCATTTATTAGGGATATTCAAATTTAGTATAAACCATTTAATCTATCTAACCCAATTCATTTAATTTATTTTTTTTACAATTTAATAATTTATTATAATTCATACAATTTATTCTAATATTTTAAAAATATGTATGTGGATTATGAGTTATTATATAACCTAAACAATTAACCTAATTTCTAATAACCATTGTGTAAAATAAAGACACACATGAAATTGTGTGCTTTGGATTGAGATTCAAATTAGGATTAAGAATGATTCGATGATATGTTAAACGTAACGATCATATTCTGTCCAAAAAGTCATAAATAGTTCTTAAGGAAGAAGACTAAAGTTTGATGATTTGGTGCATTGCAACTATATGGTTCTATATGGTGTTAAAAATAATAAAACGTGTGCTCCTTTAAGGGAAAGGAGAGAACATTATAACACATGCATCATATCATGTGTGTTTAAGTTGACCAAGAGAAGGAAATTTTATGTGATTGATCTCAAATTTTTCCTAGTGTGAGACCCTTTTTTCCGACCCTTAGAACCCTTCACTTATACCAGAAGTATAGTTCAATGTGACAAACTTAGTTAGTCTCCAAAGGGTCATAGAAAAACTTCGGCTCGGTAAATCTAACTAGAAAAGCGAGTTGGACTATGAAGGATAGAATAGAGTAAATGAGAAAGATGTTTTTCGATCACATTTGGTGGTTTCATGGTTCACCAGTTAACCTGTTGTAATCTTTATAAGTAGAGATACAATAGTGAATACGAAAATTATTTATATGAGATTATGAGATAAAATAATGAATGTGAGAAAACTATCTAGGGTTTGACATACTATTATGAGAAGATCTTATTTCTCAAGATGCTATGTATCCCTAACAAGAGTATAACACTAGTGCTCTCAACGGATACTGGTCACACGACCTATCTGCCTATATGATAGGAGAGAATGACTGAAAATTATTTTGTCATGTGATAGTGGGAGATGAAGGAATTAGGGATACGTTTATGACTTACGAGATGAGAAATTAACCCCGATATATACGTGATAATATTGAAACATGAAATAATATTCATATAAAATTAGTTTCATATTAGAATTCCTCTTAATTAGAAATTTATCATAATTGGAGGATATTAATATTGACAGTTACCTAATTTAAATTAGGTAACTGACATATTAATTACTAATATTATTTTTATATTTAATTTGTGTAACTGTCAAATTTAATTCTCTCTTATTAAGAAAAATTTAATTACCTTAATGAGAGCCCTATAAATAGGGTTACGAATTCTATTCTTGGTAAGTAAAAAAAGAATTTCATACCAAAACTCTGTGAAAATTCTTCCACACTTTTTCTCTCTATTCATTTAGGGTTTTTAGTTCGTGAAATGCATCCCAAGGCGTAGCAAGGCGTGGGTGAAAACAATACCAGTGACACAAAAAGGTAAATGATCTCGAAAATTGTGATTCTGAGCTACGAATGGTATTTATAATTATCATCTCGTGATATTTATGACTTATTTTCTTACAAAAATAATATATAAAAAAGTCAATCAGTTACTACATATAAATATTACTATATAATTAAAAAAATGACATAATATAAATTGTGTTTAAAGTATTATATAAATTTTATAAAAAATTAATGTATAAAAATAAAAATATATTTTAAAATATTCTTTTATATAAGTTTTAGAGAAAAATAAAAGAAAAATAAAAAATTTTAAAGTATAAAAATAAAAATATAATATATATTATATATGAGATAGTTAATCGTGAACTAATGATTAATCAGTATACAAAAACTTAAACCGTAACAAAAAAATCTAAAATATAAAAATAAAAATCGTAACTGAATCTATCGGATCGGTTAACCGTAAAAATTGGTTCGATTTCAGATCGATTTTGCAGTTAATCATATTTTTTGTTTTTTTTGCTCACCCTCTAATGTCAACCTACATTACTTGTCTGTATCAACAACAGACTCGACTCTCCATCGAGCCATAGTTTAAAAATAATATTTTGGTCTTCATATTTTAAAACTAATAATAGCTATTTTTCCTTTAATATTTTGCAGATATTGGTATTTTTCTCTATAATTTCTTTTTTGTAAAAAAAAATTATTTAAAAATTTATTTTTAAAATAATATATAAATTTTATATAATAAATATAACAGTAAAGAAATACATATCATATATATAAATATCCTTAAAAAATAAATAAATGAAAAACAATATTTTAACTTTCTAAGGATGAATTTCTCAAAAAAAAAAAACTTTCCAAGGATGAAAAGATAAGTAATAAGTATTAGTAATAGTGTGTTTGGACCGTTGAATAAATCATTTATTTATCCATTAAATAGAAATCTCTAATGATGTGAAAGGGGGGGTATAGTATGCAGCCTATGCACGCGTAGTGTTTGATTTCAATATCCACATAATAGGATAGTATTTTGTTTAAGAAAAAAAAAATAACAGTAATTAATTTTCAAAATGTTACGTAGATTTTTAGACTGAAAGATTTTAGAAAGCAAAATAAGAATTTGGGACAAAACATCACATTTTCCAGGAGAAAGAAAAGTGGCATTTTTTACAAATAATTTGAACAACAAAATCAAGCATGGCGATTTTTTACATTTTCGATTAATGCTGAGTCGTAGTTAATAGTTAAATAACAGTTTATTGGTATTATATAAATATATTCATGTTTTGGACCCAAAAGTTTCTCTTATATATTTTTTTCTCCAAGATTTATGTAATTTTTTTACATTAAGTGTATTTTATTTTCTCCAAAAAAATTATTCAGATAATATTTAAATATGATAGATATAATTTTTTCATATATATTTATTGACATTTTTAACTATTTGTTGACTTAGAATATGATTGGATAATGAGTTATTTTTGTTTTTTTGAAAGCCAACAAAGAATTATGTTATATATTTGTAACAATTATAATTATAATTTTTTATTTTTCATTTTAAGAACTATTCATAATTTAGTTATTTTTGTATATTTTATTTTGTATTTTGAAACGTACTTCACATGATAAAAAATGATATTAGTAAAATTTATTAATTTATATACTTAAAACTTTAGGTGGTTATTAAAAACAGAAAATTATAGTTGATCAAATAGCGAAATCGAAATAGATATTGATTAATAAAATGAATTGGATTTATAGTTATTGATTTTTTTAAAAAAACAATTATCAACAACAGATTAAAATAATTGCAACTAATCTAATGCAAATCCGAATGAATAGTGAACTGGCAGTAACAAAAGTCTCAGCTCCCCGCTGCCAAAGGAGAACAAAAAATAAGTATGCATTTTCTTTTTCTATCTTCCGACCCAAAAAAGAAAGTCAAAAGAAAAGATTATGTACGACTAAAGAGTAATTATCATGGTTATTAAACTCGGGTTGACTCGGACGGTCGGACCGGTTGAACCGTGACTCGGCAAGCAATTTGAGTCGATTCAACATGAAAATCGGAAAGGATAAAAACTCGGATTGACTCGGAAAAAATCGGGTTGAACCGGTGACTCGATGACTCGGACCGGATTCCGGTTCAACCAAAAAAATTTGCATTTTAAGAAATCAATCCCTAAATTCCCAAAAAATACAGTGATATAATTAAAAAAATAAAATTTAAAGATCCTATAATGTGTTCTTTTAACTAAATCCATAACAAATTATTATATATATTCAAAATATACAAAAACAATGTCTATAATACATATCTAAATGTAGAATTGAATTACCACAAAAAATTTTTATGTTTAATCCTAACAGTAGATAATTTTTTTAATTATTATTTTTTATATATAAGAGTTTATTATATATAGATCGAAAAAATCCTTTGATAGTAATTACAACTAATGAATTGGTAATTATGATTGAAAATTTTGAAACGATAGAAATTTTTGAATATATAATTAGTTTATAAGGAATAAAAAGCTGGTAAGAAATTGGATTAAGTTTTGATTGCTTAAATTGCATGTTAATGGAGCTGCAATTAGATATTGATAAGCACCATCCAAGGACAATTAATGTTGACTAATTAAGCATAATCATGTTACAATTGGTATATAAGTAGCATACAAATAATTTTAGAAACACAACTAACTTTGTTGGTCTTAATATTTTTACATTGATATTTATTAATTAATAAAATTTTCAATATCTTTTGATATATTATATTTTTATTTTTTTATAAATAATTATATTTAATAAAAAGTAAAAATTCCGAGTCGATCCGATCCAACCAGTTGACTCTTGACTCAATTGGTAGACCGAGTCGATCTCCGAACCGATTCTGAAAACATTGGTAATTATTGACTCGTTTTGTACGACTTTAATCCTTTATGAGGGTACCCGTTTTGATGCTATGACATTTTCAATCGCGGACATTTTTATTAGTCGTATTTAAACAAGAAAATAAACATGGCTCTATGCTATATTTATATATATAAATAAGCTCAACATTATTTGGATCCTAAATTTATTAAAAAATACTATTTTTAGTGCTTCAATTTGTTAAAAGTTATTTTTAATACCTGAATTCATAATTTCTACAATTATTTAATATTTTGGTTGCCTTAGATTACTGATTAATTCATTAACAAATAAAACACTTATAAATTACAATTCGTTAATTGACATGATATGTATCCCTTCCAAGAGCAGGGGAATATATAATTTAATGTTTATAAAAAATAATCTTTAACGTATTGAAAGGAGGCGGTCTGTATTTCAAACTAGCCATAGACAAAATTTTAGAAATCTCACGCTACTTTTTTCTTACATTCTCTTCACTCAATTTTTGATTCCAATACTTTTGAAAAATAAGGTGCATATTTGATAAAATTCCAAAATTAAGCATCCAATGAGAATTCTCTCTGTATATATATATCTATTACTGTTGCCTAGATCTGTTAATCAAATTAGGTTGAGTTGCTTCAGATCACTTCATGTTTTTTTTTGAATTAAATTACTTTTTTTATGGATTCGTGTCAGATTTTGGATCACAGTTAGAACTAAACAAAACCGTAAGAATTAGTAGGGGTGTATACGGTACGGTACAATTCGGAGATTAATTTATAAATCTCCGTATTGTCTTGAAAATTCGAATATTTTAAAAATCAAGTATTGGTATTGTCTTGAATAATTCGGCACAATTCTATAAAAATTCAGGACAATTCGGTATATTTCTTCGGTTCTTCCGGTACTAAACAATACAGTACAATACAATCCAGTATTTCGGATAGTTCAATATTTTTAAAATTTTACAAAATAAATTCATACAATAATAAATACAAATACAATTAAAATATCTCAAAAAGTATAATTAAAATTTAAATAAAAATACATTACTTAAAAATTAATATTCGACAGTCTTTCTCCGCATTATGCTGACACTGATTTCAAAATTTTAAGCAAAATCTAAAAACAATAGCACATATTTTAAATAATTAGATCACCAAAAAATATAAACATTAAATATAAACTTTAGAAAAAATTTACGTGAATATAATAATTACCCGATTTAAATTTTTCAAATTCTTTAGTTGATGCATCTGAAGCCTAAAATGTAGTTGATCTCAATCAATTTTGGCAACAAATGAGAAAGAATTCGAAGGAAGAGAGAAATGAGATAAGACAATAATTTAAGTAACCGGCACAAAGGGGGAGAGGCGGAGACCGGCAAGCTCAAATTTGCAAAGTGAGGGTCCGTGGCGAGAGGTAGAGCAGAGGAAGCATGGTGAAAGTTGAGAGGAGGCAGAGAAGGAAAAAGACTGAATGAAGAAAAATGTAAACCTAATTCTATTTTCAATATTTTTAAAATTATTAACTACTTAATTCAAATTTTCACTCCCTCCAAAAATCTAAAATAAAAAAATTTTTCCTCTTAAAATCTTTAAATTTAATTTTTAATCCTTAATTCAGTTTTTTACCATTACAAAAATAATTTATATTTACCATTATTTATAAAGATGAGATTGGATTTACGAAGATAAATATGATAAATATTTATTAGATATGATTAATTGATGAATTGAAGGTTTTAACTATATCTCTATTGCGGTATATTTTATTTCCATTGCCAATTTTATGCCACCCCATGGGTATTTAAATGTTAAGTTATTTTCGTGAAATTAAAAAAAAAATTGAAGCATGGGACATAAAAAAAATTAATTGTTATCTATTGCATAATCAAGTAATAAGGTTTAAATTATATTATATATGAATTAACAAAAAATAAAAATCAAGCTGCAACTATTAGAATATGACGAGGGATAACACAAATATCATTATTTATCAGATAAATTATTATTTATGAAGATAAATATTTCAAAAAATATTAGAGAATAAAAATAAAAATATAACTTTAGCATAATATTAAATTACTTTATACATACATATAATACAATAAATAATTTTATTGTATTTCTAAACTATATAATTAAATTATTAATTTGTATATTTATTTACTCTTTGAGCTAAAAATAAATGAATATTGTTTGAGTGATACTAAAAATAAATAAAATTAATTGATAAGATGATTATGTACTCATATAGGTACATTCAATTATTCATTATATAAAAGTAAACAAAGTTAATTGATAAGATAATTACATACTTATAATTGTATTAATTGATAAAATTTTATTATATATAATAACTATATATAATAATATTATTGATTTACAGCTCCATTACTAATATAGATATTGTGCGAAAATACATAAATATTAGTTGAATGACACTAAAAATAAATGATATTAATTGGTAAAATGATTATACACTCATATAATACATTAATTGTTAATATTTCATTATATACAATAAATATATTTAATTACATTATTAATTTAGATATTCATATAGGTATTGTCATAAAAATAGATAGGTATTAGTTAATTGATACTCAGAGTAAATGAAATTAATTGATAAAGTATTTATGTGATAAATTGTTTAACTTACATATTTATATAGATATTTATAAAAAAAAATTAAATAGTAGTAGAGTGATATTAAAGATAAATTAAATTAAACGTAAATTTTTTAGTTATATATTCATATTCATGTAAATAGAATAATTATTATAATATTTAAATTTCTATTCTTAATAATTAAAATATTTAATTTAATTTATTAATTAATTATTATCTTAATTTTGTATATTAAAATATATAATGTAAATAATTATGAAGTTAAATTTATACAGTACATATAGAATAAAAATTATAAGTAATATTTATATATAATATTAGTATTATATATAATAATTAATAAATATCGGTTTTTTCGGTACAAATATAATTCGGTACAGTTTAATACGGTTTTCGATCCGATTCTGGATAAAATATCTATATATGTTCCAAATAAAGTTAATGGTACAATTCGGTTCGGTTCTAGTAAAAAAGTCAACGGTACAGTTCGATTTTGAATCTTTTTTTTCGATATTTTAATTTGGTACAGGAAGATCAAGACCAGTATACATCACTAAAAATTAGGTATATTTAGTTTGTTTTTACCTATTTTTAGTTTCATCAATTTATTCTTGAAATAAAAATTTGGTTATATTAGTTCATTTTTTAGTATTTAAAATTATAAAAACAAATCGACTGAATTATTAATAAAATTACGTCATTTTATATTGATATTTTTTTTACTTGTATGCCATCTCACCGTCTCAAACAATAGAAAGATGAATGAATTGAACTAAACTTTCAAATGATAATTAAAATAGAAAGTTTTAGCATAGAAAAGAGAGACGTCTCTTTTGGAAGTTTGAAATGCAACGATTTAACGAAAAACAAATTGGAAAAAGGTTTAGTACCAGCGGAAGCAAAATAGTGGATGAATCGTGACCAGTAGAATAATAGTAAATTAGAGTCTGAAGCGAAGAAATATCAAGAAAGGTGATTTGCAAATAATAGAATCCGTAAAATAAATTATACATTATTCGCCACCTAATCATTATTTTTCATTTCATTTTTTTTCCTTTTCCTTTTTCTTTTTGCTTTTGCTATTTAAAAATTAAACAATTAGATATATATATTTTTTAAAAAAATTAAGTCTATTTTTATATAAAAATTAGAATGAGAATATTAATAAAATGGTGTAATATATATACATATATATATATATATAATTAAATTATAGTTTATAAATATAAACACGATATAAAATAAAATTTAATTAAAAATTTCATAATATGAATTTGAATCAAATTTCAGATATTTTTGGGTGAATTTTTTGAATTTTGAATTTTAATCAAATTTAACTCTAAATTTTTTTTATCATTTAAATTTGAATTGAAGATGAAAAATGGCTAGAATTACCTTTACCTAGAGGTGATAAAATTAACATAAATTCAAAATTCAACCTAAATTCGTCCAAAAAAATTCAAATTCAATTTAATCTAAATAAATATTAATTGAGTCAATCCAAAATTAATTCATTTTATTCTTCAATTCAATCTAATATTAATTGAATCAATACAAAATTGATCAATTTTATACTTCAACTCAACCCAATACCTATTATCATCACCTATGAAATTTTGCACTTTCAGTGGTGTGGCCGGCGAATGGCGATAAAAAAGTACTTGGAGCAAGGAAGACGAAAGATTCTTTTGTTTTTGTAACCGGTTTATAAGGTTTGCCGGTAAAAAGAATGAATATTTAAATGCTAACGGCTTAGATTTAAAACTATTATATCCAAGGGTGTGTATTCCATCCATATGGCTGCGGCGTTTTAAGAGGCTTATCCTCAATTTCCCCCAGTGCAGAAACATGCGCGCTGCTCTGTTTTTGGGGTTTTAGGTTGGACCAATTGCCAGAGGCAGAAGATTAAGCAATTTTCAAATTCGATTGCAGTCACCCAACAGCCAACTGGTGAGCTTTTCTTATTCTTCATCTACTATTCAATCATCTTCTCTCTAGTGTGCTTTCTATAAACTTCAGCGTATGAGAATCTTAATACTGAAAATACTTGATAGATTATAAATATTAGGGTTTTATGAAAATATAAAAACAAAAACGCAATTCAAATGTTTGATAAAATGACACAAAGAAATTTTATTAGATTTTTGTCTATTTATATATCAACTTATTATTTATATTATGTTTTTTATTGAATATTATTATTATCGAATTTATTAATTAATTAATAAAAAATTTTATAATAATTTACATTAAATTCATATATCGATTTAAATTCGTATAATTTATTTGGATATTAATTCATTTATAATTCATATTTTTTTATCTATTTATAACTCGACTCATTAATAATACGTTCATTAATAACTCAACTCAAACCCATCAATTTGCCAGTTATACCTTTACCCATAGTAGAATTAGTCAATATAGGTAGACAAGACAATAATAATTACTATATTATTATTTAATGAATATGATATGAAAAACTTAATAGGGATGGGTAGGTAGATGTCTCTCGCTGATCCTTGCAAAATTTCTCTTGCTATTTACCAAATTAGCTAGAGACAAAAGTTTCAAGATAACGCCGCAATGATTTGCTGAGAATGTCTTTTACAAAATAATTGGCCCTGCAAAATAGTTATTCCTTGCCAATCTCTTACAAAATTATTTTTAATTTTGCGAGAATTGTCATTTGCCAACCATTTCTAAAATTGATTTTTTTATCCATCCCTGACCATCACTCACTAATATAGTAATATGTGAATATGAAATTAATCTAATTTTATTAATTATAATTTCCAAATCTTCTAATAGAAATATTTGATTTTCATATGTAAAGGCGAAATTTAATCCATCAGTGCCAAAACTCCTTTTCTTGGTGTGTATATATATAAAAATCTAAAATGGCGTTTATTTTATAAAATTTGGTTGATTTGATTTGGAGGAAAATGAAAAGAAAAAATTATATAATTTACAGTCGTAGAAATTTTTTTATACATCAACAACATATATAAATATAGTTAGAATTGTTATAAAAAAAATTATTTGGGTTTTTACATGACCCAACTCGTTCAAATCATTTCCAAACAAGTCGATACAATTTTTTATTTTTATTTATTTTTTTATTATTCATTTCCAAACAAGTCATGGTGGCTTTGTTGGAATTTTAAGATGGGCTCTCAAAACCAATTTGTTATAGACAGAAGACAAGATAAATCATACAAGACACAGAGGATGGAAGAGGGAGATAAACTTGAAGCATACTAATACAATAATATTATAAAAACTCCACTCTTACAACACCTCACTCATATATAGTACTCAACATGATCCTTAAGACTCCCTAGAACACTAAAACATCATCAATACATAACCATCTAGGGAAGCTTAAAAGACACATTTACATTAACTTAATTACTTAATTCAACACAGATTACATAAAAGACGTGAAAGGAGGTAATTAAACAGTGATACCTCTCTTTAATTATTGAAATTAAACTGCAATAGCAGGACATGGAGTATGACATAAAGAGCCCTTATAGTTATACTAGTCATAAAGTTGAGAAGCAAGGCGTGGAGTGAGCATAACTTGAAGAGGAATTTCCTTGGCTAAGGTAATATCCGTGCTCTCTGTCATATCCACAGGCTCGTTGTTCGGTGTTGTGAGGTTAAATCCCTGAATCAATCTAGCCATAGTTAATGGTATAACTTTCAGTGCAAAATTCAATCCAGGACAGGATCTTCTACCCGACCCGAATGGCACATACTCGAAATGCTGATCAAAATAATCCAAGTCTTTATGACTTGTCAAGAATCTTTCAGGCTTGAACTCATCAGAATTCTCCCACATATCAGGATCACGATGCAACTTCCATATATTTGTTATAAACCGAGTTCCTTTAGGAATATGATATCCATAAAGGGTACAGTCTTCCATTGCCTCTCGTGGAGCTGCTAATGCTCCTGCCGGAAACATACGTAATACTTCTTTAATTATTGCATTCAGGTATACCAGATTTTCGATATCAGATTCTTCCACTTTTCTTTCTCTTCCAACTTTGTCGTCCATCTCCTCTTGGGCTAGCTTCAGTATTCTTCTATTGTTCAACAAATTGGCCACAAACCATGTCATGGTGACGGATGTGGTATCTGAGCTCCCAAGTATAACAGTCTACAAAATGGATATCCAAATACAATCAAGTCAAAATAAATAAATAACCCATGATAATGAAAACGTGACTTTTGTTATTTAGACATCTGGTAAATAAGGAAATACTTAATAAGGGATATAATGAAAACGAAATATTAAGAATGCTCACCAGAGCTGTTCCTTTAATAACAGTTCGGCGTGGATTGCCAAATTGGGAATCGTCTTCAATAGTGGAAAGCATAACATCAATGAAATCCTTGTCATCATCGGAGTTCTCTTTCATTTCATGTTCTGTAATCCATTTTTCCAGAATATAATCCAATTCCTTCATTATTTTCTTTATATTTCTCATAGGTCCTAGAAAGTTCAACCATCCAAGGAATGGAGCCAAATCTGAAGGAACAAAAGCAGCAGCTGTATGCATATAATCCTTCATGATTTCCCTAATATGACGCCCCTTTTCAACATCTCCATTGTTACGGCGATCACAGTATCTTTTTCCAGCTATCATGCCTGTGATTGTATTCAAAACCATATTTGCTAACAACGCACTCATATTAACCTTCACAGGAGCATTGTTATTTTCTTTATACTGCAAGAACAAATCTTTGATAAAGAAATTCACCTCAGAAAATACGACATGGTTCATTGATCTGAGCCTATGGCTGGAGAGAAGTTGAGCCGTGGTTAACTTTCGCAGATCGCGCCAGAATGGGCCGTAAGGTGAGGTGCTAAAGGCCGCAAAGTTGTAACCAAGATTCCTTCCAAAACTGGTTTCTGGCCTTGAGGATAGGATTTTGTCATGTGTGGTGTAGAACTCTTTCAGTATCTTGTAATCGCTGATCACTACAGTGGGGTGGACTCCGAGCCGGATCATGAATATGGAGCCATACTTATCAGTAATATCACCCAAGATTTGGCAAAGATTTTTACTGCCACGAAGTTGGTGAACATGACCTATTAATGGCAACCCACCTGGAACTTCCGGTGGCAAAGAAAGAACACTTTTAGTTTTACTGTTTTTGACTCTCCATGAATTGTAAAGCAGGACTAATGCTATGACACCAAGAATCGCTACAGAGTTTGAAAAGAAATCCATGGTGGGGTTTGGGTATGTAGGATTGTGTGCTCAAGTAGAACGAAAGTGCCGATATTTATAGAGGCTTTTTTTTCCACGTGGCGGCAGCTTGCCATTAGCTTCAAAAATAAGCATTTTCATAAATTCAGTTTAGCAAAAAATTTGCATGTGGTATGAGAAAAAATAATTTCCACTTTAATTAGAGGTCAAGATAGGTAAGTACATGTTACACAGTAACTAATTGATTTAATTTGACCTGTAGTCACATAATTATAATCAATTTAACGTTATAGTCACAATAAAAATATTTATATCAATGCAATAATATAATTATTATTTTGTATCAATAAAGTTACAATAACTGAATTTGAAGATTTTTAAAAAATTGTGAATTAAGTTGTGATTTTGGCATATAAATTATATTGAATTGTAAACTGATATTTAGGAAATTGGGTAGGATATTTCCCGGAAATAATATCAATCAATTCTCAAGCAGGAAATTTGGAGCATGTCGCGATAAATTCCCTTAACAAAATTTTCTCCAGTCATAGCCACCATGACCCAACTATATTCTTTTCTTTTTTTTTGTTTAATAAGCAATGTGGACTTGGTCCACGTATTTTTGATTCGTGGATCATGTTTCCAATAATGCATTGTCAATTCGCGGGTAATAATTTCGGATTCGGGACACTCCAAATCAGCTCTTTTTGTTTTCAAGTTTTTCGGTCATTGTCAGTAGCTCTGTTCAAAATTGGCGCAAATCTTTCAACCCATCCAAATCAAATCATTAAATCCATTTAACCTAACCTATATAACTCATTTTAAAATTTTTAAAAAATATAAATAAATTATAAATTATTATATAATCCAACCATCTAATAATTTATTACTTTTAACAGCCCAAACTCAAATTTTCTAAAATCTCTTAAATTTTTCAAATTTCTTCCTGCTATGTGCTGTCTTTCTCTCTTTATCTCCTTTTCTCACCCTGATGGCTTCTCTCACTCTCACCGTCAAGTCATCATCAGCAGTTCTTTCATCACAGGATCTGCCCTCTTTCTCTCTCTCTCTCTCTCACCCATTTTCTCACCCCCCAATCTCATTGCCTCTCCCACTCTCACCTTCAGATTAGCTTTCGTGAATGAATTGGACGTTTTGGCAGAAATTAATTTTTTCTCTTGGTAGTATGTTTGTTTATCGTTTGCGCTTTAATTGATTTAGCTTATTGTTTCTAATTAGTGCGAAATTTCTCCACTCTCCACATTCTGTCCCATTTGGGTATATGCCAGTTTTAGTTTCTCTTTCGTACTATGTTTATTTTATATTTTAAGAAAAATGAGCAAAGTAATTAGATGAACTGATGAAGAAGAAAACAAAAAAAAAATGATGAAAGTAAAAAGTATTTTATTTTCCTGGGACTGAATATCTAAATTGGAATTCTAATATTTTTATGTTTTAATTGTCCAATCACTTATTGTAATAATATGATGGGGTTCGCTACATTTCATACACTATCAATTTTATCAAATATCTATAAAATGTAACCAACTGCTTATTTATTTATCCTCAAAATTAGTAAAGGTTGTTTGACTTGTATGCCATCTCAGCGTCTCAATCAATAGAAAGATGAATGAATTGAACTAAACTTTCTAATGATAATTAAAATAGAAAGTTTTATTTTACCATAGAAAAGAGAGACGTTTCTTTTGAAAGTTTGAAATGCAACGATTTAATAAAAAAACAAATTGGAAAAAAGTTTAGTGGCAACGGAAGTAAAATAGTGGATGATTCGTGAGCAGTAGAACAATAGTAAATTAGAGTCTGGACTGAAGAAAGATCAAGAAAGGTGATTTGCAAATAATAGAAACCGTAAAATAAACTATACATTATCCACAACCTAATCATTATTTTTAGGGATGGTAAATAAACGGGTTAAACAGATTTGAATTTGATCATTAATGAATAGGTCATTAATAAATTAAAAAATATGAATTATTAATGAATTGAATTATTAATGAATTGAGTTGATTTGAATCATGAATGATGGATTCTTTACAAATGACCTCATATTCTCGTTGATTTTAATCATAGCTGGAATGAGAATATTAATAAAATAGTGTAATATATATATATTATATATATATATATATATATATATATAATAAAATTTAATTAAAAATTTCATATTATGAATTTGAATTAAATTTCAGATATTTTTGGGTGAATTTTTTTAATTTTAAATTTTAATCAGATTTAACTCTAAATTTTTTTTATCATTTAAATTTGAGACAAAATTTTGATCAGATGAAAAATTGCTAGAATTACCTTTACCCATAGTAGAATTAGTCAATATAGGCAGACATGACAATAATAATTACTATATTATTATTTAATGGATATGATATGAAAAACTTATTGATTTGTGATGGTGAGATGTCTCTCGCTGATCCTTGCAAATTTTCTCTTGCTAGTTACCAAATTAGGTAGAGACAAAAGTTTCAAGATAACGCCTCAAAGATTTGCGAAGAATGTCTTTTACAAAATAATTGTCACTGCTATTTTCTCGCAAAATAGTTATTCCTTGCCAATCTCTTACAAAATTATTTTTAATTTTTAAATTTTGCGAGAATTGTCATTTGCCAACCATTTGTAAAATTGATTTTTTATCCACCCCTGACTATCACTCATTAATATGTGAGTATGAAATTAATCTAATTTTATTAATAATAATTTTCCCATTTTATCCCTGTATTTCATTTTGGATATCACCTGTAATTTCCAAATCTTCTAATAAAAATATTTGATTTTCACATGTAAAGGCAAAATTTACCAAAACTACTTTTATATATATATATATATGTGTGTGTGTGTGTCATTTATTTTATAAAATTTGGATAGTTTGATCTGGAGAAAAATGAAATCAAACAATTAGATAATTTATAGTCGTAGAAATTTTTTACACATCAACAAAATATATAAATATAGTTAGAATTGTTATATAAAAAAAATTATTTGCGTTGTTACGTGACCCAATTCGTTCAAATCATTTTCAAAGGGAATCGCCACATGTTACACAACAAATAATCAACTTATCAGCATATTTTTTTAACAAATAAAACTAAAAATATTCCAACATTAAATATAATAAATAAATTTTACCTATAATCATATGGCCTGACCTGATCTAGAACAAATATGTGCATAAAAAGGCAACTGAAATTGAGTCTTTCTCATGCCCACATTTAGATTAACTGATGATATCCGTCAAGTCCGTTTGCACTTGGTCGGGTCGCACAGCATAACTCCTTTTATAGTCATGCCAAAACTGTTGATCTCTAGATATACTCATTGGTTCAGCTAAATTCTCCAACAGTGGAAGGAATATCAAATGTATTTAATTATTAACCTGGCCAATACATAGTAGTCCACCAATACAATGCATGATACATAAACGTGTAAAACATTGTATATATTAGTCTGTCGCATCCGCTGGTAAGTGATTAAAATGTTGAGTCAACCATGTCATTTTTATTTTTATTCCTCTAATGACTTCTTATGGGGGAACAATCCCCAAAAGCCAAGCACAAAGATCAAGCCAATCATGCTAAAGATGTCCTGTAACAGTACATTCTTCCACAAGCAATCCAGTGAGTATCTATACGTCTTCCGGAGTAATTGTAGTTTCACCAACAGAAAGGTGAAAAGTATGCATCTCTAGCCTCTACCTCTCGAAAAGAGCAGTCATCATGTCAACATTAACGCTTATAATACCGATCTGGGACACCCTATAGAATCCTGATAAATACAGGTAAGGTATGATCCTTTCATCGACGTTCTTGTAATGACTCTCAGCACTAGGTCTTCGTGCAAACATAACATTATGTTCAACCTGAAATAAATAAATTTATCAAACAAATATATATAATATAGATAATTTAAAATTATTTATTATTTAATGATAGAGTGAAAATATAATTACAGTTTCGCTCCAAACCGCATCGGCTCTATGCTTGCCATTGAAAGTCAAAAGTTCATCAATGTAAGGTCCCGAATTAATGAATTCTTCTCTTCTAAAAGGTTTTACTTTTTTTAATAACTTATGTGCAAATACACCAACATATATTATGTGTACACGTAAAAAAAATATTACTAATTAACTGTAAATTTAAAACAAACAAATTTTGCATAATTATAATATATTTATCAATTATCACATAATATAAAAATGAAATAAATATATCAAGTATTTTTCATGATAAAACCAATATCATCTTAAAACTTACTGATAATGTTTGATTTTCCAAACTCCTCAGTGAGTCGAAGGAAAAGAGATTTAATTGTCACTAAAAACCTACAAAAAGGCCTTGCCTAGTTGGTATGGACGAAAGCACTCCGAAGCTTAAGTTAGTGACTTAGAGATATGAGAATTTTAGAGAGAGAATGGATCTCACGATTAGCATACCTGTACCCACTGTTCATTAGGCCATTTATAGAGGGTATGAGAGTGTACTCGAGTGCCTAGGCAGGGCTACAAAGATGTTAGAGTAGGAGAACGGTAACGTGACAGTGAGAAGGTGAAAAGTGTAGGCTTTACTATACAACAACAGATTGACAAGATAATCGGTTCCATCAATCCTATCGATTTAAATCAGCCAGCTTCCCAATGTTGTTAGTCACGCACCAGACATCTCTAAAAATTATGACCTTTGGCCTTTGGGCCCAGGCCTCTTTTAAGCCCAGAAGGTAAAAAGAGGTGTCATCACTCGTCCTCCCTCGAAAAGGTGGCTGATTTTCTGTCAGTTGAATTGGTGGTGACTACCAAATCGTTCGCCCAATTGAACCATCATTAATTTGGATAGCTTCCCTCCTTTAAAAACAGGCGCGTGTGTCTAGAACGACACTTCGATAATTGGACCAACATGGGTTTTCCTTATCGACGCATGGCAGGGTTTGGTTGGTGTATTCGAAGCATCTCTTTGCATAAATATGTAACCTTTGGAGATCATTTTCTGCCTTTTGTTGGACTTTTCGGCGAAACTCTGCCAAAAATTTTCTCGCTTTTCCCAGATTTTTTGACTTCAAGGATCTTTTAGGTCTCAAAATTATTTCTCCAAGTAAGTGAATTTAACTTACACATTTTGCATTGCTTTTTCGTCTTTCCGCATTTCGTTTGCATTTGTCTCATCTTTGAATCCTCTGGCTTAAACTCTCGATTTTAGTCGAGACTGGGAACTTTTTCGCTTCTCCCTTCCCGAGGGTATGGCATCTAGTAGTGGTCAATTATTGGATAGGAGTTTTATTAAGCAATACAAGGATAAACCTGCCATAAAGACATATTCCTCTTTGTCTGAGAGTGACGTGTCGAAAATAAAAGCGAAGTATGGGTTATTGGATGATGTGCACGTGATGAGATACCCGAACTCTATGGCGATAATAGAGGGCCCTTTTAGTGCGAACAAGAACGAATGGTTCATTTGCTATCTATGAAGTCTGGATGGGGGGCTCAAATTCCCACTTGGTGCCTTCGAGATTAGCATTCTCAAGGATTACAAGCTCGCGCTGAATCAACTGAACCCTAATGGGTGGAGGGCGATAGCTTGCTTTAAGATAATTTGCAAGAACAAAGGAGTGGCCCCGATCGTTGACCTTTTTACACACTTTTTCTACCTGTCTAATCGTTCTGAAGGGATAAAATACTATTTCACTATCAGGTCGAGAAAGAAGTTAATCAGGCTCCCCTCCTCAATGAAGGGTTACAAGGATAAGTATTTCTTCATAGGAAGAGCAGGGGTTTTGGTGTGTTGATCGCCTGATCGAACAGAGTGAGATCCTTGGGAGACCGAGCAGGTGGCGTGCCTCTATATGCCGCCGATATTACTAAGTTGGCTGCTACATTGGACAGAACGGAGTGTCCATATGACTGTAATAGATTCGCTTTTATTTTAATGAAGTTTAGGACTATTGTTTCATCGCATTATTATTTTGCTCTATTCGTATTGTGATAACTTGACTGAGCCAGTGAATGAATAATTGGGATATACTTTCTGAATAATTAAGGAGATTGTAGGTCGCTTGATTGCTCATTTCCTGATATTGGTGTGATAGGTACACGTTGGGCTCTTTCCATTGTCTGTAAGCATAAGATCTAATCGACTAGTGCGATCAATCGGCTAGTCAGTTATGGTTGAGCTATTGAGCAGAGCAAATGATCCTTTGGCTCTCGCTTTTTTGCTTTTGGTATGTCGGGTACGATTCGTACATCAAGTTAAATAGGCATGCATTTCGATCGGCATCATAGCACCATTTTTAAACTCAAGAGAAGCGAAAGCGAAGTGTTTGCAAGCGATAGACTTTGACCCTCTCTTTTTCGACTCTGGGTTTACGTCAAGCGTAGCGTATAGGCGTTGTAAGTCTTTTATGCATGAAGTAAATATATTATCTTTGACAATTTAGATTACGACACTACATCATGTACTTCTTAAGTACTTTGGCATTCCAACTCCTAGGGATATCTAATCCATCCAGGGTTCGTAGCTTGTAAGTGCTTACGCCGAGGACTTTGGTAACTTCGTAGGGTCCTTCCCAGTTGGACATTGGTTTTCCTACTCCAACATTTCCTGTCCCAATCTCAGCCTTTCTTAAAACCAAATCGCCAATGTTGAAGGCTCTAGGCCTTACTCTTCTGTTATTATATTTGGCAATTCTCTGTTTGTAAGCGGTAATTTTTGCATAAGCATCTTCTCTTTTTTCTTCTACTAGATCCAAGTCTTGGCACCATTTTTGCATGTTGTTCTGATCAGAATAAAATGTTGATTGACAGGAGGGGATCCCGATTTCCACTGGTATTACTGCCTCTGATCCATACACCAGTGAAAATGGTGTCTAATGAATGTCGCTCTTGGTGAAGTTCGATAAGACCATAAGATGCTTTGCAGCTCTTCTGTCCAACTAGCCTTCACTTCACCCAGTCGCTTCTTTAGTTCCATTAGTATGGTCCAGTTGGAAACCTCCATTATCCGGTTGCTTTGTAAGTGGGTGATCGAAGTGAATTTCAGGTTGATTTTTAGGCTAGAGCAGAAATTCCTAAATGTCAAACTATTAAATTGCTTGTCGTTATTAGTTACAAAAAATTTAGGGAGACCATATTTGCAGACGATCTCTCACCAAGCGAAATTTTTGATTTTTTCAGCAGTTATTGCTGCTAACGATTCTACCTTAATCCATTTGGAAAAGTGATCAACAACGACGACAAGAAATTTTATTTGCCATTTGCCTTAGGAAAAAGGACCTAAGATGTCCAGACCCCATTGGTCGAATGGCCAAGACACTCCGATCAGCTGCTGGTTCACTGCAGACTGTCTGATAACTCTACCGTGAATTTAAGGATGCTTGGCTAGTAATAGCAAGTCTGGAGGCTTCATGAACTCCGAAAATGCCCTCATGGATCTCCTTGAATATGTAATCGCCTTCATCTTTCGTCACACATTTCACCCAGGGATGGCTAAATGACTTCCTGTACAATTTGTCATCAATTATAGAATAACTAAGAGATTTTCGAGATACCTTTCGGGCTTCATCTTTATTTGCGGGCAATTTGCCAGTTCGGAGGAACCTTTCGATAGGGGTCATCCAAGTGTCACCATATTGCTTAATATCCATCAATTTTGGCTTGTCGAGGAATGGAAAGAGCTGTTCTATAGTGGTTATAGCTTGTTCGATTTCGTGTTTGTTGGAGGCAGATAGTTTGGCTTACTAGTCGACCATTGCTCTCTCTTCTCTAGACACTTTCTCTATGATCCAAGTGCAGCAACCTTCTCCAATTCCTTTAAAATGGTTTTGATTTTTGCCAAGTATCTTTTCATGGAATCTTTTTTGGCTCTGAAGGCTCTCGACACCTGACTAGTCACTAGCTAGGAGTCACTTTTAATTTTGACAGTTTCTGGTCGTATTGATCTCGCCAGCCTCAGGCCATGCAGCAACACCTCGTACTCTGTGACATTATTAGATGCTTTAAAGCTGAGTCATATTGCATACCTGATTGTGATGCCAAATGGGCCCTTCATGACTATCCCAACTTCGCCTCGAGCACTATTCGAAGCCCCATCAACGATCATTTCCCATGCCATCTGTATGGGTTGTTCGATTGGTTCTTCATCTGTAGTGAACTCAATAATGAAGTCGGCTAGGGCTTGGGGTATTGCACTCATGGGTTTGTACCTGACGTCCCGTGATTGCAATTTTATGGCCTAACCCACTATCTTTTCCTTCAAGTCGGGCGCTTATAAAATCTTTCTGTGTGGATGATCCGATCGGACACTAATCTTGTGTGCTTAAAAGTACCATCTCAATTTGTGAGTGCACATCATCAATGCCATGATCAATTGTTCAGTTAGACTTTTCTTTAGCTCTAAACCCCTAAGCACCTAGCTAACATAATAAATCAGGGGCTGTTGCGACCCTTCTTCTTTAAATAGGATACCTGCAACTGCTTCTCTGGATGTCGATAGGTACAAGAATAGGTTTTCTCCTGAAATCGACCTACTCAGTAGAAGGGGGCCATGAGAAATTTCTTTAACTCGTCGAATGCTTGTTGACAATCTGTCCCCCACTCAGATGTGTCATTCTTCCTCAGTTTCTTAAAGAAAGGTATGCACCGCTTTGCCAAAGAGGAAATAAACCTTCCTAGGGCTGTAACTTTTTCGTTCAACTTTTGTACATCTTTCACATTTCTTAGGGGCTGCATGTCAAAGATCGCTTGTATTTTCTCCGGATTGGATTCGATCCCTCTCTATGAGATCATGAAGCCTAGGAACATTCCTGAGGGCATGCCAAAGACACATTTTTTTGGGTTCAACTTCATCTGAAATCTGTTCAAGGTGTCGAAGACTTTTGTTAAGTCAACAGAGTGTTCGTCGGGACTTTTGCTCTTTACAGTCATGTCGTCGACATAGACTTCGATGTTTTTCTCGATCTAACCTTTGAATATTTTATTCATCAATCGTTGGTATATGGCTCCGGCATTTTTTAGACCGAACGACATTGCTTTGTAGCAGAAGGTTCCATCATCCATGATGAAGCTTGTCTTTTTCTGGTTCAAGAGCCACATTAAGATCTGATGGTACCCGACATAAGCGTCGAGCAACGAATAAATTGCATGACATGCTATCGCATTCGACCAGTTGATCTATACTTGGTAAGGGGTAATTGTCTTTCAGGCATACTTTGTTGAGGTCCGTGAAGTCAATATACATTCTAAGTTTTTCGGACTTCTTCTTTATAAGGACCACTTTCACTAGCCATTTTGGGTAGGCTACCTCCCGAATTGTTCCCACTTTTAAGATTCGATCAACTTCTTTTGAAATGAATTTTCTTTGATCGAGGGCATGTCTGCGAAGTCTTTGCTTTACCAATCGGTAGCTAGGGTCGATATTCAATCGGTATGTGATGACTTTCGGGTCTATTCTGGGTATGTCCTCCAGTTTCAAGGCAAAGAAGGCCTGGTTTATCACCTGTACTTGCATCACCGATTCTTTAACCTCCGCATCCATGCTCATCCCTATCTAAATGTTTTTATTTCTTGAGAGTTCTCTTATTTTTACCTCTCCAGTCGGGTTCATTCTTAGACGTTCATCTTTTCTACTTCTTTCGAACTCTGGCTCCACCACGTAGGTTTCTTTATTTGTCCTAACCATGGAGAAATATGCCTCTCGATATGCCTTTTGATCTCCTCTCAAGATGGCAATGCCCTGCTCGACGGGTATTGTAACACCCAATACCCGTTCCATGAAATGGGTCGGATACGAAGTGCTACACTGATAACATCCAGAACAAAATTTAAATAATGTCTCTAAAGTCACTTTAATTTCAAAGCTTTCAAAAATTTCTCAATAAAACGGACAGAGTTTCCTCTATACGGGTCTTTATCCCCCTATTAACAAAGAACCAATAATATCTCTATGAATCCACTATAACATCCATATCATATAATCCATTACTTAATTAATCTCAAGTCGATACTCATGATGAGATTACAACTAATAAGCTTAAATAGGTATACGAGAAAATCTAAAAAGAAAACAACATATTTATGCTACAAACCGATTACAAACCAAGATATCACTACAAAGGCAACAGATATAATGTTCAAATAAACGACATTGATTAAGCTCCTATATCACCACCCTGGGTTGACCAAACCAGCAGCAGTAAAACATCCTCACTAAGAATTCAAACCTGAACCTACACGGATAAACACCCGTGCTAAGCTATAAAGCTTAGTAGGGAACAACAAAATATTCTATAGAAGAATTTCTTATAAGAATTAACAATTATTGTCTAAGCATTAAGATATACAACAAATACGTATAGCAGTTACAATAAATGATGTTTTTATATATACCGAGCTTATAGTATGCAAATTTTGGATAACTCACATAACCTTACCAATTACCTTGTTAAAAACTATTTCTTCTTTACCTGCATAGCTGAAGGCATTGTCATGCACAATTCGTAGTGTAGATCTTATAAACCCAAGTATAACAACTCTTCAAAAAAAATCATATCAGTGTCCATATACATATATAAATGCAGTAATTAAACCACCATCTCTGCATGCTACACTATATGTCATGGCATAATATGTTGCCCCTTATACCAAACATCAATTCATAATATGATGATATAAGGATCAATTGAATATATATCATGTTTACATTTTTAAGTCTAAAATAACTATCTTTCATGAGCTAAGCATTAATAACCGTGAGCATAAACTAAAGAAAGAGATGGTAAAGGTTTCTATATTACAGGAATAGACTTCACTGCCACTTAAAATAGCTAGAAAAGCATCATTTGTAGAAAAAGGAAAGAAATAGGGAGATGCACAAACATTAACAAAAATTTAACCATCCAGAGATGCATCATATTCAAGAAAAACATCAGGAAGCAAGCAGGCAATAACTTGAAATACTAAATAAAGATTCATTTATCACATGGCATCCATTTACCAAAAGGTAAAAATGCTGAGAAACATCTTCAAAGATTTAAAACCTACAAACAAATTCATATGCATACCTTTGCAGATTCCAAATACAACTGAAATACGAGATATGTACTGGTAGTTTAGAATACTTATACTTTTACACCATATTGAAATTAGCCTGCCGAAGTTCCAAAAGTGGATAACGGGATCAGAGGATATCCGAAGATATCAAATAGAGGATCCCCATGGGATCAAACAATGGTCCAATAAGGACAATCAGAAGTCCACGAAGGACAAAGACCCAAACGGGGTCAACAGAAGCAGCTGCAATATCCCTATAGGCGCCTATTCAATCCAAACTGAACTATAACTGCAGGCTAACAGATATATAACTTCCTTTCCAAAAGCCTTACATATCATTTAGACATAACATAGCTTGACAGCTAATATCGGTATATGTGTATACACATAATAAAATCAAATCTCCAGAAGCATTTATCCAACTCTAAATCGTGCCAATACAAGGTTAAAATATCGAGTCAAGCACAAAATGCATTAAAATTACTACTTTGTAAAAATAAAAGCTTTACATATTACAATCATGGAGGAATCTATCACTTAACTATGCCTCTAACATGTTCTCTGGTCTAGATTTATACCTTTACGAACTTTAATTATACCAATCACCCAGCATAACCTTTAAACATGTTATAATTGCATCAAATAATCACATAGTTATGCAAGATAATTTATATAAAGAGAAAGCCTAAAAGAGTCTAAAATATCATATAAAAGATGTACCTTCTCTAATGCACAATATACATATGCGCAATTCACATAATGCTTTATACAATTTTTCTTGTAAATAATCACATGAAGAGATACACAGTCTAATATGACATTTTATGCATACTTTTCAACATGATTTCCATAAATAAATACAGATCAATATAGTTATGTACATACACTAACCGATGGCATATGTGCATAACCATGCTATTTCAATTTAGAAACAATACATACTCATTTATACTTTAACTTATGACATGCCTCATTTTCAATGCTTTACAATAGTCCCATCACTTAAACATCAAGTTAAATCATGTTTTTTCGTTCTGTAATACTCCACATTATTATTATCCTTGTAGCCATACATTTAATATTTAAAACACATAGATATTTGTTTTCATGCTAACTCAATTAAGTAAAACAACAATATATATATATATATATATTGTATTTCACAATTGCCATATACAAGCTTCATCAATTAATTATGCTTATTGCTTTATAAAATAAGGTTATCTCATATTTCATGTACATTTCTTTTTTAATACGTTGTTCTAAAACCTGCCTTAGGAATTTAAGGACTCGTTGGGTGTATTTCATGAAATCATATTTACTCAAGCGCTATATAAGTCACGCATGCATGAGATATTACTCAGGCATAACATCACAGTGTAAAAGCGTACATTCTAGACCATCAAGGCTATCTTTCATGCCCCATGGTGCTTACTTATCTCATCTCCCATTCATGCTCAATTAATACATTATTAAGTCAATGAAAATCATGATACTATAAATAATAATGTCAGTTCTTAATGCTAGATATTCGCTAGTTAAGCATCTAGACACAACTCACCAACATATATACATATATACACAATGTTTACGATCTCTTATCCCTTTTAGGGTAGGTTAATAATTATGTTATATTACCAATTATTTAACCTATACGATTACAAGCACAATTAATGCCTATAATCACTTAGGCTATCTTAGCAGCTAATGAGTTCAAGTGATTCTAATTCCTATAATCTTTACAAGCTAATGCATAACACTCTTCGTTTTTAACATAAACATTTCATATATTCAATTTAGCGTCTCCTTTCTTACGAAAACAATTTCACAATATTATCTTAATCATAACAACTTGTTGTTCAGTAAGATGTGGGTTAGCATTTCCTTAAACCTCTTTAGTTCTCTTTTATAGTCTATTAGATCTTAATAAGATCTAATTATATGGTTTCTAGTAATAATATTATAGTTGAATTACTTCTTGTTTTTACTATATATGTGTGTTTGAAAGTTTCCAAAGTCATATTCTATATTATTTATATGCCTTAAATCAGACTATCTCATAACAAACATTTCCTCAAAATATCGATATTTGACATAAACTCACAAAACATACATTTATACATTTAATAAGGCTAAATTATGCATCATGCATAAAATTTAAGAGAATTTCTTGAGTAAATTTAGTTCCCATACCGTAGAATCGAAGCCCAGAATGCCTTCTCCATTCTGCCTATTCGAAACCTCATCGGAGACTCGTCGGAACCTCGTCGGAGACTCACCGGAGCCTCGCGCCTGAAGCCAGAATCATCGGTAGCTTTTCGATGGTCTTCACGTGCCCCACGGCATCATGGTTTGGCAAGAAAACTGCCTGGAATCGTCGGCTGCCACGTGCTCCGATCTACACTTTGCCAGCGAGTGGGGATGATCGGCGGGCACCGAAAGATCCGCCTCAGCCTCGTGATCCCACCGGTGTTATCAATCTCCTCCATCACCGACAAGATCACCGAAAAGAAGCGGAAAGAAGAAAAAGAAAGCTTGACCTATGGTGGTGAACAAATCGAAAAGAAGGAACCACAGGAGGACGGCACCGTTAACAGAGGACTGGAAGACAGTGGCGGCGATGATCTGCACCCCCTTTGTCGGCGTCAAGCAGCGGCGACCAAACCAAGCAACGGCAGCCCGCCTCCCCTTCCCGATTCTCCCTTCCACGATTCTCTTTTTTTTTCCTTCCTTTTTCTTTTAACCACACATCAACCTTCTTTTATTAAAACCCACTAATTATCTTTCTTTCTAGATAAATCTTCAAATATCCGCCATAATTAAAATATTTATTATCATTTTATATTAATTTTCATAATATGTTTTAATTAACAATTATTAATTTATCCTTGAAAATTGGTACCAAATAGGTACTATTTACCAACTATAATCAATCCGAATTTTCGGGGCATTACAAGTATCTTCATGACCATGTACCGTATGCTAGTGACAGCTCCAGTTTGAAAAAACAGGGGCCTGCTGAATATCGCATTGTAAGCAAAATTCATAACAATTATCATGAACGCTACCTTGCATATGTGAGTGATTGCCTCTTAGCCTAGCTCGATAAACATATCTGCAGACCTTACGACAGGGACTATGGCATTGCCCATTCCTATCAGCGGAGTAGCATTCGGTTGCAACTCTCCGATTAGCAACCCCGTTGCTCGATAAGCTTCAAGTGTCAGGATATTTATGGTGCTCCCTTTGTCCATGAGAATCCTCTTTATAAAGAAGTTTTTGACCCTGACACTGATGACCAGGGCATCTTTGTGGGAAAATTTCAAGTCTCCCGCATCTTCATCGAAAAACGATAAACCTCATTGTAAATAGGTCCTTTAGCTTACTAAAGGAGGTAATTAACTCTCGTGGCAGCTCGTGGAACCAATTCAAAGCGTCTCGACCTAATGTAGTGGGGAATATCCTATAGGTGATCATTTCATCATAAGTGTACACTTATACCTTCATAAGATACTCCGAAATATGGGTGGTTGGGTCAGTTTTGCCGGTATATCTGTCCATGACCATATCCCTCCACCCGGGAGGTAATTTAGAATCTGTTATTTCTCGATAGAAGGGGGAAGTTGTATTTTTGCAAGTATTATATTCGAAGGTGCCTCTTTCCAGGTTTCCCAAGCCAAATTGTTTGAGCTTTCATTTGAACCATTTGTCTTCTTTGCTTTTCGACCACGAACCGCCTTCGCCTTTGACTTTCTTCGAATGGCACCTGGCGAGAGTGCACATGTATGACAAGTCATATCCTATAGACGCAATGGACAAGTGGCTCGGCTGTTATGTGGGATCCTTGCTCGAAGAAACGGTTCCATCAGTTTTATCACTCCTCCTGGCTGCTAGTGTTTTTGAATACGAGCTTGTTTTGTTACTATATTGTACCCGTCGTTCACTGATGAACAGACCTCTATTCCTTTGCCTTCTCAATTCCTCATTTGTGGCATCGCATCCATAACTCTGAGCTGGATCCTGCAGCATCTTGCCTTTGCGAATAGTCTGGATAATGCTTTTTGTGAAATCATCGAGAAGTACCCTCATATCCCTTACTGCGACGGGAGTATTATCGACTTGTCGTAACATTGCATTGTTGAATTCAGGAAAGAGATCAACCCTCCTGAGGGACCTATGGGTTTCGCTTCACCCCCCTGTAGGTATGGAATCCTCATGGCCATCTTTGATTCCATCACTTCTTTTTGGCATCCTATGTCCAGACAATCTTGATCTCGTCATGACTCTCAATGAAAGCACCAATTGATAACAAGTGATTTTCCAAACTCCTCAGCGAGTCAAAGGAAAGGAGATCTGATCGTCACTAGGAACTTGCAAAAGGGCCTTGCCTAGCCAGTTCGGGCGAAAGCACTCCGAAGCTTAAGTCAGTGACTTGAAGATATGAGAATTTTAGAGAGAGAATGGGTCTCACGATTAGCATACCTGTATGCACTGTTCATTAGGACATTTATAGAGGGTATGAGAGTGTACTCGAGTTCCTAGACAGGGCTACAAAGATGTCAAAGTAGGAGAACGACAATGTGACAGTGAGCAGGTGAAAGGTATAGGCTTTGCTATATAGCGACAGATTGACAAGACAACCGATCCCATCAATCCGATCGATTTAAATTAGCCAGCTTCTCAATGTTGTTAGTCACGCACCAAACATCTCTGGGAATCAGGACCTCTAGGCTTTGGGCCCAGGCCTCTTTTGGGTCCAGAAGGTAAAAAGGGGTGTCATCACTTATTATTATTATTTTTTAAATATATTATTTTTATTATAAATTATTCACTTTTTTTACACTAACTTTTCTCTAACAATGTGAAAATTTTCAAATAAGACCCAAAATATAAAATTAAATGTAACGCATATAAAATATTTTCTAACAGTATTATTAACCTAACACGTATTTCGTCAACAATTAAACATAAATATTATTTAATAATATAAAATTATTTAAAAATAAATACACATTCCCAAATATAAAATATGTCTATATTTTTTATAATACATGAATATTTAATATTTTTGTATAAATATATGTTATCTGCAATGATATATAAAAAAAATTCCCTAAAATTTCTATTTATATTAGTAAAGTAATTGTTATATATTATTTTATCACATAATAATTTACATTATATGATGTAAATTTCAACCAAATATAAATAAAATAACGAGTCTATTTTTTCTTGTCACAAATATAATTAATAAAATAGACTGATAAATTATATAATAACACAATTACAAATAGTAACAAAATAATATTTTGTTAACTTCTACACAAATTTATTGAATAATAATGCATTTAATTTATTTAACTTCAATAAAAATATAATATAATATAATATAATATAATATAATATAATATAATATAATATAATATAATATAATATAATATAATATAAACTTATAAGTTATAGCCTTATTTCTATATATCAACCAATTATGAAATTTTGTTTTAACACTAACATAAAATTCGATTAAGAAATTTTGTTTAACACTAACATAAACTTTTACTTAATATATAAAATTATTATTATTTTTTTGTAACATAAACAACTATTATACTAACAGCTAACATTATAAAATAATACATGTTATTGCACTAACATAAAATTTTTCAAAATATAAAAAAAAGATAACTTGCCTTTTTTCTTCGAGTCTTCAAATTAATCAACAAAAAATACCTACAAATTAAATAATAATATTACAGTTAAATACTTATAAATAAATATAAACAAACATAATAAACTATACTAACCTTTAGTTTCTGAAATTAACTCAATCACCCGTTAAGCATATGCAGCTTGAAAAAAAAATTTCCGACAGTGTTTGAGAAAGAAAGAAATTTAAAGATGGGAGAATGGATGAAGAATGAAGAATGAAAATGGAGAGTAATTTCGTTTGATAAGAGAAGATGAAAGTTAGTTTACACTACAAGAAAATACATAAATAGCAACTGAAAATTAGCAACGAAATTTGATTTTCGTTGCTAATTAGTGATAAGTGTGAATTATATATAGTTTTTAATGTGTTTTTAGTTGTGTTATTTAGTTATTTTGGTTTTATTTAGGTTAAATTAGAGTTATTTTGTTAATGTTTATGTTTTTAAGGTTAATTCTGTGTTTTGTATGATTTTCAGGGTCAAATTGATAAAAAAAAGGCTTAAAGTGTAAAAAATGCAAAGTTTTGGGTCAAAAGCGTAAATATTGGAAGTTTAAACAAGATTACGAGCGTCCAGTCCAGAGCTTTGAGCCGTGGCCATGTGAAAACACTAAAGCATATTACACGTGACCACGTGAAGGAGTTATTTTGAGAGGGAACGTGGCCATGTGAAAAGAAAATGAAGAAATATAAGTAAAAGGACGTGACCACGTGAAGAATCAAAGGAAGAAGGAAGCAAGACATGTGACCACGTGTGACCCAAGGCAAAGTCCACACGTGGCCACGTGTGATGAAGAGTAACATGGGCACGTGATCACGTGTAGAAAAGACACTGATGGAGGCGTGGCCACGTGATCCAAAATTCCTATTCGCACAGTTTTTCTCAAGCTTCCTGTTTTGGCAGATTTTCCTATTTTGAGCAGCTAGATTACTTCCAATTCAATTCTAAGAGTTTAGGAAGTAATTTAGATCTTCTTTGGCCTATAAATAGCAAGCTAAAACACATAAAAGGGGGATCGAATTAGCCAATCTTGGAGATCAATCCTTAGAATCAAGCTTTGCTTTCTTAGTTTAGTTTACGTTCTTTGTTTTCACTGTTTTTATTCAACTTTTGTTTTTAGTTTTAACTATGTCTTGTGAGTAGTTTCTTTAATTTTTGCTAAAGGATACTTGAATCCTTGACTTGTATTGTTATGACTTGAGTTTGTTCTTCAATTTAATACAAGTTGATTATTTCTTGGTTCTTAAACTTAGTCTTGTTTTTATTCAAATTTAAGTTAATTATTAACGTGATTGAGCATCAGTTAATTAACTGATTTAAGTTGATTAATGACTTGCATGTTCTTAGGTTAATTTAGTTGAATTAATACATGTTTATATTCTGAATAAGTTATGATTATGTGTTAATTTGATTAAATTAAGATTAAGAAAGGTGTAATCAAGAATAGTTGAAAATTAAAACTCTTTAGAAAGGTTTTAATAGATATCTAGGGGATTAATTCAGAATTTTATGCTAAGTATTGAATTGTTCTGAATAAGGGAGTTTAATACTTGGAATGATAATCTTGAAAAAGTTATCTGGGTTTATTAAACTGAATTCTCTATAATCACTTGTATGTTTTCTTTTAATTAAGTCATATCAATATTGGTTAAGATGGATAGTCCTTTAGTGAAAGTTGTTTTTATCATTGATTTTTACCCCGTTTAATTTACTTGTTTTCAATAGATCTCCTCTTTAGTTTAATTCTTTTAATTGCTTTGTTTTAGTTTTAAATTATTGTTTTCAAATCATCACAACTTTGGGATTTCTCTTCTTTCTTTTCACACAAAAATTGGTTTTGAAGTTGAAATAGCACATACAAGCACAAGTTTCCCTTGGGTTCGATATTTTGGGTCATAATTTTATTTCCCTATATTACTAATCGATCTAGTACACTTGCTAGACACCGGTCAAGTTTTTGGTGCCGTTGCTGGGGATACATTGGCGTTTGTTTGTTTACTTTGATTTTAAAGTGATTTTTGTGTGTTTTCTTCTCTTCCTCATCTCTTTTCTTATTTTCTTTTTGGTTGACTAGTGGTTTATGGTGAGAGACAACCCCATCTTACCATTAGACCCTAAAATTGAGAGGACATTCCATAGGAATAGAAGAGGCAATATGAACGACCCAGAAATTGAACAACCTATGGATGATCCACCACCTAGGATCGAAGAGCAACACATACCCCACCAAGCTCCTGAAAATGGGTATCGACCTAGAACCATAAGGGATTATGCCCTAGGTGGAATGAAGAACATAGAACTATTAGGATCCCTCACCACCAACCCTTTGAGATTAAACCTGCTACCATCACTATGGTACAAAGAAACCAATTTTTGGGTTTGGATATAGAGGATCCTGCACAACATTTGGATATGTTCTTAGAAGTGAGTGACACTGTGCAAATTTCTAATGTATCGACTGATGCAATTAGGTTGAAACTCTTCCCATTCACCCTAATAGGAAAAGCTAGGGATTGGCTACAAATGCTAGCAAATCAATCCATCCATTCTTGGCAACAAATGCAAGAAAAATTTCTTTGCAAGTTTTTTCCACCCACTAAGACTGCCCTCATTAGAAAACAAATTAGTGATTTTCAACAATATTATGAGGAGCCATTCCATGAGGCATGGGAAAGATTTAGGAGACTTTTAAAAAGTTGCCCTCATCATGAAGTTCCTGTTTTTCAACTGATGCACATTTTTGATGCAGGTGCTCATCCATCAACAAGATCCTTGTTAGATGCAGCTTCAAATGGGAGTTTTATGAATCAAATTACCGAGGATGCATTCTTACTCCTTGATGAGATGGCCACTAATGATGCTCAATGGGCAAGCTCTAGAGCAACTTAAAAGAAACAGGGAGTTCATAATGTTGATGAAATAGCTATGTTGAAAGCTCAATTAGAATTAATGGAAAAAAGACATTTAAAAGAAATAAATGAGCTTAAAGCTAAAAATGTCTCTATGTTGTCTAATGAAGTTGAATCTTATGCAGGAATTCCAGGACCTTTGGGAATGAAGAATGCTGAAAATATAGTGGAAGAAGTGAATGCCTTGAATCCATATAGCACCACTTATAATGCGGGATGGAGAAGCCATCCAAATTTTTCATGAAGGGAAGGTAATCAAGGTTCTTCTTCTAACCCCAATCCTAGACCCCAATTCAACCACAATCAAACTTCCAATAATCAACTTCCATACCAAAATCAAGCTCCACCACATTACCAAAACCAATACCCATCACAAGCATACCACCAACCACCCGGTTTTCAAAAAGCTCAACCTCCCCCACCTCAAGAAAAGAAATCTAATATTGAGGAAATGATTACAAATTTCATGGCATCCCAAAACTCAATTTTAGCTAGTTAAGATGCTAGATGGAAATCACAAGATATTTGGATGAGAAACCAAGAGGCATCCATTAGGAACTTAGAAAACCAAATGGAGCAACTTGCTAGTTCTTTATCAAACCGTGCTCAAGGGATATTTCCATCCAATGTCGACCGAAATTCGAATGAGGAAGCCAAAGCAATCACCTTAAGAAGTGGGAAAGAGTTAGAGAAGACTGAACTTGGTAAGAATTCTTCCAAAAAGGTGGAACTGACAACGGAGGTAAGTGTTTCTAATTCTGAAAATAATGAACAAGTGCTTCCACGGTTGAGAAGGGTAAAGGTAAAGAAAAGCTTGTTTCTACTGTTCTTGATGAGCCTCAATTACCTTTTCCTGTTCTGCTAGAAAAGAAAAACAAAATGAGCAATTGAGTCGATTTTTAAACATGTTTAAAAAGCTACATATAAATTTACCATTTGCTAAAGTTTTATTACAAATGCCTAAATATGCTAAATTTATGAGAGAATTGTGCACTAATAAGAAAAAGCTAGAAGGCATAGGAACGGTTCAATTATCCGGTAATTGTAGTGCTATATTAACCAACAAAATTCCTGAAAAATTGGAAGATCCAGGTAGTTTTACATTACCTTGTGAATTAGGGGAGAATTTTGTTAGAAATGCTTTATGTGATTTGGGTGCTAGTATTAATCTAATGCCTTATTCAATTTGCAGGAAATTGAATTTAGGTGATCTTAAAGAAACCCGAATAACACTTCAATTCACGGATAGATCGGTGAAAAGGTCAAAGGGAGTCATTGAAGACTTGTTGGTTAAAGTAGGAAATTTTATATTTCTAGTTGACTTTGTGGTAATGGACATGGAAGAGGATAGAAAGGTGCCGTTAATTATGGGGAGGCCATTCTTGAACACAGCAAGAGCTTTAATTGATGTTCATGGACAAACGGTTACTTTAAGATTTAACGAGGAGAAAATGATTTTTAATGTTAATAACATTTTAAAACACCCCTCGTATGATTTTGAAGAATCCATTTGTTTTGTTGATGAGATTCAAGAATGTGCCAACACAAAGCAAGAAGAAGTCATTCTCAAAGACGAGCTCCAAAATTGTTTAATGCATCCAAGGAAAGAGGAAGAGTTGGATACAAAGGAGAAAAAGTTGATACAAATTCTAGAACAAGAGCACAGTGAGGATGAGGAAAAAAAGGATGAACCATCCCCTCTTAAGGGGGATTCTGAACTCAAAACACTTCCATCACATTTAAAATATGTATTTTTGAGTAATAATGCTAACCCGGTAATCATTTCATCTTTATTGACAGATTTGGAAGAAGAAAGGCTCATTAAAGTCCTCAAAAAGCACAAAGGAGCAATTGGTTAGGCAACATCCGATTTAAAAGGAATTAACCCAAGCTATTGTACACATCGTATACCCATAGAGGACAATTTTAAGCCAGTAGTGCAACCTCAAAGAAGGCTCAACCCAACTATGCAAGAGGTAGTGAAAAAGGAGGTATTGAAACTACTTGATGCAGGTATTATCTATCCTATCTCCGATAGTAATTGGATTAGTCCTGTTCAATGTGTGCTTAAAAAGGGGGGAATGACTGTAGTAGTAAATGAAAATAATGAATTAATTCCTACACGCACAGTAACGGGATGGAGAGTATGCATTGATTATAGAAGGTTAAATAATGCCACTAGAAAAGACCATTTTCCATTGCCCTTTATTGATCAAATGCTAGAAAGGTTGGCAGGAAATAAATTTTATTGTTTCCTAGATGGATATTCGGGGTATATGCAAATACCTATAGCCCCGAAAGATAAAAAAAAAGACCACATTCACATGTCCATATGGAACATTTGCATATAGGAGAATGCCTTTTGGTCTTTGTAATGCACCTGCCACATTTCAACGATGCATGATGGCCATATTTCATGACTTTATTGAAAAATTTATGGAAGTTTTTATGGATGATTTCACCATTTATGGGCATGATTTTGATTCTTGTTTGCATAATCTAGCAATGGTTTTAAAAAGATGTCAAGAAACTAATCTTGTGCTAAATTGGGAAAAATGTCATTTCATGGTTAGAGAAGGCATTGTCTGAGGGCATAAAATTTTTGAAAAAGGCATTGAAGTGGATAAAGCAAAAATTGATGTGATAGAAAAATTACCTCCACCAACTAGTGTAAAAGGCATTAGGAGTTTTCTTGGTCATGTTGGGTTTTATCGTCGATTTATTAAGGATTTCTCTAAAAATGCCAAGCCACTCTCTAATTTATTGCTTAAAGATATTGCATTTAACTTTGTTGCTGAGTGTTTGCAGGCTTTTAACCTATTGAAGCAAAAATTAGTTAGTGCACCGATCATTGCATCACCCGATTAGAGCTTACCGTTCGAAATTATGTGTGATGCAAGTGATTACGCAGTTGAAGCGATTTTAGGATAGCAAAAGGAGAGGATTTTCTACACCATTTACTATGCGAGCCACACACTTACTGGAGCCCAAGTTAATTACACCACTACGGAGAAGGAACTCTTGGCAATAGTCTTTTCATTTGAGAAATTTCGATCTTACCTTTTAGGATCTAAAATCACAGTTTGGTCGGATCACGCTACATTGAGACACCTTTTTGCCAAGAAGGATTCCAAACCAAGACTTATCCGATGGGTGTTACTACTTCAAGAATTTGATATCGAAATCAAGGATAATAAAGGAGCAAAAAATTTTGTAGCTGACCATCTGTCTAGATTGGATCATGCTAACATCGAAAAGGGAGAAATTCCTGATTTATTTCCTGATGAACATATTTGTGCTTGTTTTACTTATAAAAATTCAGTTCCATGGTATGCTAATATAGCCAATTTTCTTGCAGGTGGCTATCTCCCTAAGGAATTTACTTGGCAACAGAAGAAAAAGCTCATAACGGATGCCAAGCATTACCTTTGGGATGATCCATACCTTGTCAAGATATGTCCGAATCAAGTATTGAGAAGGTGTGTACCGAAATCGGAACAAAGAGCTATCATGCACCAATGCCATGGGGGTGAAGTTGGAGGTCATCATGGACCAAATAGAACAGTTCAAAAGATACTCCAATCAGGTTTTTTCTAGCGTACTTTATTTGAGGATGTAAAATCTTTCATAGCCACTTGTGATAAATGTCAAAGAGTAAGAAACATATCCAAGAGAGATGAGATGCCTATGAACAATGTGCTAGAAGTAGAAATATTTGATGTTTAGGGCGTTGATTTTATGGGTCCTTTTCCAAATTCATTTGGGTTTGAGTATATATTGGTAGCTGTGGATTATGTGAGTAAATGGGTAGAGGCAATAGCTACTAGAACATGTGATGCAAAAATTGTGTTGGAATTCATTAGAAAGAATATCTTCACTAGATTTAGAGCACCTAGACCTATTATAAGTGATGGGGCCAAACACTTTGTCAACCATCAATTTAAGACCTTACTTAAGAAATTTGATGTCAAGCACAAAATCACAACCCCATATCACCCTCAAGTCAATGGCCAAGTGAAAGTATCTAATAGGGAGTTGAAATCAATTTTGGAGAAAACAGTAAATAACTCTAGAAAAGATTGGTCTCTTAGGTTAAATGAGGCTTTATGGGCTTATCGAACTGCATTTAAAACCCCTATAGGTATGTCTCCCTTTAGAATTGTTTTTGGGAAAGCATGTCACCTTCCAGTCGAATTAGAACATAAAGCATATTGGGCTACAAAATTTCTTAACTTTGATTTGAGTAATGCAGGTGAAAGAAGAAAATTTTAGCTCAATGAACTTGATGACATTCGACAATGGTCATATAGCAATGCTGCACTTTACAAAGAAAAGACCAAACGATGGCATGACAAGCATTTAAGGGTAAAAGATTTTGTCCCGGGAATGTTAGTGCTGCTTTATAATAGTCGTCTTCGTTTGTTTCCAGGAAAGCTGAAATCGAAGTGGCTTGGACCATATCAAGTGATGACAAGCAATAATCTTGGTGTAGTGACGATCAAAAGCCTAAAAGATGGACGTGAACTTACAGTCAATGGTCATCGTCTTAAACCATACCAAATCGGACAATAAGAGGTTGCTGAAGCAACCATGGTTCTTCAAGATATTTAAAAACCGGTTTGAAAAGTCTAGCTTGAGACTTTAAAAACTCAGAACTCCTATTCTTTCTCACTTTTCATTTTATAGTTGAATTTTGGTTAAGTTTTCGTAATTTTACATTTTTGGTGTGTTTGTGTGTTTTGATTCGTGAAAAGAATTGAGTAAATCAAGGTTTTTAAAGAGGACATGTTTTTTATGGGAAATTTCATGTTTTCAGAGCTTAAAATAGAAAGAAGTTAGATTTGAGGAAAAGTTTCGTGTATTTGTATTTCAAAAACGAAGAAAGGCAAGAAATATACCTACACGTGACCACGTGAAGTTCTTCATTGAACCTCACGTGGCCACGGGTTAGAATAGGGAAGAAAATCATTTGTAACACGTGATCACGTGTGTTCTTATACAAGAAATCATGTGGCCACGCCTAAAAGCTCTGGATCCATTGTTTTCATTCACGTGACCACGTGGATTCTTTGTATAAGACCACACGTGGCCACGCCCCACCCAAGAACAAACCTACACGTGACCACGTGTGGTTCTTCTCATGAATCGCACGTGGCCACGCCTTATCTTGCTGCCTATATATACCCTTCACGAGTTTCTTTTTGCTTCATTTTTATTTTCTTTCACTCTCTCCCGTGCCCACGCCTCACCAACATCAATTTCCAACCGTGCCCACAAATTTTCACCACCTACCAACACTCATCATCTCCATTAGCTTCCTCCTTCAATTTCTTCTCTCTTCCATCATTCATCACTTGGTTCTCTACATTTTCATTATCATTCTAGGGTTTTTATACCTCTCACACACCATCTCCACTTTGTGCTACATTTTTGGTAAATTTCTCACTTCCAAGTAAGTATTTACTTCCTCTACTCCTTAATTATCATTTGTTTGGCATCAATGGTTGTGTTTTGTGCATATTTGTTCAATAAAAGCTTAGTTTTTAGGTTAATTTGCACTTCACATATTGTTTTCATGTTCATTCTTTTCGCTTCTTTGGATGCTTATGATTAATATGTGCATGTAATAGATGTTTGGTATGAAATTGGGTAGTGAACACTCTGTGTTATGCTTCTTAAAATTCATGCTCAAACTTGTGCTCACAACATGTTCGATAAAATGCCTCAATGAGTTTTTCTTTAAAAAATTTTAACTTTCACTCTTTGGATGGTATGTTTATAAGTTGCATTGATGCACGATGAATTCATTCACCTTTCGCAAGAGTTGTTCATGATCTTATTCACACATGATATGCATTATGTTACATCCTCTTTGTGCTCAACTTTTGCATACATTTTCTGCCTATCATGACATATGTTATTAACTTATCATTTCATCCACTTGTGTTTCATTGCACTCACTACATGTTCATGCACTCATACTTTAGTGTATTTTGGGTTATGAGTTAATACTTACATTGTGTTTTTCTTTGGTTGTAGTGGCACCTTGAAGGACTAAATACCCCGATGTAGCTAGTTCATCTGGTGTCCGAATTCCATCATATGTAGACAAGGCGAAGATTAACAAATTTGATTATTTCAGCAAGTGCAATTATGTCCAGCCAGCCTACTTAAGCCATTTGTTCCTCAATATCCCAGCAGGAAATTTGTGGGATTATGAGATCAAACCGTTGATTCAAAATATTGGCTAGAGGGAATTCATAAAAAAGAAACCAAAGGTGTACCCGGATATGGCTAGAGATTTTCTTTATTCTTTTGAATGTTATTTCAGGCGAGATGCTGAGGATGGAACAGTGGGTTTTAAACTCGATAAGAAAGGTTATTCTCTAACTTTAACTCAGTTTTCTGAACTTTTAGGTTTTGTGCCAACTGCTCCCTAGGAATTGGAAGATGCTTCACCTGCGGAGAATTGGGAGAGAATTAAAGATATTGAATTGAATGAGCCTTGGGTAGGAGGACAATGCAAGGTACATGCTCTAAGAACTCATGCTTTGAGAATAATTCATTGGTTTTTGGCAAAAACTATGTATAACAATTTGAAGAATGCCAGTACTATTAATGTCTCTCAAGCAATGGTTTTAAGATGTATGATGGATGGCATTGCAATTAATGGAGCGGGCATTATAGCTAGTCGAATTAAGGATTTCCAGAAAATGTCAAGTAACATTGATAATATCTTTATTGGATGGGTAGCTATAGTTTTGGCAGGTGCAGTTAATCATCAAGTTTATGGCAAGCCACTTCCAGGAGATTTGCCTTGCATTGATAATATAATGTTGAAAAGGATGAAGATTCTGATACCTAAGCCCCGAGGACATTGGGCAACCCGAGAGGAGTATTTGTCAGAGAATCATATTAGGATTGCGAAGCAAGAAGAGCAGCCAAATGAGCCAGAAGAAGAGCATGTTGCCACAGCAGTCCCGTCTCCCATAAATGAACCCACAACACCAGAATGGGAAGCACCATTTAATCACTTGAGTGGTCGATTGGATGCTCAACAAATGAGGCTCGATCAGATGCAAGGGAGATTGGATATGCTCCGGGATACGGTAATGGAAGGCAATAGATGAGTTGAGCATTTCATCAATCAATTTTGGCAGCGTTTTCCTCCACCACCACCTCCATTTGAATAGATCTTTGTTTGCTGGGACAGCAACGTTTTGAGGAGGGGGTAGCCTCCTTTCAGGGAGTTTTTCTTCTATCTTTCTTTTATTTTTCATGAATCAAGTTTTTATGTTGTGTTTTGTGTTTTATTTTCCATTAGTTTGTTTTTGTTTATGTTCTGTTTGGTTGCTTAAGGTTGTAAAACTTGTTAAAATGTATATAGTTCACCTTTTCACTTAGTTTGCATGAGAACTTAGTTTGCCCTAGTTGTCTTCAAGACTTGGAACAATTTGAACTTGGATATGGAATATGCATGTTTTAAACCTTTGCTTAGCAATAGAACATTTATGTTGTTTAATAAATATTTAGATAGGTTAATTTTTAGCTTGATAAATATTTGTTAGTTTCCATTTTTTTGAGCACTTAAGACTAGTTTTTGAACTTAGAAAAAAACAATGCATTGACATAGTTAAGTGATGAATTTTAGAATACTAGAACCTTCCTCATCACCCTTCTAAGCATACAAGCAACTCAAAACAACTTGGAAAGTGATCTAGGCAATGTTTTTCTTGATAAGCCATATCTTAACTTATTTTCCTACCCTATATGCATATTTATCCTTTGTTAGCCATTTTAAGCTTAATGAGGTATGCTTAATGTGTGACATATTTATGTTTCTTGTTACACTCATTTATGTTGCCATATAACCTAAAAAGCTTTTAACTTCCCTTCTAGAATTGGTCACTCTAGGATAGGATGAATTAATAAGAATTGGGTATCTTGATGGGTGTGATAAGATGTGTTGAAGTCAAAGAAATAGTGAATTGTTACCTTGTTTTTACCCATGTTATATTATTGTATTGCCAACATCAAAGCTAGAAAAGAAAAGAAAAAAAAATAAAGAAAGAAAGAAAAAGGAAAAAATAAAGCTAGCAAGTATGGCAAAAATCTTAAGTGTGGGGTAGTTACAAGGAAAAATAAATATGACTTCTTGAAAAAAGGGTATAAATTGTGAATGAAAGAGAGTTTTAATTATTATTTCTCTCTTAGAAGAGCTTTGAATTGTGAAAATTTGAGAAAGTTTGGCTAAGTTTTTGTTTAAGTTAATGGGATGAAAAGTTAGTTTATTTTATCTTAGAGTGGTTAATCTTATTGTTGATCTTTTATCCATTCTTTGATAACCAATACCTTAGCCCCATTACAACCTTTAAAAGACCTAAGTGATTCTAAGTTTTGTTTTTGAGTTGTTTAGCGGAGATGACTTTCAGGTTCTGGTGCTAAAGGAGAGGCCTATGGTGTTTCTAGAGTTTCAAGCACGAAACCATGTGTATACTTATGTGTACATTCATTTTAAACTTGATTATGAATTTGCATTGGTGTTTTGGATTTGGAAAATACTTAAAATGATTTGGTCTTGCACACACATAAGGAAACTATCTCATATTGTCTTGTTTGAAGAAAGATCTATTTAGAGGTTATATTAAGTGCTTGTGTTAAAATGCTAAGTTTGGTTATGAAATTGCATATCTTGATACAAGTTTAAAAGTTTTGAAGGAGGATTTGTTCTAATTTGCTTGAGGGCAAGCAAGGTTTAAGTATGGGGTATTTGATAAGTGTGAATTATATATAGTCTTTAATGTGTTTTTAGTTGTGTTATTTAGTTATTTTGGTTTTATTTAGGTTAAATTAGAGTTATTTTGTTAATTTTTATGTTTTTAAGGTTAATTCTGTGTTTTGTATGATTTTCAGGGTCAAATTGATAAAAAAAAGGGCTTAAAGTGTAAAAAATGCAAAGTTTTGGGCCAAAAGCGTAAATATTGGAAGTTTAAGCAAGATTACGAGCGTCCAGTCCAGAGCTTTGAGCCGTAGCCACGTGAAAACACTAAAGCATATTACACGTGAAGGAGTTATTTTGAGAGGGAACGTGGCCATGTGAAAAGAAAATGAAGAAATATAAGTAAAAGGACGTGACCACGTGAAGAATCAAAGGAATAAGGCAGCAAGACACGTGACCACGTGTGACCCAAGGCAAAGTCCACATGTAACACCCTTATCCCTCCTTAAATTGTACCGGCGTACCGAAGATCGGAAATTTTTTTTTTTCTATACCTAAAAACCTTATCGATATTTATTTAATCAATAATTAAATTTCGCCGCTGACTTATAACTGTCCAATTTACTATGCACCTAATAAAAATTTTGCAATATAACGGCTGTACATAGTACTAGCCCCCTGAAAAGCAGACAATTCCCACAGCCTCTCAGAGGCACAACAATAAAAAATACAGCCATATACGTTCATTTCATCCATTTCATTTGTTCACAATCCAATACTCTTTAGTACAATAACTTCTGTTTACATTACATAACCATAAGAAAAACTTGTACTCATATATTTATATATATACATGCCAAAATTATACAACTAGAGCAATCTAAAAGAAATCCTGCAGTCTGAATTCTTGCTCCAGCTTCTGTTTACCTGCGCGCAGTAAAACTACACGCTGAGCACTCAATATGCTCAGTGGTGACTAACAATCGATACATTTCCTAACATTTCCATTTTTATTCTTAAATATTAGCATATAAATATGAACATAATTATAAAATCAATTATTATCACCTTTAAGCAACAACCTAACATTTTCTATAAGGTTATTCAATTTAGTCACATAATTACAATTTTGCCATTATAGGTTCAATGATAATCTTTAAATTGATAACTGAAGTAATTTACGTTTCTTTACACTTAATTTGTCAATTATGAGCAAAATTACATTTTAGTCCTTGTTGTCCATAAAATTTACTTTTTACTTGATTTAACTATTATTTGACTGTTTTATCCTTAATTAATCAATTTTCACTTAATTTACTATCTTTTTACACTTTTTGGAAAAATTACCATTTTGCCCCTAAACTTTCTTTTTCTTTCACTATGGTCCTTTTTCACTTTCTTTTCCTACTTTTTATTGTCTTTTCATTTCTTTCTCAATTTATTACCATTATGCCCCTAGTACAGATCCGGCAACAAATCTCAGACCGGATACACGGAACATGGACCCCATGGGCCCCACTAAAAAGAGAAATGATTCCCAAGGAACCATTCTCAGAACACTGCACTTTTCACTGTCACATTAACACTTAAGCTATGGAGATCAATGATCCTACCCATAGCAAAGCAAGTCACCATGACCTGCACCGCGGTAAAAGGGTGTTCCTATGGCTAGCCAACTATATCCAGAACTAGTTTTTACTGCCAGACTAATTCTAAGGGCACAGGAATAATTACGTTACTAATTCTTTTCAAGTTCGAAAAATTCAATAATTGACTTTTTATTTCTTTTTTTGTTAACATTAATTTACTTTCATATGACTTAACCACTTTCACTATTTTTATGCAATTATTAACCAATAATTCAATTATTTTCAATATACATAATAACATTAAATTCTAAATAAAATCACAATAATTTCAATAATTGCCAATAAAATTTGTTTATGCATTATTTATTATTTATTATCATTTTTCATTAAAATACTCAATTAATTCACTATAAATCACAACTTTTATTATATACATACACTATAAATAGTCTTAAAAATTCCCAAATTAATTCCAAAAATTATCTAAAAATTCATGGACATTAATTTTTATGTCTACTATTAATTTAAGCTAACAATTATTATTTTTATGCAATTTCTCACTATAAACCCTAATGAAGAAATTCGGCCAACCCACTCACCTTCCTAAAAATTTTTATTTCTTTCATTTACATCTTCCATTCATCATTTCTCTCACTTAATTACAAATACCCTAACATATTTGCATCAATTAAAAACTTTAAATATTTTTGTCCTAATTACATAATTAAGAAAAAATTCATAAACTTAGAAAATATAAAGATTTATTAGTCACTTACAATTTTTTCTTCAATTAGGGAGTCTAGGCTTCCTTTCCCTTGCCTTTGCTTTTGGAAAAACTCCCCTCAATTTGCTCACCTACATAGGCAGCCCATTTAAGCTTAGATTTCTTCATTTTCTTGTTCTCAAATGCAAAAACTAACCTCATAATCATCATCTACACCCAAAAATCTATAGAAAACCACTAAGAAATCAATTTAAAACATTAAAATTATCAAGCTCCAACTTACCCCTCTTTCTTTCTTTCCTTGATTTCTTCACTTTCTTTGCCCAAATCAACTAAGTGAAGCTATTTTAGTGTATTAGAGGGATGGAACTACAATTCCTAACTTGGAATTTAAGAGAAATATTAAGTGGTGAAAAAGCAAAAGAGAGGGAGAGAAGAGTGAAGGGTATTCGGCCAAGGAGGAGGAAGAAGGAGACACAGGAAAAATCTGGAGTTTTCTCCAGAAATTCAGCCTTTAAATACCTCTATATTGGGCCCAAAATTGGGCTAGAATAATGGGCTTTGCCCATTTAACTTAAAAGGCCCAATTTAGACCCCTAAAGGCCCAATTAAAATTCTCTCTCTTCCAGCCATCAAATCACTCCAAACATAATTCCATCACTCTTATCATATCAAAAATAGCTAGCACACAAATTTTCGGCTCAATCGGAGTTTGTTATCGGTCCGATTCAAACTTATCGGTCCGATTCGACAACTGTCGGTGTCACCGAAAAATTCCATTCTCATTACTAAAATATTCTACACAAAAATTCATGTAGGAATGCAAAATATGGTAATATTCGGAGTTCGTTTACTATTTTTAATCGTTTACACAAAATCAAGTCACCTTCCCTAACAGGGAAATTGACTCGCTAACTTTTTAGTATTTTTGACTTTTGGAGGCCCATTTGACCTCAATTTCACTTCAAATTTCAACTCCGGACTCACTATGACCAATACTTTCCGATGGTCTAATAAAATATTTTTGAGTTTCGGGTGTCCTTTCGGGCCCGAAAAGCACTATTCACCATCGAAAAGTACTGTTCACGGCTGACCCGGTGTTGAGGCCGTTACACCACACGTGGCCACGTGTGATGAAGAGTAACATGGTCACATGGTCACGTGTAGAAAAGACAGTAATGGAGGCGTGGCCACGTGATCCAGAATTCCTATTCGCGCAGTTTTTCTCAAGCTTCCTGTTTTGGCAGATTTTCCTGTTTTGAGCAGCTAGATTACTTCCAATTCAATTCTAAGAGTTTAGGAAGTAATTTAGATCTCCTTTGGCCTATAAATAGCAAGCTAAAACACATAAAAGGGGGATCGAATTAGCCAATCTTGGAGATCAATCCTTAGAATCAAGCTTTGCTTTCTTAGTTTAGTTTACTTTCTTTGTTTTCACTGTTTTTATTCAACTTTTGTTTTTAGTTTTAACTATGTCTTGTGAGTAATTTCTTTAATTTTTGCTAAAGGATACTTGAATCCTTGACTTGTATTGTTATGACTTGAGTTTGTTCTTCAATTTAATACAAGTTGATTATTTCTTGGTTCTTAAACTTAGTCTTGTTTTTATTCAAATTTAAGTTAATTATTAACGTGATTGAGCATCGGTTAATTAATTGATTTAAGTTGATTAATGACTTGCATGTTCTTAGGTTAATTTAGTTGAATTAATACATGTTTATATTCTGAATAAGTTATGATTATGTGTTAATTTGATTAAATTAAGATTAAGAAAGGTGTAATCAAGAATAGTTGGAAATTAAAACTCTTGAGAAAGGTTTTAATAGATATCTAGGGGATTAATTCAAAATTTTATGCTAAGTATTGAATTGTTCTGAATAAGGGAGTTTAATACTTGGAATGATAATCTTGAAAAAGTTATCTGGGTTTATTAAACTGAATTCTCCATAATCACTTGTATGTTTTCTTTTAATTAAGTCATATCAATATTGGTTAAGGTGGATAGTCCTTTAGTGAAAGTTGTTTTTATCATTGATTTTTACCCCGTTTAATTTACTTGTTTTTAATAGATCTCGTCTTTAGTTTAATTCTTTTAATTGCTTTGTTTTAGTTTTAAATTATTGTTTTCAAATCATCACAACTTTGGGATTTCTCTTCTTTCTTTTCACATAAAAATTGGTTTTGAAGTTGAAATAGCACATACAAGCACAAGTTTCCCTTAGGTTCGATATTTTGGGTCATAATTTTATTTTCCTATATTACTAGCCGATCTAGTACACTTGCTAAACACCGGTCAATTAGCAACGGATTTAAAATTTCACTGCTAAAATTGTTGAGAATTTTTTTCTTTAGCAACGAAAATGAAAAGTTGTTATCTTTCGTTGTTAAAAATGGAAGAAACTATTAGTGCCAAAATTTTACAATGAAATTTAGCAATGGAATCGCATTTCCGTTGGTAATTTACCAAAGGAAATGCAATTTCGTTGCTAATATAGCAACCAAAATAGAATTTTGTTGCTAAATTTTCATTAGCAACGGAAATAAAATTCCGTTGCTAAATTTTTTATTTTTATTAGTTAAAGTTTTATTAGTTTTATTAGTTTTCACTTTTGTTAATTTAATTTATTTTTTTTACTTTTTCTCTCTACCCCTTTTTCTCTTTCTATTTTCTCTCCAACGGATGTTCTTCTCCAAAGCCAAACCCTAACCACCACCTCTCCCCACCATCTACTTCACTTACCCATCAAAGAGCCTCTCCTCGAATCATGCAGTGGCATTCTCATAAATGTTTGCCTTATTTTCGAAGCATTTATTTCTTTCCCCTCAAAAGGACTTACTATAATACAAAATCTGAACACTCCTTTTCTGTTCTTTCCTCCTTCAATTCGTTGCTCTTTCTCTATTAAAGCTTGATCACTTAGATCTTTAGCTATCACAATTTGCAAAAATGGTGAGTTTATGATCTATTGTCATTTCAGTATCAACTTGCTAATTGTACTATCATTTCGAGTTTCACTTACAAGTTCGTCGATCAGTTAGATCTGGTCAACATCGATCCCCAACACCCACTATTCACCTAAATTTCACATTTGGTGCTTAAATTTCTCCGTAACCCTAACACTAGCAGCTCACATTTCCCTATCCAACCTCAATATTTCAATGCCAATTCTAGATCCTTGATTTTACATAGTTACTTAATCCAACGCTCCATTTCTATCCCACTCCTACATCTCATAGACCATACTAGTTACCCACCCAGCCGCCTAAAAATAGCACTCAACCAAATATCTCACTCGCACAGAGATAGAGATAGAGATACAGAAAGGGAAAGAGTGAGAATAGAGAAGAAGAAAGAGCAACTGGTTTACTTAGCCAGACTTGCAGAGCAAGCTGAAAGATATGATGGTATGCCCTAATTTTTGGTTCTCGATCAATATTTATTCGAGGTTCTTTAATGGATCTCTCATTTCATATTCATGTTTTTATTTTCACTGTTTGTGTTAATTCCACGTTTGATCATGAGCACATAAGTTTCTAGAATGAATTAGAGGTATGTGTATTGCATTTTTTTCCCAGAATTTATGGGTATATAGTGTCTATTTGTGGTTTTGATCTCCGCCTGGTTTTTTTGTAGTCATTAATTGCTATGTATAAATTACTACTGCTTTCATTTGTGATTTTGCCCTGTTTAGTTTGAGGATTAACTATTCATCTGTGCATTATTTGATTGTTTTTTAATTTATCAGCATTTTGCACAAAGACCCCTTTTACGGTTGTTCTCATTATTTGTAAATCATTTTTTTCAATACGAGAGTAATGAATAAGGAAACTGCTGAACTTCCAAATAGGGTTGAATCCATTGTTCTTTTTAGTCCATTTGACATTCTGGACTGTGTATAATTCCTTTAGTAAAAGGTATTGTCATATACATTCTTTACTTTTCCTTCTTTTGGTAGGATAGATCTCATCATTCTTATAGAAGTTTCTCGCTCTTGTATGTGATATTTACCTCGTGTAGAGACGGTTATTGTATCAGTGGGGTGGATATGCTATGAGGTAATTCTATTGCATGTTGTATTTGTTAAATCATCTATCATTGTTTTAAATATCTTTCATTGAATTCCTTGTCATCAAACAAAGATTTAAAGAATTTGCTAAAATATCATTTGTCTTGTTGCAAGTTAAATCTTAAGATGGTAGCCTACTATTTATGAACGACATAATCAAACTATTTTGTCATTTTTTGGATGCAGTTGTATTTCAAGTCTAATAACATTTACAATGAGCAGTGGCAAAATGCCTGGATCATCCCAGCCTTCTGGCAATTCCTTTCCTTTTCTCTTCTACGTGTCATTTGTGCTCTTTGGGCTCCCTCTCAAAACTCAATGCGGTAAGACTTAACTTTTATCCCAAAGTTTCCTCCTTTTCCATGAGTTTTAACATGTGGATTTGCTTTGTGTTCTAACTTTAGACAAATGTGTAATACTTCATGTGATATTAACATGTGGATTTCCTCCTTTTCCATGATTTTTTGGGTCCACGTAATTGTTAGGTTAATTTATTGAGTGGTCATAGATGTTAAAGAAGAAACAATGGTATTGTTATGTCAAAATCAACATAGGATTTTGGTTTTCATTTAATTAAAACATATGAATATGTTATATTTGAAAATTAAGTAAACTCAGTATTTCATAGTTACTTTTGAGGTGATATTATGTAAATTAGAAAATGTGTAATTTGATGTTTCAAAATTTATGATAGAATTATTGTTCTTTTTTCAGAACATAATTTTTATACATATTGATTGCCTTATTATATATATTTAGAGTAATTGTAAGATTCAAAAGTTCTTGGTCCAATGCATTTATCATTATATAAGATTCAACTATGCAAGATTATAACAATTATGGACTCCCTACAAATATGTATGTATGTATGTATATATATATATATATATTATGACCACTATAGTCTTTTTTCACATCCAGATTTCACTTTGACTTTGTATAATTGATTTTGATGCAGGTAATTGATGTTTTCCACCCAAGGAGACCCAGTGTTTCCAAGGTATAACTCTATTCTAATGCATTTTTTTTCCTAATTGTTATATTTGCTATTTGTAGTCTAATGTCTATTATGTTAAAGAAGTAAAGGATTGGTGAAAATTATAGATTATTATTTTGATTCTCTACTTTCTGGTTTACCATGCATTATAGATCGTATGGTTATGATGGGCTTAGATATCTCCCACATTTGCATGTTTGGCTACTGTTTTGATTTTTGTTTCGTTCCCATAGTCAACATTGGGTTCTTGAACTAAATTGATGTTATTTCATTGTAGTGCTTGTGTTATTGTCCCAATAAGTGAAAAAAATCAATATATATGATTTAAATTTCTTGGATGTGCATCTTATGGGTAACGACTTGAGTACTAGGGGGTTTGCATCAACGGTTACTAGACTCAGATCTTGAAGCGATTCTTTCTTCTTGAAAGACCCAGCAGATACGCTAGATGACCCTTCACTAACATAGCCACCTTTCATGATGGCATTATTCTACTGATTTTTCTTATCTGATATTTGACATTGATCTAAAAGGAACTAATCGGTGGCAATAGTCTGCTTGGCAATATGAAAAAGCATTCACAACAAACTAACCCTATTACCCTTTATGTGTCCATGGTTGAGATTTTTTACTTATCACTCTAAATAGGCAATTTGGATGCATATTCATGCAAAGTTGTACAATGCCACATTCTGGATTATAGTTCATTGTACTAAACAACTTGAGGAACCATAAGTTATGGTGAGAAGTTTATGTCCTTTAGAGGTAGCTTTCTATTAACTGCATCGTGTCAAGCTATCATTTTCCTATAATGGTAGCACTGAACTCTAGACCTTCTGAAACTGTTGGGTGTACTTCCCAGTGACATCTACTCCTTGAATCAGAAAAGTCTATTTTTATGGCAAGCTAAAAGGACCTTTTGATGTGTAACCTTCTTAGCAAGTTCCAAGCCACTTATGTGAGCTCTATAAATGCCATCATGAGTTTCTTCTATAACCCTCATGGTTCTAACTTATTTGTGTACCTCAAACATGTGCCATTAAGGATGTCTATTGTATAGGACCCTATTCATATTGTGCAAAAAGTTTATGGATCCTTCCTGATCTTTCCCAAAGACTTCCTCTTAGGGTATTAGCTTATCCAGAATAAGTTTAAGTGTTGTGGTACCATGGTTTCCCATTAACAATCTGAACATATGCCACCCATATGGCTTCAAAACATAACCTGCCTGAATCAATTATAATCATTGGCTTTATGATTAGACCTGTTAGAATATCCACATAAGGGTTAAAGTTGTCAAAATGCCTTCCAACTAATTTTCATCCCTGGGCATAAGGTTTAAAAGGCAAATTGGTTGCTTAGTCTTTTCAAGCACCTCTTACAAGATAACAACTATTTCTCTTTGATGGAGCATTCACCATGAACCTGGTAACTACCGTTGATGAGTCTCTAGGCACTTTTACTACCATTGCCCCTAAGGCTAATGGTACTTCTGGTCTAGACTTCACACATAACCCCGTTGTCAATGGCCTTGGGTAATTTTCATCATCAAATGGGACAAAGATTACCCTTGACTTTACCAAAGCATGCAGAGCGCTGTTATTACTGCTTTAAAATTTAACTTGCCTTTGGTGTAAGTATTCATCGCATGTAATGCGGCTATTGTGCTTTTGCTAAAAATAATCTCTTCCTTAATAGATTGTATATACCATCTAATACCCCCAAGGATCTAGAAAGAAATTTTATTTAGCCTTTGCACTCCATTCAATAGTTTCTTAAGGAGATTGATCTGCTATGCATCTTCTTTAACAGCTATTATGACTTACGGTTTAGTGCTTTCACTTTACTCATTCAGAATTGCACTCCTTGTGTAATACCCTTAATGGTACCCTAAGAGAGATATATGGTTATTTTGCTTGAGACAAAAGTTAATTATGTGACTAATTAAGGGAAAATTTAAAATTAGGGACTTGATTGAAAAGACAAAGTAAAATAATTGTGGTAAAACTTGAAATAAAGGAAGATGAGAGATAAAATTAAGAAACAAAAATACAAAAAGGGACCAAAATGAAGTTTTCCAAGATTTTTATTGAATCACCAATAATAAATTGATATTTGGGAGGCTAGGAAGGAGAGAAGAAAAATCATATTTCTTCTCTTTTGTGGTGGCCGGCCATTCTTGGCCTTAGGGTTCATTTTTGTTTCCTCCTTCCTTTCTTTTATTTTTTCTCCTTTGCTTCTTCTCTTCCCTCAAGTCTATGATGATGATGATGATTCATGTGGGTAGAGCAATACATGGTAGAGAAATAGAGATGATTGTTATAGTAACCTAAAGCTAGGATCAAGAAAAGATGAAAGGATAAGGTAGAGGAAGGAGAAGATAAGAAAGCTTGATGGAGTCTTTAGAGAGATATGGGAACTTAACCTTGTTTGTGTGTGTTTATTATGCATATGATGTGAGATTAGTAATATATGATGTTATATTAAGTAAATATCATGAAAAATAAAGTTTAGACTTGAATGAAAACTGAAATAGGAAGTTTGGTTGAAAATAAGGGAAAAATCGTCTTAGAGTTCACATGACCCGTCTAGATAAAATTTTTGATATCTTGAATTTTCGTGACTCAAATTGAGAAATTCTAGTTGGATATGAAACTAGACTTACATATATTCATTTCATATGGAGAACACAAAATTTGAATCAAACTGTAGGATAGAGAAAAATTTGATTGAATTCGGGTCTTGATTGCTGCCCCATCACTGGGAGTAGTCGGCGATTGTTATGAGATATCTTGAGATTTATAGCTCTGATTAAGATTATTTTTGATGTTTTAGAAACTAGAAACATAGGGATAAAACTTTGTAGAGACAAATTTGTCATAAAAAGTCTTTTGGTATGCCTAAATTGAGGTACAAGTTGATATTCTTAACCAGTCTATAGGATTTTATGAGTAGAGAAATTGTTGTTTAGGCCGTCGCCCTCTGCCACGAGTGCGACAACAAATGCTTGTCCTCTATATTTTTCTATTTTTCTCATTTTTCTACTATAATACGCTATCCCCCATTTGTTGTTACTATAACCGGGCATAATAGACCTTAGAATACGAGTTTACATGAATGATAAACATGAGAATGTCCAACTTTGAATTTATATATACATAAATTATGTATTGAAATGAAATGTAAAGGCAATGTTTTTGAAATAATATGTGATTCTTATATTTGGTTATTCGAATGTAAATTATAGATACAATACATTATAAAGTAATGATTGTTGTATAGTGTATCATATTATTTGGAATAATTCTATTTTATAGTGAAATGCTATAATATGAGCTAATGACATAAGAAATATGATTATTTTCCCGCACATAGAACTTAGTTGTGGATAGATAGGCATGCCTATAAGGTTACAGTCGCAGCTGCTACAGGTTTGATCCCGTTTGGGTCTTTATTTGTCCCTGATTGGGACCACAAGCTTGATCTAGTCGGATCTATATATATTTGATACCTTCGGGTATCAACAGGAATAATACCTTTGGGTATTAGATATTTGATACCTACGGGTATCCACAGCACCCGTTATCCACACCCATAGGGCTTTAGCAGGTATTTCACAGTATGAATTACACAGTATATGTAATATTGATGAACACTTGATTAGTGATTGATGATCCATCTTTATACAGTAATATTATATGATTAATTATGCTTTATGAGTTATATTATAACTCTTACATGTTGATTAAATTATCTTGACATTGTTATTATTTATTGAGTGCTTGAGAACAATCACTTTGAGTGGTTGTTCATAAATGTATTATTTCCCACTAAGCTTTATTGTAAAGACTCTACTAGATAATCCTAATTACTGTTACTAATTACTTTTATCTGTACAATTATCTTTGTTAAGTCATTATGAACCATCGGTCATCTATGCATATATGTGCATACACACATCATCATGCGATATTATTCATGTCATATTGAGAGTCATACTTGCCATACTATAGGATATTACATACATAGACTTAATAATTACATGCCTTTACATATGAATTTATCTTTAACTACCAAAAGACATAATTAAGTTACATACTTCAATGCACTCTTCCTAAATTGATGCTGGCTGATAAGATTGTGGACCTTGTCCCTGACCAAACTTCCTACCCTGCGGACCTACACGGATGAACACCCGTGCTAAGCTATAAAGCTTAGTGGGGAACAACTAATATATGCACATGAATATTATTCACAAGTATGCAATTATAAAGTATATGCACAACATATTAGAAGATTGATTAAATCAATGGATCATTTAATATAAATTATCAACTGTATACATATTCCATTTATCTTATTCATTTGCCTGCTCAATTTCCTGTGGGAGTGGATAACGGGTACTATGGATACCAAAGGTATCAAATCTGTGAATACCCGAAGGTATTAAATCTGTGGACCCTTTGGGTCAAAACTATGGTCTCATATAGAGACAACTGTGGACTCATGAGAGTCAGACTATAGCAGCTGCAACTATAACCCTATAGGCATGCCTATCTATCCACGACCAAGTCTTTAAGTGCAGCTTAATTCGATTACTTTTCATATCATGTGACATTGCATCAGCAGATACCATTATAGCATTAGTAAATGCAAGAAAACTTTACTGTCATTTATTACTATGCTTTATTGTCTGTATTACAAGAGAATAAATCATGCATAAACTCATTTAAGGTAATAAAACATACCTTGTTGTTATTAGCGAATCTGGTAATTAAAGAGATGCTTTACTATAAACTTGTAATTCAGGATGATTTGTAAGCTTAGAAGGGTTTAGGCCAATTTTAAATTCCAATTGAAGTCATAAAAATACAAATATTAAAATAGAACATAAAGGCAATTGTCGCGCTCGCGACAATTGCCGCGCTCGCGATGAATGTCACGGCCACGGCGATAATCGCGCTCGCGATAGACAGCGATGGCCTTGAACCACTCTTTGATGTCGCGCTCGCGACAGAAGAAAATGGTCTAAATAAGCATTTCTTGATGTCGCGCTCGCGACACAAGGCTTCCGCTTGATGTCGCGCTCGTGACATAAGTTGCGCTCGCGACATCAAACGACGGAGCAACCGTCTTATAGCGATTATTGCTCAAAAATCCTGTAAATTAATTTAAAAACTCAGATTGCATCTCAATTTCGACATACCAAACGAATTTTTCAGAAAACACTATCTTCTACAAAGTTTTAGGTCTACCTTTCTAGTTTTCAAAACACTAAAAATCTCCTTAATAAGACCTATAAATCTTTAGATATTTGAGAAAAACCACAGACTGTTTACAAGGGCACATTCACAACCACAGTCAGAATTCAATTCCGATTTTCACTATCATGCAGTGAGAATCAGATTTTGGTCTCTTCTAACAAAATCAAGGTTTACAAGTCTAGTTTCCATACCAATTGGAATTTCATCATTTGAACAACTATAGCTCAAGATATGAGCAAAACACACAGACTAGTCAAATGATCTTTAAGACAGATTTTATGCTTTTAACCAAATCATGCAAATTATCAACTCTAATCAACCTTCAAGTTTATAATCATCCACAAAACACATGAGAGAGACATTCAAGACCTCTCTCATGACAAAATACAAATCTTTACACACATGAAAACTCTAAGTTCCCATACCTTATTTGAGCTTTCTCTTCTTCAACCTTGAAGAGTTTCTTTTCCCTTTCCTTTGCTTGCTTCACCTTCTATACACATAAGACACCTCTAAGAAACCAACAACTAATCTATGAATCATACACATAAAAGAATAATAAAATCATCTTACTACAAAAATCCAAGTAAAACTTCTCTCTTTTTTTTATCCCAACACAAATAATTCTTAGAGAGAGAGAGGATGAGAGAGAGAGAAGTTAGAGAAGATGAAGATGGAGAGTGAAAAACCAAGAGTCTTGGCCGGCCACCCTCCATCAAAATATCTCCTTCCCTTTCTCAACTAGTGGCCCACATGTCACTTAAACCTCACTTTTGCCAATAAGTCTTTGAACTTTCTTTATTTCTATTCCTACCCCAATTCTTTTACTTTAGTTTTTCAATTAGGTACTTCCACATGAAATTAAACTTATTTAACCATGAATAATAATAATTAATTAATGAAAATTCTTCTAGGGTACATGGAGGGGTATTACAACTCTCTCCCCCTAAAAGAATTTCGTCCTCGAAATTCATACCTGTATTGAAGAGTTGTGGGTACTGAGCCCGCATAACTTCTTCAGGTTCCCAAGTCGCTTCTTGCACACCGTGGTGTTGCCATAAGACTTTGACTAAAGGAATCTCTTTGTTTCGCAACTGTTTAACTTCTTTAGCCAGAATCTGCTTAGGTTCTTCATCATACGTATAATCAGATTTGATACTGACATCTTGTACTGGTATGATGTGTGACTCATCAGATCGATATCGCCGGAGCATAGAAACATGAAAAACATTATACAATCTTGATAATTCATTGGGAAGTTCCAAACGGTATGCTACCGGTCCAATCCGACCCAAGATCCTATAAGGACCTATAAACCGTGGGCTAAGCTTTCCTTTCTTTCCGAACCGTAATACCTTTCTCCATGGGGACACCTTTAAAAACACTTTATCGCCAACCTGATATTCAATATCTTTCCTTTTTAAGTTGGCATAAGATCTCTGCCTGTCACTGGCTTCCTTCAATCTCTGTTTAACAAGTTGAATCTTCTCTTTAGTGTCTTTAACAATATCAGGACCCGTCAACTTGCTTTCAGTTAACTCTGTCCAACAGGAAGGAGTTCTACATTTCCGACCATAGAGCGCTTCATAAGGTGGCATACCAATACTAGTTTGGTAGCCATTATTGTATGCAAACTCCATCAGAGTAATATATCTATCCCAGCTTCCTGGAAAATCTAGCACACAGCCTCTTAACATGTCTTCTAGCACTTGTATAACCCTTTCTGACTGTCCATCAGTCTGAGGATGAAATGCAGTACTAAGGAGAAGTTTTGTGCCTAAGGCTTGCTGTAAACTCTTCCAAAATCTGGAAGTGAACCTCAGATCCCGATCTGAAACAATTGAAATAGGCACCCCATGCAATCTAATAATTTGATCTATGTACAACTCAGCCAATCTATCCATGGAATAGTTAGTTCGAACTGGTATAAAGTGAGCCATCTTTGTCAGTCTGTCTACGATGACCCACACTGCATCATGTTTTCTTTGGGTAGTGGGCAAACCTGTAATGAAGTCCATCGTGACATCGTCCCACTTCCATTGAGGAATGGGAAGAGGATTCAACAATCCCGAAGGAAGTTGATGCTCTGCTTTTACTTGTTGACAGGTTAGGCACTTGGAGACATAATCAGTTACATCTCTTTTCATTCCTGGCCACCAATAGAATTGCTTCAAGTCTCTATACATCTTGTTGCCACCTGGATGCATGGTAAATACTGTACTGTGGGCTTCGTGCAATAAAGCCTCATTTAACTCTTTAACATCTGGTACACACAGACGATTCCGATAATAAAGACCACCATCACTTCCAACAGAGTATTCTATCGGACCTCCTAAACCAGCTGAATGAATCAACTGTTGCAACTTTACATCATCTGCTTGTGCATCTATCACTGTCTGTCTTAGGCTAGGACGAGCTCGTAATTGGGCTAACAAAGCTCCATCCGAAGAAAACTTCCATTTACAGTCTTGTAATAATAAAGTTGCCATCATTTTCCGACTCAAAGTATCAGCTACCACATTTGCTTTTCCTGGATGATAGTTGACTATACAATCATAGTCCTTGAACAATTCTAGCCACCTGCGTTGTCTTAAATTAAGATCTTGCTGAGTAAGCAAGTATTTAAGACTCTTGTGATCAGTAAAGATCCTGCATTTCTCACCATAAAGATAATGCCGCCATATCTTTAAAGCAAACACAATCGCGGCTAGCTCTAGATCATGAGTCGGATAATTCTGTTCATGAGGTTTTAACTGTCTTGAAGCGTAGGCCACTACCTTACCCTCTTGCATCAGAACACAACCCAGTCCATTTCTCGATGCATCACTGTACATGGCATATTCCTTATCCGCTACTGGTTGAGTAAGAACTGGAGCTTGAGTTAACATCTCTTTTAACTGATCAAAACTGGCTTGACAACGATCTGTCCACTCAAATTTAGCTTCTTTTCGTAATAATCTAGTGAGTGGAGAGGCAATAACTGAAAATTCTTTCACAAACCGTCTATAATAACCGGCTAAGCCCAAGAAACTTCGGACTTCTGGTACATTTCTAGGCGGTTTCCAATTTACTATTGCCTCAATCTTTTTAGGATCCACTCTGATGCCTTCAGAAGACACCACGTGCCCAAGGAAAGCAACTTCTTTAAGCCAGAATTCGCACTTGCTTAACTTTGCATACAATTGTTGCTCCCTCAAGGTCTGTAGTACTATTCTCAGATGTTCTGCATGCTTTGCTTCATCACGAGAATAAACCAAAATATCATCTATGAATACCACAACAAACTGATCTAAATAGGGTCTGAACACCCTATTCATCAGATCCATGAAAGCAGCCGGTGCATTAGTCAACCCGAAAGGCATTACTAAAAATTCGTAATGTCCATATCGAGTCCTAAATGCAGTCTTCTGGACATCCATGTCTTTAACTTGAAGTTGATAATACCCCGATCTCAGATCAATTTTAGAAAACATTCCTGCACCTCGTAACTGATCAAAAAGATCATCAATCCGAGGTAAAGGATACTTGTTCTTCACAGTCACCTTGTTAAGCTGTCTGTAATCGATACACATTCTCAGAGTGCCATCCTTCTTTTTAACAAACAGTACCGGCGCACCCCAGGGCGATACACTAGGCTTGATAAAGCCTTTGTCTAACAACTCTTGCAACTGAACCTTTAACTCCTTTAATTCTGTTGGTGCCATTCTATAAGGTGCTCTGGAGACAGGAGTTGTACCAGGTACAACCTCAATTGATAACTCAACTTCTCTTTCCGGTGGCAACCCAGGAAGTTCTTCAGGAAAAACATCAGGAAATTCATTGATCACTGGAATGTCCTGAAGACTAACTGTCTCTCTTTTCGAATCAAGAACTAAAGCCAGGTACGCTTCACATCCCTTCCTAAGGAATCTTTTTGCTTTCATCGCAGAAATGACATTGGTTAAGGGTTTAGACTTACTAACCTTAATCAATGTCTCAACTCCCCCATCTTTCTTAACAATTACCGTTTTAGCTTTACAATCTACTATGGCTTGATACTTAGATAACCAGTCCATACCCAGGATTACATCAAATTCGTGAAAAGGTAACACTATCAAATCAGCTGGAAACTCTTTCTTTTGAACTCTAATTGGGCAATTTCTATAAACTTTATTAACATGTATACTATGGCCCAAAGGACTAATCACACATATATCATAGTTCAAATGATCAATGACAGATACATTTCTACCCAATTCCCCATTACAAATATACGAATGTGTAGATCCTGGGTCTATAAGCACATATACATCAGTATCAAAGAGGGAGAATGTACCAGCTATGATATCAGGAGCATCAGCCTCTTCTCGTCCTTTCATTGCATAAGCTCTAGCAGAAGGTGTCGAAGTAAAGGGTCGATCCACCGTCTCAGATGCATTCCTGGACTGGGCCCTAAACTGGCCCGACCCACTTCTACCTCTACCCCGACCTCTGCCAAGTGAAGGTGCTTGAGAAGCCCCTCGATTACTCTGTTGACTAGAAGCCTGTTCTTGTATCAGTGGACAATTAGCCATAAAGTGCTCCGTACTGCCACACCTGAAACATCCACCTGTGAGCATCCTACAGGTGCCCCAATGCCGCCTGAAACAATAGGTGCACTCTGGAGCTTGTCCTCTACCCTGTCCTGAAGCAGCACCTCTACTAGCTCTCCCTGAATTAATAGTCCCTTGCTGTCTACCTCTAGAAACAGGGCGATTCCCAGATTCTATAGATTGCTCTCCTTGTTGTGCTCTTGTTCTTTTCCCCGAGGAAGAACCACCCCGAGAAAAACTTCTTCTTCTTTGCTCTCTCTCTCTTTTCACATTTTCTTCTTTTTCAACTCAAATAGCTGCTTGCACTAATTGATGATAATCCACAGGATGCAGAGAAATAGGGCCTATCAAATGATCCCGGATATGATCATTCAGTCCCTCTTGAAACTGGCGACATTGGAAAGTCCCAGTTAACATGGGCCTCGGTGCATACTTACTCAAGCGACTGAATTCTGCCTCGTACTCAGCCACTGACATACCTCTTTGCCTTAGATTCAAAAACTGTTTTAGCTTCTCATCTTTGTATGCTTCTGTTACATATCTCTTTTTGAATTCAGCAACAAAGAAGTCCCAAGTGAGAATGTCAGGTAGCTGGGGTTGAGTTTGGACTAGCTTCCACCAGTCATAAGCCACTCCTTGAAGCAAAGACACAGCACAAGCTACCTTCTGATTGGCGGGGCATTGAATCTCTGTGAACACTCTCTCCAATCTTTCAAGCCATAACTCGGCTTTCTAAGACTCTTCCCACGTAGAGCCTAAGAATTCCTCCGCACCATGCTTCCTGAGTTCAGAAATAGGAGCCTTGGGTGCAGTCATTCTTTGTAAGATCTGAGCCATGTCCTGGGAAATTTTTAACAAAGCTTCCCCAGCATTGGCAGCAGCTGAACCGCCTCTCGAAGATGTGGAGGTGTCGGGCTGAGAAGGATTCGATTGAGCCGGTAAATTACTCTCAGCCGACTCATCTACTCCATCAAAATGACCTTCCATCCCGAACTATATTAAGAAACACAGGAACAACCACAATCAGCCAACATCAACATACTTCTATATATCTATGACCCTTGAAATTGCCTATTGGCCAGAACCGTCTAAACCAAGGCGCTCTGATACCAAAGATGTAAAGACTCTACTAGATAATCCTAATTACTGTTACTAATTACTTTTATCTGTACAATTATCTTTGTTAAGTCATTATGAACCATCGGTCATCTATGCATATATGTGCATACACACATCATCATGCGATATTATTCATGTCATATTGAGAGTCATACTTGCCATACTATAGGATATTACATACATAGACTTAATAATTACATGCCTTTACATATGAATTTATCTTTAACTACCAAAAGACATAATTAAGTTACATACTTCAATGCACTCTTCCTAAATTGATGCTGGCTGATAAGATTGTGGACCTTGTCCCTGACCAAACTTCCTACCCTGCGGACCTACACGGATGAACACCCGTGCTAAGCTATAAAGCTTAGTGGGGAACAACTAATATATGCACATGAATATTATTCACAAGTATGCAATTATAAAGTATATGCACAACATATTAGAAGATTGATTAAATCAATGGATCATTTAATATAAATTATCAACTGTATACATATTCCATTTATCTTATTCATTTGCCTGCTCAATTTCCTGTGGGAGTGGATAACGGGTACTATGGATACCAAAGGTATCAAATCTGTGAATACCCGAAGGTATTAAATCTGTGGACCCTTTGGGTCAAAACTATGGTCTCATATAGAGACAACTGTGGACTCATGAGAGTCAGACTATAGCAGCTGCAACTATAACCCTATAGGCATGCCTATCTATCCACGACCAAGTCTTTAAGTGCAGCTTAATTCGATTACTTTTCATATCATGTGACATTGCATCAGCAGATACCATTATAGCATTAGTAAATGCAAGAAAACTTTACTGTCATTTATTACTATGCTTTATTGTCTGTATTACAAGAGAATAAATCATGCATAAACTCATTTAAGGTAATAAAACATACCTTGTTGTTATTAGCGAATCTGGTAATTAAAGAGATGCTTTACTATAAACTTGTAATTCAGGATGATTTGTAAGCTTAGAAGGGTTTAGGCCAATTTTAAATTCCAATTGAAGTCATAAAAATACAAATATTAAAATAGAACATAAAGGCAATTGTCGCGCTCGCGACAATTGTCGCGCTCGAGACGAATGTCGCGGCCGCGGCGATAATCGCGCTCGCGACAGACAGCGATGGCCTTGAACCACTCTTTGATGTCGCGCTCGCGACATAAGTCGCGCTCGCGACATAAGTCGCGCTCGCGACATAAGTCGCGCTCGCGACAGAAGAAAATGGTCTAAATAAGCATTTCTTGATGTCGCGCTCGCGTCATAAGTCGCGCTCGCGACACAAGGCTTCCGCTTGATGTCGCACTCGTGACATAAGTCGCGCTCGCGACATCAAACGATGGGGAAACCGTCTTATAGCTCAAAAATTCTGTAAATTAATTTAAAAACTCAGATTGCATCTCAATTTCGACATACCAAACGAATTTTTCAGAAAACACTATCTTCTACAAAGTTTTAGGTCTACCTTTCTAGTTTTCAAAACACTAAAAATCTCCTTAATAGGACCTATAAATCTTTAGATATTTGAGAAAAACCACAGACTGTTTACAAGGGCACATTCACAACCACAGTCAGAATTCAATTCCGATTTTCACTATCATGCAGTGAGAATCAGATTTTGGTCTCTTCTAACAAAATCAAGGTTTACAAGTCTAGTTTCCATAACAATTGGAATTTCATCATTTGAACAACTATAGCTCAAGATATGAGCAAAACACACAGACTAGTCAAATGATCTTTAAGACAGATTTTATACTTTTAACCAAATCATGCAAATTATCAACTCTAATCAACCTTCAAGTTTATAATCATCCACAAAACACATGAGAGAGACACTCAAGACCTCTCTCATGACAAAATACAAATCTTTACACACATGAAAACTCTAAGTTCCCATACCTTATTTGAGCTTTCTCTTCTTCAACCTTGAAGAGTTTCTTTTCCCTTTCCTTTGCTTGCTTCACCTTCTATACACATAAGACACCTCTAAGAAACCAACAACTAATCTATGAATCATACACATAAAAGAATAATAAAATCATCTTACCACAAAAATCCAAGTAAAACTTCTCTCTTTTTTTTTATCCCAACACAAATAATTCTTAGAGAGAGAGAGGATGAGAGAGAGAGAAGTTAGAGAAGATGAAGATGGAGAGTGAAAAACCAAGAGACTTGGCCGGCCACCCTCCATCAAAATATCTCCTTCCCTTTCTCAACTATTGGCCCACATGTCACTTAAACCTCACTTTTGCCAATAAGTCTTTGAACTTTCCTTATTTCTATTCTTACCCCAATTCTTTTACTTTAGTTTTTCAATTAGGTCCTTCCACATGAAATTAAACTTATTTAACCATGAATAATAATAATTAATTAATGAAAATTCTTCTAGGGTACATGGAGGGGTATTACATTTATAGCTTAGCACGGGTGTTTATCCGTGTAGGTTCAAGATATATTGTTACTTAGGGACAAGACCAACACCAGCTAGGAAGAGAAGTTAGAATGTTTAAATTGTACTATTTTCTCTTTTGGAATTGTGTAAATTTTATAAAATAATGTAATAAACATGTTCTGTAACTATTAACTCAAAATATGTTTATGATGTAACAAAGTGTATGTTTATGTAACTTGTTCTAATGTATGAATTATATAGTTAAAGAATAACTAATTATGTGACATAAAAATATATCGCTAGTATTATATGTATTATTTATTAAAATATTAAGATAAGTAACAGTAATCCGGATAGACTAGTGTGGTCCTTACACCTTGCTCGAAAAACTTATAGCCATCAGAGGAATATTTTTTTAACCCTGAGACTCTGCCTTGTGTCTTGAATTATGAGTTGACTGCTAAAAGGGAGGTTGCTCGAGCCTTGTATTTACTACCAAATCTTTATTTCTCTAGATACTTGTAATCCCCATAAATATTGCAAAAGCATTTTTACTTCATCTAGTTCAAGTGGCATAGCTTTATCTCTGTTGACCCACACTAGATTCCAATCGCAACATTTATCGAAAATAAACTTTTGGACACTAAGATGTGGTTCTCCTATACAGTGCATAAGCGTTAATATAACGTCTTGATAGGGATGATAAGAACATTAGAAAATCATCTGATACATGAGGTGTTGCCTTCATCACTTGATAATTTAGCCTCAATATATACCCTTATGTATGCAATAAGTTTCTTTCTACATGTTAATTATATGTTTATGCCTAGCTTATATATACGTTTTTATTTGCATGCATCATATAGCAATAACAGCAATTATAGCCAAACATAATGCAAAAAACATATTCCCTTCAAACTCAGGGGGGTAACACCTTGTGCGCATCCGACTCCTGTTATCAATCAGCCTTATAGTTTTTCTTGATTGAATATTCTCTCTCAAACCCTAATTTTTATCTAGGATGCCTTTGTCAGTCTTGCCCTAACAGGATGCCCAATTTTAGCAAAGCCATCATTTTGTTTTGGTTTTCAACCTGTAGGGCTACATTTTCTTTTTTCTTTTTTTTTATTTTTTTCTTTGTCATGGAACCCTCTTTAGTCCATCGATATTACTTGACTAAATCCTCTTTTATCATTCCTGATGAGAAATGGTTGCCTCATATATAATGTATGGAAAAATTCTATACAAAAAGTAGAATGCACAAACTAGAAAAAATTTAATGCAGAATGTACATTTTATGACACACAAAATAAAACATACACATTTTCATGGTAAAGAGAACTTATGTATAGAATGCACGTGTTTTACATTATCATTTTATTTTTCATTTGCACACAAAATAAGATGCATGCACATGCACATTTTCATTTGTCAAAAAATTATGCATATAAAATTTATATGTTTTAATGGAATGATCTATAAAAGCAGAAACTATACAAACGAGATGAAATTCAAATAAATCAAGAATCTATGCACACCAAACATGCACATTTTATTATTTATTATCATTACTATTATTTTTTTTATTTTATTAAAAATGCATAGACGTGTATGCAATATAGACAAATACATACAAAAGAAAAAATCCTTCCAACCTTATTACTCCCTCACAAGAGATTATGCGGTCTCTTTTCCTAGGTGGGATTAGCTCATAGGTTAACAGGGAATCCAATGAATGCGTATGATGCACGGTGGAAATTTGGTAGCTTAACCTCTCTTTATTTAAAGTGCATACGAATGGATTTTGGCTATTACATATTTAAATCATCCAAATAAACTAAAATGCGCCCACCGGGATATGAAAGCCTTTGATGAGAAAACATCTAAATTTATTAGGATCTATTCAATACATAAGAGCCTATATCACAAGCAATGTATTATGGAGCATGCCCCCTAATGGAAGTATCTATGCCATTACATGGGCTTTTAGTCTGGTGATACAACTTTAGGGCTACCCAAACGTGGTCCCTGCCAATGGATCTAGCTCATCACGAGTATGAAGATCGATCGAGTCACCATTTGATGTATAAAAAGGTACGAGACTTGCGCTAGTAGTCCTTCCTAACACTTCCTTACATTGAGTGAATGTAAGGTCGTGCTTTAAGATTGCACCAGGGTTAAAAGAGGGACGTTTAACTTAATTCTAAGGCCCTAGCATAAATGCAATGTAATTTATTTTGAAAAGAGATAAAATATCTTAATCTCTAAACCTATTTATATTAAATTAATCGAAAGTAATTTTAGAGCAAAATCTCATGGTCCCCAGTGTAGTTGCCACTGTGATACGTGCCGAACCTCATAGGCATCTGGTTTACTCTTGAAAGCCTATTTTTAGGGCTCGAGATTGGATGAAGGCTTATTTTAACTCATGAATGTTGGTCGCTTCTTAATGGATAAATATTTAATCCAATCCACAATGCCTCATGCCTAAAAAAGGCATGAGACAGCGTTTTGGGATATCCATGTTCCATTATTGGTGATCAACCTATGAAGGCATCTGTTGGGCACCACAAGACAAGTATCACGGAGTTGCCACCCAATAAAATATTGAAAAAGTGAGTTCTAACCTTATAAGGGTGAAATCAGAGATAGTTCGGGACCTCACTCTTATTTATACCTTTGTTAATGTTATATAAATGAGTTTTAGTGATTTATTTTATCTCTTTTCTCACACAAGTTGTCATGCTGAAAAAGTAAAGCGCATTTAAGCATATTGGAAAGTTGTAAGGCATGAATATTGAAAACTGTAAAAGTATAGAAAAATTAAAGAATATACATATAAATGTAAAGATAAAATCATACATAAATCGGGGAATCAATTGAGTTCATTTGAATGAGGACATTAGTCCTCGCATGCACATTTACACAAAAGGGCAGAGTTTCGGGTGTATTTTTGATAAAAACAATAGGGATGGTCGATCCCATGGGGCTTTAAAAAAGAATCATATTAATTAATTTCAAATAAAAAATCTTTTGTATTTATGAAGAAAAATCTTTAATTTTACACGTTATTTTATGAGTGAAAATTGGCACATTGCTCCTTTTTATTATAGAAAAATACCACTCAAACTTGTATAAAATCATTTAGTGAGTTTTTAGTTTAAACACTCAAAAAACTATTTATTACGCTATTTATAATAAAAAAAATAAGAGAACAACAATGCTAAAAAACATACATAAATTAGACTATTGATTGATTTGGGAATATTAGTTCTCTCATGCATATTTATGAAACCCTTTTGTGTGATTTTTAGGATAAAAAGGTGGACTTTTATCCATTTTATGTGAAAAAATCCAATTAGTTATGTAGAAAATATTTAATGTGGATTTTTCTAATTATCGTACAAAATCCTTTTTTTACTAAGCTATTACAACCCATTATGAAGAGTATGAAAGGAAAAATAATACAGACCCAAAAATGAATGAATAAATAAGAAAATGAATCCTAATCTAATTCGCTGCGCTTTGGTCTCCAATTCTCCAACTCAATTCAATGTGCAAATGGGTTACGTGCATTTAAAGGGCCAGACAATAATAATGTGAGTAAATAATGAATTAAATCAAATAATAAATAATTAGTTAATTCAAATAAATTAGGTAAATAAGCATGTTATATAAATTACATGATAAATAAAAAATAATAATAGGACCAATAATAAATAAATAAGCAAAAAATTAATGTGGATAACAAATAAATTCAATGTTAAATAAATACATGAATAAATACAAAAAAGCAGTTATATCAATAAAATAAATAATAAATAATATTAGAAATCATGAAAATAAAAGAAATGAGTGAGGGAGAGGCTTGGGGAGTGAATCACGGAGTAAAAAAGAAGAAAATAGGGGAAAAAGGTGAGTGTGACTTAGAAATGAGTCACGGTTCAGGAACGTGACTCGCCTAAGACCGTAACTCAACCCAAAAACATGTTCCAGGCACTAGAACGACGCCATTAATGGCCAAAAACTCCTAAAATGCATATTTAACCAATTTAAAGCATGGAAAAGCCATAAAACTCATTATTATGCATGAATAACATGATTTAAATGAAGACAAAAAATAAGATTAAAGCAAGAAAATATGAAATTCAAGGATTGAACACAAAGACGAAGATGATGAATAGTAAACCTCCAAACATGCATTAAACCTCAATTTACATAATTTTAATCCAATTTTTACATCTTGATAAGAGAAATAATCATAAATCACAATAAATAACCTATAAACAAGCTCAAATCCAATAAATCACATGATTAGAAAAAATCAAAGAAAATGAAAATAAATTGAATATTTATTGTAAATCTAATTTAAGACTTGATTTAATTGTTTTTGGGGCTCAAAAATATTTCTTTCAGTGTTTATTCCATTATAGAACAAGGAATCAAGTGCCTTTTGCCTTCTTTCCCTATTTTTCTTACTCTTTATGTCAAGTTACAGAGAAAGAAAGAAAGAAGAAAAAAGAGAGAGAAGGACGTAGGAGAGAGAGAGACAATTTAACCTCCCAAAAAATCTATTATTTTTTTACTTAATATCCCTGAGAAAATTAACTGCTTAGATGAGATCAAGAGGATTTTTTCCACCTCTTTTTTCCCTTGCTCCCGTGTCCAAAATACATTCCGGAAGTGAGTCACTGCCTTGACTCACGATTTTTGACCGTTGACTTTTTTTTGGCCCTTAAATCCATTTTGACCTCGCTAATAGAGGGAAAAGAAGAGAAAATACCCAAAAAGGATTTTTAAATATTTAAAACCCGCAAAAGAGCTCAAAAAGCATTTTAAAAATATAAAATTCGAGAGAAAGCCTAACATTTTCATTCCTTGTCTATTTATGAGAAACTGCTTCCTCATTAGGTAACTCTAATCAAGAGCCTCCTTAAGATCCAATGTCTACAGTGAGGTTGAAGGAGGGAGAGAGAGATCGATGGAGTTAGTTTAGCGACAATGGTGGAAGGTTGCAAGTATGAATTAACGATGATGGTAAGGTCGACGTCGCTATCGAGATGGCAAGGATAGGGGTGGGATGGGTGTGAGAAAAAGATTGGCTAGGGTTTACTTCCACAAAAGATTGGCTATCTACATCTTCTAAAGTATTTTACTATTAAATAAAAAATTAAATTTTAATAATAATAATAATAATAATAATAATTATTATTATTATTATTATTATTATTATTATGAGATGAATTATATAGCGATGGAGTTGAATTTAGATAATAAAAAATATAAGTTATGGAAATTCCATGTGCATATTTTGATAAATTTTTATTTAAATGTTCATAAAAACAATAAATTTTGTATAAATAATTAAAATGTAGACACATAACAAAAATATATTAATTATTTTATATAAAAATTATATATAATTAAAATGATAAAATATTTAACGTAAAATTTATTTGGAAAAAAATTATGAGATCTATGTTTTGTAAACTAATTTATTAAAAAAGAAAAAAAAATTAAATTTAGATATTTATTTTTTAATAATATAAAGCTTCGTGATAAATTTACCGATGTATATTTTGTCGCTATATAACTAAAGTGATAAATTTCTTTATCTACGCTTGTTTCCATCGCTAAATTAGTAGCTAAAATTAGGCATAATCTCCCCCCATTTTTACCAGCAGATTTTTTTATTTCGTCGCTTAAAATATCGTCATTCTTCAACTTCTATTTTTTACCGACGCTTTTATATTTTCTTCGCTATCTGTCGGTAATATTTTTGTTTTAGCGATGCTTTTGAATCCGTTGGTAAAATTAATTTTTTTGTAGTGCATTAAATCGTTTTAAAAACCGAGACTAAACTGATATTAACGGTTAATCAGTCTAATTAGATGTAGATGTGAATTTTGAATTTTAAAATTATGACTAATGTACTTGTACTAAAATTTAAGTACCTGATTAATCAGTTTATATATAATTTTACACATATATATCGATATGAGGACAATTTTCATATTTATCCATATTTTGCATTAATATTAAAAAGTAGATAACTCATATATTAATGTTTATATAATTTTATTTTAGTGTATTGTTATTAAATTTGAATAACTTGTATTTTATATTTAAAACTTAGACAATTTATATTTTAATTTGATACATTAATTGAAGTTTTTTTATTGAAATTTATATTTAAAATTTTTAGCTGTTAACTAATGGTTAACTATTAACCGACTGCATATAGTAGTTAACTGATTGTTAACGAATTGAACAACTTTAATTTTAAAAAAATTGACTTTAATGGATTAAACTTGAAAAATAGGTTATGAACTGGTCAATCAGTTCATGTCCATTTCTACTTACACACACTTATATATATGGCCAAATTATTTGAATCGTATGGAACTGAACTAAAATAATTCATTTTTTGGGTTCTACTCTTGGAATTAAAGTTCAGTTTGGTTTGGCTCATATGATATTTTTGGCATAATTATTAGTGTTATCCAGTTTGCACCAGATTGGCTCACTAAGGGATAAAATTTTTTTAATATGAATTTTTACCATTCACAAAACTTAAATTTGAAATCTTATTTAAATGAAACAAATGTCAAACTATTTGATCAAACTAATATAATGTTAGAAGTTAAGTTTTTAGTTATTTGGTTCGGTTCAATTCTAAAAAAAACTGGACTATTTGTACAATTCTTCCCTTAAATTTATCTTAATAGTTACTCTATTTATTCTTTTTTATTAGTTATTTTTATTGTTTTCACTAGAATTAAAAAATAATAAATAGATTTAAATTTAGTATTAAATTGCGTGATTAAAACTAAATTATCAAATCTGATTGGTTTTGATTTTATTAGGAAAGAAAAATAAATTAAAAAAGTAAATTAAAATATATTAAAAGTTCAAAAGTGATAGATAAAAAAAAAACAAAGAAAATAATTAAGCCCCCATAATTGAACTAAACCCACCATCCTCAAAGATTCAAAATTAGACTAAATAAACCTTTGAAAAGTTATAATTAAGCCCATGTAGTTTCTAATTATGGTTATGTTACGATTTTAATTACTTTTTCTTTCTAGCATTTTCAATCTTCAATAAATTTGATCAACGAGTATTTTATTATTTAAGCCAGACAAATCATTACATCATCGTCTATTTTGACCATTTTTTATTTTTTTTATTGGTGAAATTAGTCTAGTCATGAGGTTTATTTAATGATTGAAGTAAATTTAAAATACCTATTTAGTCTTCCAACTAATAATATTTATTAAAAATGAGGAGAAATTAGGAATCTATGTAGTCTTCCAACTAACAATATTTTATTAAAAATGAGCAGAAAATTAAGACTCGCATTTCCGAATCCTAATGATTATTCAATTTGACACGCAAGATATCTACACCTTGATCAATTAATTCAAACCGGGAAATTTTGAGTATTTTGCGATAAATTTCCCCAACGAAATTTCTTCAACCAATAAATTATATTATTGTTTCTCCAATATGCCTTCATGACTTTAAAAAGATCAGCAGATCAGATGTGGGGTCCATGCATTTATCAATTATTTTTCCAACGATACATTGTTGACTAGCAAGTAATTAATTAAAACCATGACATCCAACCAATTCCGAATAAAAATTCAACTGTAATATTATTAAAATTGAACTCATCAAAAATAAAATTATTTAAAATATAAATTTTAATATATATATATATATATATATATAATAAAATTTTCAAAATATTGATCACTATAAAAAAGAATGTAATCTATTGTATGTGTATTTAAACTGTTGAATTAGCAGTACACAATAAAAACAGTTTAAATGTCCGTGCATGGCGCACCTTATCACATCCAATAAAAAATATTTATATTAACATAATAATTATGCTTAAAAAATAATTTAATTCAAATAATAGTAAAATTAATATATTCGCTTTAACCATTTATTCTTGAAATTTTATCGGTTTATTTATTAAAGTCAATAGAATATGTTTACCACATATAAAATATTTTACATATGTAATAATAAGAAAAGTGAAAAATATGATATAATTTTTAAAAGATACAAAATTGTATATAAAAAGAAAAAGAATTGTTATCATTTTTTTTAAATTGCAAGTGTTAAAATAAATAAAAGTAAAAAATCGCATCATACTTTTAAATCTTAAAATGGTTTTGATTTACATTATAGGCAGAATGATGGATTTTTATGAAATTAGAAAAAAAGTTTTCCCTAATTTATCCTCCCGAAACAATAAATAACTCAGTATTTTATGTTAAGCGATTGGTATATACTGATTTTGATAGTCATGATAAAATAGGTTGTCGTTTTTCAGTAATCTAACATTTAATTTTCTTTTTTAAAAATAATTTTTGAACATCCGTGTCATTTTGTCTTTTTATGTTTTAATACGTTAAAAGGAGGCTAATAGTTAAGGGTGTGCAGAACCGAACCGAAATCGAAAATCGAATCGAATGAATTTTTATCTATTTGGTTCGGTTATTTTAGTTTTCGGTTCATTCGATTTTGAACCAAAAAATAAAATCGATTTTATCAGTTCGATTCAATTCGTAAAATTAAAAAATCGAAGGAACTGAATCGATCGAACTTCTTAAAACTCACCATTTTGCTCTGTATGTGTATATATATGTATATGTTTAATGGCCATCGTATTTTCAGATTTGCAATCCCTAACAGCCACCTCCTCTTCCTTTCTCTACCTTCTTCATTTTTATTTTTGGATCTTGGATTCTTCATGTTAATTCCTTTGATCTACTGTTTAGGGATAGATCTATAGAAGTAGCCGATTTTGGTCTATCATCATCATCATTAGAAGAAGAAGAACCATCTCTATCAAAATCCCCATCATCTTCTTCACCATCATCCTCCTTTGTTCTGCCACCGAATGAAGAGACAAATGCATTTTTCATCGTATTCCCGATCATATTTCGGCGAATTCTAGAGATTGTGAAGGCACCATCGTCTTCCCCACTCCGAGCAGAACCCAAACATCAGAAAATCGATAAACCTGTATACTACTCTTATTTTTGTTCTCTATTTGGTTTATAATTTTCTTTTGATTTGTTTATCCTTTAGGAACTTGCTAGATAGGTAATCAGATTTTCAGACTTTGAAATTATTTACATCCCTTTATTGTTTGGCTCGATTATAATCTGGAACGCTTATAATCAACAAAATCGGGAACACTTCTTAGTTTCATCATTATATCATAGCATATGTGTGTGATTGGGGTTGTTGGCAATAATCAACAAAATTGAATGTTGTGTTTTGGCAGGGAGATGAAGTTGAGGAATTTCAACCACTATGTGAAGTACAAAGTGACAATGCAACCATTGAAATTACAAGTCGTTACAAAGGGAAAGTTGCTCAAATCCTTTATGTTCCCGAAGATATTGTAAAGGTATGAATGTACTTTTGAAACTTATGCAGATTAGGATTCACTTATATTGTTGCCACATATTTTATTTGCAATATTCAAATAATTGGCAATATATTGTAGGTTGGAGAAACTTTTCCAAAAATGGTTGCTGAGGGATCTCTAGCTCCTTCATCAATGCCTAATGTTACAGATAACACGAAACCACTCAGTTTCAAGCTGCAAAATAGTCAAACTGTTGGAGTCTTTTCTACACCGGCTGTGAGGCTCCTCGCCAAACAATATGGTATAAATTTACATGATGTCCCTGGAACTATCAGGGAACCCTGTAATTATAAGCCCATCCTCTCTTCATATTAAATATGTATTGGTGTTTTTAAACAATTTAGGGGTTTAATTTCTTAGCTTTATGATTTGATATGCGACTTATAATTTCTTAGTTTATTTTCGTTTGTTATTCTCCAAAAGGACTTATTTGTTCTGTATTGAAATTGTACATCACTGGTCTGATTTTTACCTTAATTTTTATGCATCTATTTATAAGTTTCTTGATTTAGGCTAATTAAACGAGAGTTGCAATTTCCTTTCCTGGCCCTGCTTATTTCTGATAAGCATATTTGCTCTGTCTGTTTATGTTTTCATTCCTTTTCTTTAGTAACTGAAGCATATGCCTAAGGGGACTATTTAAAAAATTATCCCTTTATCAAATGTAGACATAGAGTGCTTGAAGTATTCATTTGAAATAAAATGAGCATGTAAAGTTCATTTTTTAGCTCAATATGTGTGTTCACAACAAACATTATGTGAATTACTTAACAAACATTAGCAGCTCAAGTTCTTCTAGCTGCATGTGTAATTGTGTTCTTATTATTTTTATTTGCTTTTAATTCTTAGGAGGACACAATCTGCTTGTTCTAGCTCGTAATCTTGGCCAATATGTACAACTAAAGAGGAGTGGTGGGCCAGCAGTTGAGAAGCTTACTCTAGAGGGTGATGCAGAATCAATTAAGTTTTCAGTCGGTAATTTCGAATGCTTTATTATCATTCTTGTTTATTCATATTTGAGAGAAGTTGTATTCATTTGAGGAATGTATGATTGAGGAATACCTTTCTTTTGTCTTATTTTGTGAAAATTTTGCTGAGTTCTTTTCCTAGACACCAATGAAACAACATAAATATTGCAATTTCTCATATGCTGGTCTCAAGACTCAAGTGCGGCTTGCAATTGAAGCAAAAAATATGTATGTAAAAAACTTCAAAAATCTTATTTCTTTCCAAGAAAAATTCCTATGCATATGAGTGGCTAGTGCCTGTGGAATATGACATGGTATGAATGTGATAATAATGCAGCGAAAAAACAAAAATTTTTCATCATACATACCATACAAATCCAAAGCAAGAATCGAAACATGCAATTTTAGGGTTTAAAACTTACAACTTTGGATGCCTTTTAATTTTTGAGTTTGGTGATGACCAGCAACCGAGATGACTTTATCCACCTTAGATCTTGATCACCAATGCCAAGGAACAGCCTTTTACGCCACTCCCTCTATTCTCACACACACAATTACACCGTCGGCTTAAAATCGAGATTGCTAGCTCTCTTTTAAGGTATTGTGTAATGGCTATAGTTTGAAGCTATAAAATTTGATTTTGTACTTCTCTTAGGTTGCTTTTACTACCCAATAACACAAGAGAATGAGGAACAATCCTTTCTCCTTGTGAAAATTGGACAAAAAATTAAGAGAGAGAGATGGATGTAATTCACGCCAAAATGCAAATGGTGGATAGGTTTTGTTTTCACGCCAATTTATTTCCTTTAATATATATCCCTTTATTTTCTTAAGTGATCAAGCTAAAATATACTACCTTAAGATAATTAATTTTAGCCTTTATCACTTATTTAAAATAAGAAATATATATTGATTAAAACACCTTAAGATAATACATTTAATCCAAGATAATCCTTTTTGATTTAATCTAAGATAAATGTAAGACATATTAATCAAATAAATCACTTAATAAAAGAATTAATCATGTGCCGAAATTCCATTGATATTATCTTGGAATTTCGGCCACACCATCCAATTATCAAGTGAATTAATTTAATTAAAATCCTTTAGGCTTTAATACTCAATTAATTAAATTAACACAAGATAATTAATTAATTGAAATTAAATCTTGTGGGCTGAATTTCTCTCTCTCATGGACCAAAGCCCAATAGCAATTTTATAACCCATTACACACATTAATTTGACTTTAATTAAAAGCCCAAATTAATGCCCAATACTTTAATTAAATATTTTAAGCCCAATGCTTTGTGTGCGATCCTATAGGTCCATTTAATGTTGGCAATGAATTAATAAATTAATTCAAAGGCTATATATATTCTCTACCAAGATATTATAGCATTCCAAATTAAATGAAAATGCATATGGCATTTAGTGACCTAATGCAATTTTGCATAGTCCCTTACCCATAAATATCAGAATTAATATAAGGCATGGAACTAGTCATCCTTATATATATTAATTCCTTTCTTGATATTCCAGTGACACTGAACTCTCAGATAAATAATGATTATTCATTATTTCATCTCGGTATGGCCATACACTTCTCAATTCACTGATCAAGTGGCCGATGATATTTTCTCTCTTATTGAGAGGGATAATCCCTTCACTTCTCTCATGCTCTCTAACATAAATTAATGCATACCCAATCATACCCGTACTTGTCACTCTGTTACGAGCATATTAGGTGTATGTCAAAGTACACAGTAATTCATAAAGAGTTTCATAGAGATTTCAGGTTTAAGAACTCCGATACAAAAACTTGCATATGAGAAACACTTATGACTTATACCATGTAGTGTTCTCATGAGCGGATCGTATCCAGATACCATTTTCTTTAACATGTATCTATGATCTTTGATTGACACTCTTGTCCTAATGATCCGTAAGACAGAACTCATAATATCAGAAAGAGCATACTAGTCTTAATTCATTATTATTCCTATAACAATGACTGACTAGGAATATTTAGAATGATGTCTCATTTGTTTCAAGGTCTTACAACCATGTGCCTCACACATGATAACTTAAACCAAAACAATACTCTTGGATAGTTTTATCAATTGATATGCACAGGAATACAAAGGATAAAACAAATGCCTCATTTTATTAATTCAAAGTGCTTTATTACAATGCATTGGGGCTAGGACTTACACTAACAATCTCCCACTAGCACTAGTCCCAATTGGGCATAGCCCTAAGACCGAACGCTCTCAAATGAGCTTCGTGCAGATTTGGACGCAATTGTTTCGTCAAAGGATCTGCTACATTGTCTTCACTTGCTATTTTGCTAACCTTGACGTCTCCACGATCAATTATTTCTCTGATCAGGTGGTACCTCCTGAGTATGTGTTTGGATTTCTGGTGTGACCGGGGCTCCTTGGCCTGTGCGATGGCCCCGTTGTTGTCACAGAAAATTTCTAATGGATCTAGGATGCTTGAGACCACTCCTAATCCAGTAATAAAATTTTTAATCCAAACAGCATCTTTTGCAGCCTCACTTGCTGCAATATACTCAGATTCAGTAGTTGAGCCGGCAACGGTTTCTTGCTTTGAGCTTCTCCAACTGACAGCACCACCGTTCAAAACAAAAATAAACCCAGATTGCGATCTAGAATTTTGAGTGCTGGTCTGAAAAGCAGCATCGGCATAACCTTGTATGACGAGCTCTTCTTGACCACCATACACCAAGAAGTGATTCTTAGTCCTTCGCAGGTACTTTAAAATCCCTTTTACAGCAGACCAGTGCTTCTCACCAGGGTCTTGCTGAAACCTACTGGTTACACTTAGTGCATGAGCAACATCCAACCTAGTACATAACATAGCGTACATGATAGATCCAATAGCAGAGGCATATGGAATTCTAGTTATGTTGTCCCTTTCCTCTTTGGTTTTAGGGCACTGTTCTTTAGTCAAAAGAACTCCCAAAGCCAAAGGTATGTACCCTTTCTTTGAGTCTCCCATACTAAAACGCTTTAGTACTTTGTCTATGTACTTTTTTTGACTTGGTCCTAAAAGCCGATTCGATCTATCTCTATAGATTCGAATACCAAGTATTGTCTCGGCTTCACCTAAGTCTTTCATTGAGAAACATTTTCCCAACCATTGCTTAACCTTTTGCAATGTTGGAATGTCATTCCCAATGAGAAGGATGTCGTCCACATATAGGACCAAAAATACTACTATGCTCCCACTAACCTTTTTGTACACACAAGGCTCATCTTCGTTCTTGATGAAGTCAAATTCTTTGACTGCCTCATCAAAACAAAGATTCCAACTTCGGGATGCTTGCTTTAATCCATAAATGGATTTTTGAAGCTTGCAAACCTTTTTAGGATGATTGGGATTGACAAAACCTTCAGGCTGTGTCATATACACATCCTCAAGTAAATTTCCGTTGAGGAAAGCAGTTTTGACATCCATTTGCCATATCTCATAATCATGATATGCAGTTATGGCAAGCAAGATCCTCTACACCATGAGTTTGTTGAAAACCTTTTGCTACTAGTCTACCTTTGTAGGTCTTATCAGCTTTGAGTTTGAATAGCCACTTGCATTCAATTACCTTAGCACCTTCTGGTGGATCAACCAAGGTCCAAACCTGGTTATCGTACATTGATTGCATCTCGAATTTCATGGCTTCAAGCCAATTTTCCGAGTCTGGGCTCTCAATAGCTTCTCGGTAGGTAGTAGGATCCTCACGATCTACTAACTCAATAGTGTCACTGTCAGTGATTAGAAATCCATATCTCTCAATCTCCTGACGTACCCTACCAGACCTTCTAGGTTCTTGTGTAATGGGTTCTTGTTCCACAACTGGTTGTGAACTTGATCCCATTTTCAAACCATCCTCTATAGGAGTTTGTGGAGCTTGAATTTCTCCAAGTTCTACTTTACTCCCACTGTCTTTCTTGAGAAGGAACTCCTTTTTTAAGAAAACAGCCTTGCGAGCAACAAATACTTTGTTCTCGGCTTATGAGTAAAAATAGTATCCCTTTGTTTCTTTAGGATAACCCACAAACAAGCAGACACTGGATTTAGACTCTAGTTTGTCAGATGTTAATTTCTTAACATGTGCTTCACAGCCCCAAATCCTGAGAAAAGATATATTGGGTTCTTTCCCAGTCTATACCTCGTATGGTGTCTTCTCAACTGCTTTAGTTGGAGTACGGTTCAATAGAAATGTAGCAGTTTCTAATGCATAACCCCAAAAAAAGATAGGAAGATTAGCTTGACTCATCATAGATCGAACCATATCCAACAGAGTTCGATTTCTCCTTTCGGACACACCATTCCATTGAGGTGTTCCAGGAAAGTAAGCTGTGAAATAATACCACACTCTTTTAGATGATTGTCAAACTCTTGGCTTAAGTATTCGCCACCTCGATCTGATCGAATGGTTTTTATACTTTTGCCAAGTTGGTTTTCCACTTCATTCTTAAACTCTTTGAATTTCTCAAAAGTTTCAGACTTGTACTTCATTAGATAGACATAGCCATATCTACTGAAGTCATCTGTGAATGTCACGAAGTAGCTAAAACCACCTCTAGCCTGTGTACTTAAAGGTCCATATACATCGGTATGTATTAGTTCAAATAAGTTATTAGTCCTCTCACCTTTCTTGTTAAAAGGACTCTTTGTCATTTTTCCATGCAAACATGGCTCGTATGTGTCATAAGACTCTAAGTCAAATGACCCAAGCACTCCAATTTTGTGGAGTCTTGAAATACGTTTTTCGTTTGCATGTCCTAAACGACAATGCCAGAAGTAAGTAGGGTTCAATTTGTTTGATTTAACCCTCTTTGTATTAATGTTGTATATGGACTCTTTGTTTTGTAAATCAAGGATATAAAGGCCATTTTGCAACATGGCATTGCCATAAGAAATGCCTTAGCGACGAATATGAGCATTGCCATTTTTAATAACAAAATCAAATTCATCATTATCCAAACATGAAACTGAAATAATGTTTTTGCTCATAGCAGGCACATAATAACAATTATTCAAAACAATACAAAGTCCGGAAGGTAAAGTGAGGTGATAGTCGCCTATCTCTATGGCAGCAACTCATGCTCCATTCCCCACACGGAGGTCCACTTCATTCTTCCCAAGTAACCACCTATTTCTTAGCTCCTGCACATTTGAACAAATGTGAGAACCACAACCGGTATCCAATACCCAAGTGGTAGAAATAGAAAGGTTAATTTCAACAACAAAAATACCAGAACTGGACGCCTTGGCTCCATTCTTCTTTTGTTCTTCCTTGAAGAGAGCGCAATTCTTCCTCCAATGCCCTATCTTATTGCAATGGAAGCAAGTGCTCTCACTCTCTTTGAGTTTTGGCGCCTTGGGCTTGGATTGGGCCTGAGGTGCACTCCCAACTGACTTGGGTTTTCCCTTTCCCTTTCCTTTTCCCTTAGCGGGTCCCTTTTTAATTTCCTTTTGAACCATTAGTACGGGATTGGTCTTTCGAATGTTCTCTTCAGCATTCTTAAGCATCCCATGAAGCTCAGTGACTGACTTGTTCATTGCATGCATGTTATAATTCATCACAAATGGATCATAAGCAGCAGGAAATGATCCTAAGATCAAGTCAGTGGCCAATTCCTTTGGCACTAGTACCTCAAACTTCTCAAGAGTATCAAGATACCCTTTCATCTTGAGTACATGGGTACTAACACGAGTACCCTTAGCCATCTTGCAAGAAATTAAGGCCTTTGTTGTCATGAACCTCTCGTGACGAGCTTGCTCTTGGAACATCTCCTTGAGATGCACCATGATCGCATAGGCCTCTTGGTCCATAAATTGCTTTTGCAATTCAGGCACCATAGTGGTTGGCATCAAACAGGTCACATCATTAGAGTCACTTTTCTTGGTCTCAAAAGTTTCCTTTTGAACCACAGAAGCGTTCCTAGCAGGTTCCTCAGGTAATGGTGCATCCAAAACATATGACTTCTTCTCTTGCTTAAGAACTATTCTTAAATTTCGAGACCAGTCTATGAAATTGGTGCCATTCAATTTGTCCTTTTTAAGGACCGATCGTAATGAGAAATTGTTGTTTAAAGATGCCATTTTCAATCTACAATAAAATTTAGCAAGATTAAATGAGGTCTTATTTATGATCCCACAAATCGAATTAATATCCCTTTAAATAATTTGTGTTAGTGATTTAATGTGGGCCAAGATCCACTTTTCACACCAACTTATTAGTCAAGCTGAGCTTGTACACCTAACAAGTTAAGTTACTTAGGTAGGAAAACTCCAATCATGTCTCGTACATGACTCTTGGATCAAATGGGCTAACATCTTAAGATGTTATAGCACAACCCATTTATTAGTTGCCTAGGTCCGGGCATCCTTTTCCATGATAAGTCCAACCTACATTCACAACCCATGCCTCACAAAGATAATCGGGCGCATCTAGGACTCCTAGTCTGCGTGACCGATGATCGATGCCTTGACATGTTTCGAATTAGGAAGGTAACTTTGTGACTTACTATTTTAGGGATTCATTTTATTACGGCTTACATGGCATATGCTTTGTCATCCATACATAGCATGCATATATAAATAATTGCATAAAGTAAAGCGTGACAAACATGGGCCCAAAAACCTATAACTAAGATTCTATACTATTACATAAGAATCTTTGAGTTTGGCTTCTTCACTCCGGTGGGCTTCGTCTTGATTTACAAAGTCTTCAAGTATATTCTATTCTAAGAAATAAATGAAAAACTTTTACAACAAAATATAATGGCTCGCAGGCCATATTTAATTACAAAATCCAGGGCCCATGAATGCACCATGCATATCCATTCATCACACCAAATTAGCAAATAAATATACATAGCATTCATGGATAAAACAAAGTCCAATTTTAATTAATTTAGCTAAGCCCATTAATGAAAATTGTGTACTTGAACCTTTAAGAGAAGACCCCATGACGGGCCTAGGCCAAAGCCCAATGGACTAAATTCTCTTATTGAATAAGTTCTCTTAAAAGCCCAAAACACTAACTAGTTAGATTTGTGCTATAAATCAACTCTAGTATAATTTTCAATTTTGCCATTTTTAATTTTATGTCATACAGCCCATAAACATTAAAAATACATATAATATGTGCTAACATGAATTAAAAATATAAAATCATGAAGAACACATATATAGTACACGGCATTCATGCAAAAATAAACAAACAATAAAAACTAGTTGTTTAATGCTTATGTAATGCCATAAAATGCACAAACATTTAAATCAATTTTATGAGTCATTTAATAATCTAAATAAGTCCATAAATATTGATTTAATATTCTGTACCAATCTAATCTAAATGTGTTTTTACCATTTTAATCAAAACAAAACAAACAATGTTGATTAAACATGTAACAAACACAAACTAGTCATAGTTTTAAGTGATTTTAAAATTAATCAATTAAATTGTCATGGACCAGAATTAAAACAAAATTTAAAATATGTCCAGACCTGATATTTAATCTTTAAAAATCACTTACAAACATGCCAAAATCAATTTTACATTTAATTTTGAAAACTATTTGTTAAACTAGCAATTTACATGCCAACTAGCACCTAGTTTCATAATTAACATGTACCATCAGGTATAAATAATTAAATCCGACCATTATCAGCCCTAATAACATCTTAGGACAGTATATTAACATGTCATATTAATTATAATACCTATCTAATCAATTAAAATCATTTTTTTTCACCAAAACAATGCAAAAAACTCAAAACAGAAAATTTCAAATTTGCATGTTTTCATAATGACGATTTTTAATTAATTTTTTCATGCATCTAAAGCACTAAAATAAGCATGTTTAGGCTCTGATACCACTGATGGAATATGGCATGGTATGAATGTGATGATAACACAGCGGAAAAACAAAAATTTTTCATCATACATACCATTCAAATCCAAAGCAAGAATCGAAACATGCAATTTTAGGGTTTAAAACTTACAACTTTGGATGCCTTTTAATTTTTGAGTTTGGTGATGACCAACAACCGAGATGACTTTATCCACCTTAGATCTTGATCACCAATGCCAAGGAACAGCCTTTTACGCCACTCCCTCTATTCTCACACACACAATTGCACCATCGGCTTAAAATCGAGATTGCTATCTCTCTTTTAAGGTATTGTGTAATGGATATAGTTTGAAGCTACAAAATTTGATTTTGTACTTCTCTTAGGTTGCTTTTACTACCCAAGAACACAAGAGAATGAGGAACAATCCTTTCTCCTTGTGAAAATTGGACCAAAAATTAAGAGAGAGAGATGGATGTAATTCATGCCAAAATGCAAATGGTGGCTAGGTTTTGTTTTCACGCCAAAAGCAAAAAATATATCTTTAGGGTTTTATTTCCTTTAATATATATCCCTTTATTTTCTTAAGTGATCAAGCTAAAATATAATACATTAAGATAATTAATTTTAGCCTTTATCACTTATTTAAAATAAGAAATATATATTGATTAAAACACCTTAAGATAATACATTTAATCCAAGATAATCCTTTTTGATTTAATCTAAGATAAATGTAAGATATATTAATCAAATAAATCACTTAATAAAAGAATTAATCATGTGCCAAAATTCCATTGATATTATCTTGGAATTTTGGCCACACCATCCAATTATCAAGTGAATTAATTTAATTAAAATCCTTTAGGCTTTAATACTCAATTAATTAAATTAACACAAGATAATTAATTAATTGAAATTAAACCTTGTGGGCTGAATTTGTAACACCCTTGCTGAACAGTCTAATCGAAACAAGTAATAAGTTGGACATTTTTTTTTCAAGGACCATTTGTCAGATACTGGTCATTGACCCTTTGAGAAGCAATGCACTGAGTGACAATTCCAAAATCAGCAAGATTTTTCTTTTGAATCTTAACTATCCCATCGACCCAGGCTTGTCCAAAAAGGAAATACTTATAACTTAAGCAAGCCGATAAACTATAATTGTCCAAGTAACTAATTACCAAATAAAAATCCGGCAATATAACGTCTAAAAACTTATCTAATCCACCTGAAAATCAGACAATTCCTCAGCCCTTCCGGGGCACAACATTACAAAAATAATTTCACTAAGCATCTTATACATCCATTCTCATTATTATTATTCATCTTTTCTTAGATGATTCAACATTACATATAACACTCTTAGATCACTATAACATTCCAAAGTAAAGAACAAATTACATTTAAATCGCCTCGTTACAACAGTAACCCCGATGGTGATCTGCCCACACTAAATCCTTTCTTCTGATGATTAAGGCATAGTAGCTGCTTAACCCGAAATAAGCTTATTCTGTTACCTACACGGATAACAAAACCCGTGCTAAGCTATAAAGCTTAGTAGGGAATAACAAATATTTTATAGAAGAAATTTCCTATAAGGATCAATAATTACTGCCTAAGCACTAAGATATACCACAAATACGTATAGCAATTGTAATAAATGATATTCTTTTATATATATATATATATATATTGTGCTGATAATATGCAAATTTTAGATAATTCTCACAACCTTACCAGTTACCTTGTTAAAAACCATTTCTTCTTTATCTACATAGCTATTACCAATACACATGTTAGTTTCACTTTTATTTCCTTATAAATCAATAGTAGATCGTTCAATCACACATATAAGTGAATGATCACATATCAATTTCTCAAAGTCAAGCAAAACATATAATCATACCTAAAAGCATTGCCATGCACAAATCGTAGTGTATATCTTATAAATCCAGTTATAACTAATCTTCAAAAAACACATCAGTGTCCATATACATATATAATTGTAGTAATTAAATCACCATCCAGAGATGCACCATATTCAAGAAAAACATCAGAAAGCAAGCAAGAATTAACTTGAAATACTAAATTAAGGTTAATTTATCACATGGAATCCATTTACCAAAAAGGAAAAATGCTGAGAAACCTCTTCAAAGAGTTAAAACCTACGTGCAATTTCATATGCATACCTTTGCAAATTCTAAATACAAATGAGATATAAGATATGCACTGGTAGTTTAGATTACTTATACTGTTACACTATATTGAAATTAGCCTGCCTAAGTTCCAAAAGTGGATAACGAGATCAGAGGATATATGAAGATATCAAACAGAGGATATCTGAAGATATCAAACAGAGGATATCCGAAGATATCAACAAAGGATCCCCACGGGATCAAACAATGGTCCAATAAGGACAATCAGAAGTCCATGAAGGATAAAGACCCAAACGGGATCAACAGAAGCAGCTGCAATATCCCTATAGGTGCCTATTCAATCCACGACTGAACTATGACTGCAGGCTAACAGATACATAACTTCCTTTCCAAAAGCTTTAAATATCATTTAGACATAACAACAATATCAATGTATATGTATACACATAATAAAATCAAATCTCCAGAAGCATTTAACCAACTCTAAATCTTGCCAATACAAGGTTAAAATATCGAATCAAGCACAAAATGCATTAAAATTACTACTTTATAGAAATAAAAGCTTTACATATTACAAACATGGAGGAATCTATCATTTAACCATGCCTCTCACATGCTTTTTGATTTAGATTTATACCTTTACGAACTTTAATTATGCCAATCACCCAACATAAGCTTTAAGCATATTATACTTGCATCAAATAATCACATAGTTATGCAAGATAGTTTATAGAGAAATGAAACCTAAAAGAGCCTAAATATCATATAAAGGATGTACCATCTCTAGTGCACAATACATACTTGTGCAAATCATATAATACTTATATAGTCTCTTATAAATAATTATATAAAAAGAAATACAATCTGGGATAGTATTGCATACGATTCTTCAGCAAGATTTCCACGAATGAACACATGTCACTGTAGTTATATACATTAATACAATAATCGATGGCACCACAAGTGCATAACCATGCTATTACACATATGAAAACATTAGTATACCTCATTTCATAATCACCAAAATCAAACTTCATTTATTAATTATGCCCATTATTGTATAAAATGAGGTTATCTTATATTCTATATACCTTTCTTTCTTAATAATAAGTTATTCCAAAAACATGCATTATGATTTAAAAAAAACAGGTTGAGCATATATCATACAGTCATACTCACTCAAGCACTATATTATGATATTTGTTAAAATACACATGAATAACTTATTAACCACATATAACTTACTAGTGTATGTGATATCACTCAAGCATACCACTATTTTATGAAAGCGTACCTTTCTGATACATCAAAGCTATTTTCCACGCCCCTTTATACTTGCTTATATCATCTTCCATTCGTACTCAATTAATACATTTATCAAGGCAATGCAATTGTCATCATACTATATCTCATAATATCATTTCTCAACATTAGGTATAAGCTAATTGAACATCTAGGCATACGTCATAATCATACATGCATATATATATATATATACCATTTTTCAATTTCATGGCCCCTTTGGATAGGTTTAAAACATGCAATACTGCAATTATTTATACCCATACAATTACATGCACATTTAGCCACAACTGAACTCTATTTGCCGGCATTAACGATATTCATACACATTTCAATTATCATGCTTGTGCTTTTACTGTATAATCTGGCACATGTACGTTTATATCCAAAAATACAAAACTACCGGTATATATATACATGTACCTTTAATTTCCAAATATCAATATAAGTAACTATAAATATACATCACTACAACTATATAGTTTCGTATGATGACATATAAGCATAAGCATGCAGGCATATTCATGTTATTTCAATTAAGTATTAAACAACATGCTTGTTCAAGTGTTTGCTATATAACATATTTTATCAAACTCACATATATTTACCATATGATGTTATTATGTTTTTATGTATTTATACTATATTACGTACTAACTCTTCACTGTTAATTAATTTCAAGTTCTTTGAAATTTTCCTCCTTACAAGATTTCAACATCATAGTCATATATATCTATCATGCTTACTTTAATTTCATTAATTCACAATTTCGACAGTGCAATCCTAGAAAAGTCAGTTTTACATGTCTGAAATACTATGCTCAGAGTTTATTTGCTTTACTGCAATTTTTGACAAGGTTATTGTAACATTACTGATCTTTCAAAACTTTAGAACACTAAAACTAAGCTAAATCTAACTATTTAAAGAATAAACAATAAAAATGACTTCTTCTTTCAAAATTTAACCTTACATACATTATCATTTTTATGTTCTATATTGGGAATTTAGCTTCATTTTCAGTTCAATCTATGCATATATATACATACACATAGCTTTGGTTTCATCGAAATCTACTAAAATTTCACATGCATATCAGGATTCACACCAAGTTCCCGTACCTTAGAGTCGAAGTTCCAAAATTCTCCATTTGTTCTGCCTGTTCGGAGCCTCGCCGGAGAGACACTGAAGCCTCTCACCTAAAGCCAGAAGCGCCGGTAGCTTTTCGGTGGTCTTCACGCACCTCAAGGCATCGTGGTTTGGTCGAAAAATTGCCTGGAACCGCCAGCTGCCACAAGCTTCGATCTACACTTTGCCAGCGAGTGGGGACGATCGACGGCCACCGAAAGCTCCGCCTCAACCTCGTGATCCCACCGGTGTTGTCACTCTCTCAACCGACGTCAAGAACCACCGAAAAAAGAGAAAGAAGCTAAGGTGATGATGGAGAAAAACAGAAGAAGAAGGAGCTAGAGAGAATCGCGCTTGTGGGGGAAAGGGGTGAACGGAGAAGACGGCGGCAACAATCGGAGCTTCCTCGCCGGTGTCGTGAACGGCGGCTAGCCAACGGGACCTAGGCCATCGCCGACTCTTCCCCTTCCTCCTCCCTCTCCCTCCCGATTTTTCTTTTAAACCACACAACCTTCTTTAATTTTTCTCACAAATTCTCTCTTTCTTCTTTTAATTATCAACCACACCATCCAATTATCAAGTGAATTAATTTAATTAAAATTCTTTAGGCTTTAATACTCAATTAATTAAATTAACACAAGATAATTAATTAATTGAAATTAAATCTTGTGGGCTGAATTTCTCTCTCTCATGGACCAAAGCCCAATAGCAATTTTATAACCCATTACACACATTAATTTGACTTTAATTAAAAGCCAAAATTAATGCTCAATACTTTAATTAAATATTTTAAGCCCAATGTTTTGTGTGCGATCCTATAGGTCCATTTAATGTTGGCAATGAATTAATAAATTAATTCAAAGGCTATATATATTCTCTAGCAAGATATTATAGCATTTCAAATTAAATGAAAATGCATATGACATTTAGTGACCTAATGCAATTTTGCATAGTCCCTTACCCATAAATATCAAAATTAATCTAAGGCATGGAACTAGTCATCCTTATATATATTAATTCCTTTCTTGATATTCCAGTGACACTGAACTCTCAGATAAATAATGATTATTCATTATTTCATCTCGGTATGGCCATACACTTCTCAGTTCACTGATTAAGTGGTCGATGATATTTTCTCTCTTATTGAGAGGGGTAATCCCTTCACTTCTCTCATGCTCTCTAACATGAATTAATGCATACCCAATCATACCCGTACTTGTCACTCTGTTACGAGCATGTTAGGTGTATGTCAAAGTACACAGTAATTCATAAAGAGTTTCATAGAGATTTCAGGTCTAAGAACTCCGATACAAAAACTTGCATATGAGAAACACTTATGACTTATACCATGTAGTGTTCTCATGAGCGGATCGTATCCAGATACCATGTTCTTTAACATGTATCTATGATCTCTGATTGACACTCTTGTCCTAATGATCCGTAAGACAGAACTCATAATATCAGAGAGAGCATACTAGTCTTAATTCATTATTATTCCCATAACAATGACTGACTAGGGATATTTAGAATGATGTCTCATTTGTTTCAAGGTCTTACAACCATGTGCCTCACACATGATAACTTAAACCGAAACAACACTCTTGGATAGTTTTATCAATTGATATGCACAGGAATACAAAGGATAAAACAAATGCCTCATTTTATTAATTCAAAGTGTTTTATTACAATGCATTGGGGCTAGGGCTTACACTAACAGTGCCAACCAAATGAAAGTTCATATTCTGTTTTCTTTGTTTTGATAATTGATGCATGTTTTTGATATGCCCAAAATTCCTATATCACTTGCAAGTAGCCAAGACAGAAGCTCTCGAGCTGATATTGCTGCATCTTTTCAGGTTTTCTTTTGCTAATTTTAATATATCTTATTATATACAATGATCTTTCAATATGTTTTGCTCCTCAAAACTTTTTTTCTCATGCAACAAGTTTCAGTGTTGCATCTAAAGGAGAGGTGTGAACGAGCAATAGATTGGGCTAGGAAGATTGAGCCCTCTATAAATCATTTGGTGACATGAACGACATTTTTAAGCTTGTAGTGAAGCAAAGGTTAAGCGAATTGTTGTTGTGTCATCTACAGCTGCAGTGATCATGATCCCAAATTGGCCCAAAAGTAAAGTGATGGATGAGAGCTATTGGTCTGATAAGGAATATTGCAGAACAACTAATGTGATTTCTTATTTCTAAGTTGTACATTTTGCTATGCTGCTATCTTATTAATTGCTATGTTGTTGTATTGATTTAAATGCATGTTTTTTAAAAAAAAAAAATTGGTGGATATTGAATGCCTTTTTAATTATGTGTTGTAAATTTTTTTAATTTATATTTTTTAGTGTAATTTTTAAGTTATGTTGTATGTATTTTTAATGGGTTTTATTTTGTTGGATATATGACCTTATTTAGGTTAAAAGTTTAATTAATAAAAGCCCAAATATAATTAAGAACAGATTGAACCGAACCGATAAAAATTATTTCAATTTTCGATTCTACAAAGTTTGATTTCGTTTCGATTCTTATATTTTTTAAAGTTCGATTTTCGGTCCAATCGGTTCGATTTAAAATCGAACCGAACCGATTATTTGCACACCCCTACTAATAGCATTGATGTGAATGCTAAAATAATAAGACTACGCACATGAGTATAAAATGTTACCCCGCACATGAGTACAAATTAGGAGTAAGTATAAATCGATTAATTAGTATTTTTTGATTAATCATTAAAATTATAAAAAAATAGATAAATTTTAATTTAATTTTAAATATGCAAAATAATTTAAAATAAAAATTATAAAATAAATATAATTTATTAGTAAAAATTTAAGTTTAATAAATTAATAGTTAATATTATAAAATAGATTTAATATTTGTTGAAAAGTAACATGCTTAATTTTAAGTCAAATAAAATTTTTGAATAATATTAAATGTTAAAATATAAATTTTAAAAAATAAAAAAATTAAATTAAATAATATTATATATGATAAAAAACAATATATATAAAAGTCAATAAGTTACTAAATATAAATATTACTATATAATTAAAAAAATAATATAATACGAATTTTTTTAAAAATATTATATAAATTTTATAAAAAATATTAAAAATTAAGATATAAAAATAAAAATATATTTTAAAATATTATTTTATCTAAATTTTAGAAAAAAATAAAAATTTTAAAGTATAAAAAAAAAAACTTTCTAAGGATGAAAAGAAAAGATTAGCAATACAGTGTATTTGGACCGTTGAAGATTGAGCCCTCTATAAATGATTTGGTGACATGAACTACATTTTTAAGCTTGTTGTGAAGCAAAAGTTAAGCGAGTTGTTGTTGTGTCATCTACATTTGCAGTGATCATGATCCCAAATTGGCCCAAAAGTATAGCGATGGATGAGAGCTGTTGGTCTGATAAGGAATATTGCAGAACAACTAATGTGATTTCTTATTTTTAAGTTGTACATTTTGCTATGCTGCTATCTTATTAATTGCAATGTTGTTGTATTAATTTAAATGCATGCTTTTTTTTTTTTTAAATTGGAGGATATTGAATGCCTTTTTAATTATGTGTTGTAAAATTTTTTAATTTATATTTTTTAGTGTAATTTTTAAGTTATTTTGTATGTATTTTTAATGGGTTTTATTTTGTTGGATATATGAACTTATTTAGGTTAAAAGTTTAATTAATAAAAGCCCAAATATAATTAAGAACTGGTTGAACATAATCGATCGAAATTATTTCGGTTCATTCGATTTTTGGTTCTATAAAGTTCGATTCTTATATTTTTTAAAGTTCGATTTTCGATTCAATCGGTTCGATCCAAAACTGAATCGAATCAATCATTTACACACCCCTACTAATAGCATTGATGTGAATGCTAAAATAATAGGACTATGCACATGAGTATAAAATGTTACTTCGCACATGAGTACAAATTAGGAGTGAGTATAAATTGGTTAATCAGTATTTTTTGATTAATCATTAAAATGTATAGCATAAAATTATAAAAAAAAATTAGGTAAATTTTAATTCAATTTTAAATGTACAAAATAATTTAAAATAAAAATTAAAAAATAAACATAATTTACTAGCAAAAATTTAAGTTTAATAAATTAATAGTTAATATTATAAAATAGATTTAATATTTATTGAAAAGTAACATGCTTAATTTTAAGTCAAATAAAATTTTTGGATAATATTAAATGTTAAAACATAAATTTTAAAAAATAAAAAAATAAAATTAAATAATATTATATATAATAAAAAAGTAATATATATAAAAGTAAATCAGTTATTAAATATAAATATTATTATATAATTAAAAAAATAATATAATATACATTTTTTAAAAAATATTATATAAATTTTATAAAAAATTATTAAAAATTAAGATATAAAAATAAAAATATATTTTAAAATATTATTTTATCTAAATTTTAGAAAAAAATAAAAATTTTAAAGTATAAAAAAAAAAAAACTTTCTAAGGATGAAAAGAAAAGATTAGCAATACAGTGTATTTGGACCGTTGAATAAATCATTTATTTATTTATTAAATAGAAATCTCTAAAAAGAAATTGAAGCCTCGAGGGTGAGACAAAGAGCTTTGAAAGATGTGAATGTCGAAACAGTTGCTTTAGGAATGATGGGAAAGGGTGGTATAGTATGCAGTCTATGCACGTGTAGCGTTTGATTTCAACATCCACATAATAAGTTAGTCATACTTAAATAGTCTTACTTAAATAAGAATTTGCGACAAATAATAGAGACAAAACAGCACATTTTCCGGGAGAAAGAAAAGTAGCATTCAGAATTATGAATATGTCCTCATCAACATTATTTATTGTCTTCGTCTTTCGTTTTCTAAATTGTCCTTTTCTTCTGATGCTTCCAAAATTTCAATCGCAGACACTTTTACTGGTCTTAATTTGAACAACAAAATCAAGCATGGCGACTCTGCACTCTTATATATTTATTTATGTACAGAAACAAACTGCTACGGATTTGCCCAAAAAATTATATATATATTCAATTTTATATTTAACAGTAAAATCGATTTTGTGATCCATTAAATCGATTTTTTGGATTAATTTTTATATTAGAAATATTCAAAATAAAAATTATAACTACAGTCTAACCATTTAAAAAATTGATAGTTATGGTTAACTAATCAATTCCCATTTATTTTTTAATATATATATATATATATATTAATTTTTCAAAATATTATTATTTTTTGTTCCATATTGATATGTCACATTCTTATAAATTTTAATATTTAAATGCAGAATTAAAATATATGTAAATAAAAATTAAAATTTAGCATTATGTAGCATATTATATTTTTATTTTGAAATTTATTCGATATTATATTTGTATTTTATTTTGAAATTTTATTGGTATTATATTTTGTTTATAACGTTTATTTTTAATATTTTGAACAATTGAAATAACATTTGTAGTTTAAGTAATTTATTATATTTATATATGCAGAAAATTTTTAGTGATTATAATTGATGAAAAAAATCGAAATTGATAACTTAATTAATTGAAATTATCAAACTGATTGAGGATTAATAATTTTAAAAAATTAATAATAATAAATTTTGTTATTAAAATTGAAAACCTTGTAATCCTGTCCACTTTCTCGTACACAATTCTTAAACTTTTCTTTTTCTTTTTTTTCAAATTTTATTTTCTTATTTTCATGTTTTTAGATATAAGATATTTTTTTTATTAATTTTTAATATGTAAATAAATGTTCAATGTATAAAGAAAATTCGGCAGTGAATTACTGGATGAAACTCACTGTCTAGTTTCTAGTGGAATGTCACATCATCATCCGTCATGTTTTATTAGTTTCATTTATATAAGTTGATGGATTATAATGATTCAATTTCCATACATATATTTTTTCGCAACAATTTCATATTCTTTTTAAAAAATCACAAATATATTCTATCTGTGTTTTTAGGGGTGTAAAAAAAAATGGAAATTTACATATAGCCAATCCATGAATCTTAGCTTCAAATTATACTTTTTACATTTTCGATTAATGCACGGTTACGATTTCGATTTATGATGAGTCGTAGTTAATAGTTAAGTAAAAGTTTATTGGTTATTATATAAATATATTTATGTTTTGGACACAAAAATTTCTCTTATATATTTTTTTCTCCAAGATTTATGTACTTTTTTTACATTAAGTATATTTTATTTTCTCCAAAAAATTATTCAAATAATATTTAAATATGATAGATATAATTTTTTTCATATATATTGATGACAGTTCAGAATTATCGGATTGTTTTCTGTATGTGGATCCTTATACAATGCTCCGATGAACCTGCAAAGAAGAATATTCCGACGGGATCCAGAGAGGGGACTCTCCGATAGTCAAGTCAATGAATGGTAAAAAGATAAGGCTTAATAGGGTAAAAATGGCTTAGAGAGCATACCTATTAGCCACAACAATATTTATAGGGATCCATATCCGAGCACCTGAAAAGAAATAAATGAGACTGGTCGGAGTGTTCGACAAGGGAAGCTCCAACAATCAAGTCAATCTTTAGGCTATAGAACTAGATCATGGGAAAAAGTTTAGGTTTCGTACCTGAGTCGAACTCTGTATATGAGCTCAGAGTCCTTCTTTGATTAGGAAGCTACTATCGGAATTTATTTCCTGAAAAAACTCTTATACTCTTATTCTTCCTTAATGGAATAATCCTTCTTTTTCCTAATTTTATGAGGTGAATCCGAAGTCTAGATGATACCCCACAGATTCTCTTTGAAGCTTCATGAACCGACCTAGTGGATCGGACCAGTAATTCTTTAAAAGTAAATCGAATTGTTGTTAAGTCCTGTTATCAAATATATTATTTATTTTGATAAAAAAAATTTATGTATCTTTTTATTTTTTTTACTGTCATTTGTTTAATAAAATCTATATATTAATTTTAAAAATAATGGAAAATAAAATGTAAATTAAACTTAAGTAATTTTCAAGTAGATTTAGAACAGCAACAAAATTGACAGATAATACAAATATTTTTGGGAAACGTGTAAAAACAAAATAATACTATGGACCAATGGAAGACATGGTTCAGTAGTAAACTGACAGTTCCTATATGTAAACGTAGTGTCCATCCTAGCATTATTTGTTTCACTAAAATAGTGTTACATAAAAGGTGAAACAACCCCAATTTTTAAAAAGTTAAAGTCATTTTTGAAAAAAAAAAAATTAAAGGCAAAATAAAAATATGTATGACAGACGACAAGGCAGAACAAAAGTATGACTTTTCTTCGTTTTGTATGATTTTTCTTTTTAAAATTGACATTTTTTAATATTTTTGATGCTATGATTTCTCAAAAAAAAAAAAAAAAAGAAAAGAAAGAAGAAGAAGATGCCACAAAATAAGAAATATGTCTTCATTAAGATTATTCATTGTCTTCATGTTGTAGGACTTTTCTTTTTTAAAACTTGCCCTTTTCTTTTGATGCTACGAAAATTTTCAATCACAATCATTTTTACTAGTCTTAGTTTTGATTTTTTTTTATTTTTTATTTTTGCGAGTGATTCTCCTTATAATAATATTTAAATTGGTACATATTTGAATTTTTCAAATTTATTAGTTGTTTAGTTGTTCTTATTTTTGTGTTGCTTAGATTTATAATATGATATCTGAAACTATTAATCTTATATTTATCTAGATTTTATTAGTATTTTTGTAGATCTAGCTAGTTTGTTTATTAATCTTATATTTATCTAGATTTTATTAGTATTTTTGTAGATCTAGCTAGTTTGTTTATTCTAAATCTATATATTTTTAGGTCTAAACTCTTTATTTTTATCCTGTATTTAATTAAAATTATAAATGCAGTTTATTTCAATTTTTATTATTTAAATATGTAATTTTTTTATTTAGAGATTGTTGTTTTTTTTAATAGGAAATTATTGCCCTTTTGGGATTGGGTTCATTCTTCTTATCTGAAAAAGTTCAATTATTATCTACTGTTTTTGACCAAAAATTGGGAGATATTTTATAATAATTTTATTAAATTTATGCATTTTATGTATATTTTAAAATTTTATAAATTTATTTATAAGTTACATATGTGGAGACTTCTTTAATAATAACATATTTTGAAAAAATAATTGAAATTTTAGATTATTTTCAAAATTATTTGAGATTTTGGGATTTATTTTTATTTCTGCAGTCCTTTCGTGCGGAATCTGAGTGAGCCCCACTCTCTCTCTCTGTTTGTTCATATTTTTCAACTCTCTCTCTCATATTTTCCAAAATTATTATCATAATTGTTATTTCTGTTTCTTCCAATATATTTTGGCTTTCTTTTAGTTTGTGTTTGAATTCACAATTGTTATTAAATTTAAATTCGTAATGAACTAAAAATTACAAGAGATGAAACTTAAATTCATGATTTTTTTTAAATAAATTCCTTTGGTATAAATTTCATGCTTGCAATACACTCTTAGGAAGCCAGAGTGCTTTAACATCATTGCAAATCTTTGAGTACTCTGTTGGTGGTGCGATGTGACAAATGCTCCCTTCCTCCCTCGTTTTTTCTTTATACACTATCAGCAGGGACAATTTTTTGAATAATGTAGTTTAAATAATTAATTACAAAAATGGGGTTGATGGGAAAAAATTTACAAAAATGGGGTGTTTTCTGACGGGAGATAGTTTTTGTACCGAAACCGCTGGTGGGACCAGCGGTTTCAGACCGGAAACCGCTGGTCCCACCAGCGGTTTCGGTACAAAAATTTCCGTGCTAATAAAATATTAAATTAATAAAATTTTAATAAAATTAAATTTATTTTTTAATTTAATTTTTTTAAATAATTTATTTGTTTGTAAAAAATAAGTCGGACTTTCTCAAAGTGGACAAAATCCCATCATCTTTTTCGCCCATATTTTTTCTCCGAGCAATTGGAATTGGCACATCATTAACTTTTTTTTTTGTTTTAATGCAATAAAATTTCATAAATAAAGCAATAAATTATTAACTATTCTTTTCAAAAATTTATTGTTATATTAATTATATTTGTGACTGTGGATACACAGCACTATGTGAAATTTTACAGTTAAAATTCGCTCTGAGTCATTATTTATGGGTAATTTTTAGTATTTGAATATGATTCGATTCTTAAAATTAACTTTTTCAAAATATATTATCTATATTAGAATAATATAATTTTATAACCATGAAATACATAATTTTATCTCATACACAATTTTTTAAATACATAGTTTTTTCATCAGTTTGGTTTAAGATGAAAAATTTTAAAATAAAATTAAAATATTTTTTGGATTAAAAAATAAAATAATTAAAATAAAATTAAAAAATATTAATTTTTTTTAATTATTTTTAAAAATTTTGAGATGAATTAAAAATATATTTTTTAATTTTTTAGTTATTTTTTATCTGTCAAAATATAAAAATGCATATTTTAACTTTATGTCAATATACGAATATTTTAATTTTTTTATTTTTATAGTTTTATGTTTAAGAATTTCGGAGTTTAATTAGCACTGTGCATGAGATAAAATTATGTATTTCATGGTTATAAAATTATATTATTCTAATATAGATAATATATTTTGAAAAAGTTAATTTTAAGAATCGAATCATATTCAAATACTAAAAATTACCCATAAATAATGACTCATAGCGAATTCTAACTGTAAAATCTCATATAGTGCTGTGTATCCACAGTCACAAATATAATTAATATAACAATAAATTTTTGAAAAGAATAGTTAATAATTTATTGCTTTATTTATGAAATTTTATTGAATTAAAACAAAAAAAAAGTTAATGATGTGCCAATTCCAATTGCTCGGAGAAAAAATATGGGCGAAAAAGATGATGGGATTTTGTCCACTTTGAGAAAGTCCGACTTATTTTTTACAAACAAATAAATTATTTAAAAAAATTAAATTAAAAAATAAATTTAATTTTATTAAAATTTTATTAATTTAATATTTTATTGGCACGGAAATTTTTGTACCGAAACCGCTGGTCCCACCAGCGGTTTCGGTACAAAAACTGTCTCCCATCAGAAAACACCCCATTTTTGTAAATTTTTTTCCATCAACCCCATTTTTGTAATTAATTATTTAAACTACATTATTCAAAAAATTGTCCCCTATCAGCAATAACACTTTCTAAGAATTATTATGTGCACATATATTCACAAAATTATATATTTATATTATGAATTTTTATCATGATAATTCAATTAAGATATAGCAAATGGATGATTTTTTTTTCCAAGGCTTAAAAATAACCTCCAGTGACATTCAAATTAACATTCACTGTTGGAATATTATGTTCTTTTTTAAATAAACATTTTTATTTATTATTGTCATATAGAGAACATTTTAATTAATATATAACATACGACTTACTATTAAAATAAAAAGATAATTAATACTCATTGAATTTTAAATATTACCAAATTGATTGAAACAAAAAAGTAATTGAAATTTGTCAATATGAGTAAACGCAGAAGTAATATAAGAGAGAGGGGGGAGAGAGAGTGGGGCCCACTCAAATTCTGCAGAAAAAAATGCAAAAATGAAAAAAAAAATTGGACTCCCAAATAATTTTCAAAACACCTCAAAATTTTAATTATTTTTTCAAAATATATTATTATTAAAAAAGTCCCCATATGTGCCGTTTTTGCTTTATTGATGAAACTATATAATTTGCATTAAAGAATGACAATATTTCACATATAGTCAAAGAATCAAAGTACACTTATTTTGAACACCTACGTCACCAGTAAGAAAGAACACAAAAGAGGTTATAACCATATTTTCCCCTCAATCATATCCGTTAAATTCAAAGCCCTAAAATAAAGGCTCAATTGCGAACCAACAAAAAATGGTTTGGTCCAACATAAAACTAAAAATAAATAATTGGTGAGCCAAACCAAACCAAACCAAACCAAATCAAACCAAAAAATGGTTGAAAAACTCAAAGCTGGAGAAATTTGGATCAACATTAAAATTTTATATCCTTTGATATCTGTTTCATTCACGTTTGTAATTTCTTTTTAATTTTTGATTTATTGTCTGATTTGTCTAATTTCTGATTTAGTGGTTCAGTTACTACTTCTCGGCTTTGATACTTTAGGATCATTTATTGAGTTATGTTTAGCAGAAAGTGTTTTTTTCTGATTTATTGAGTTGTATTTAGCAATTTACTATTGATAATTTGGTCCATGATTCTGTTTAGATAACTAGTTAAATTTTCAGTTAATCTTGACCGAGTACTGTTCACTAAGAATAGAATAAAAAAATAAAATAAAAATTTCATATTTAAGATTTTTTTGGAATAATATCATTTAAACAATGATATTATTCAACTTTTTCAACCAAGGGCCCACGAGTAGGCACACGTGACCATTCGCAGTCAGTTTCCTCGCTTGTGATGAATTGACATTTTCGTATTTTACGGGCATCCATACTTGACCGATGTATTTGGGTACAATTTTATAAATAATATTTTTTTAATAAATAATTTATAAAAATAGTGGTTTCAATAAACAATTTTTGATAATGTGAGATTTTTCATGATTTTGTAATAAAGAGCTGAGGATACAGATATATGAATCCCACTGTAATTTGAAAAAATTTGTATCAATTTCGCAATAAAATGTTGCGGAATCAAAACACATTTTTTTAAAGATTTTGATGGAATCTGCATATCTAAATCCATAATCACTGTTGTAGAATAATAAAAAAATTTCATATCGTCAATTATATTTCGAAACACACAATTTATCAAATTATCTTTTTAAAAAGTATTACATATAAAATTGTCTCATGTATTTGCTATGTAAATTTTGTGGATTTAGACATAGTTTTTATATACGTTGGATTGAATCCGATTTTAGTTAAAAGCTTATTTGTTGGTAAATGGATTTGGATTTAATCTGGCTCGATATTATATTTTTTTATATATTTTTATAGTTTTTCATTAATTATATATTTAAAATATTTAAAAATATATACACCAGAGCACTGAAACTCATAGCAGGTGGGATCCCTGAAGTCCACCATACCAGCTTCACATTGAATTAATGCGGTAATAAGTGAATCAAACTTATTACTCGTAAGGAAGAGAGAGTAGTGAATTATGAACTGTTGATTGAAATGGCTTTAGACACAATATTAAAACAATACTAAAGGAGAAGACAATATATAAAGTGGATATGCACATGGAGGTTGAGGGAAGCCAAAATATATATAAAAATTAAACAATAATAAATTTTATACTTAATAAAAGTGCAAAATTATATATAAAAAATAATAAGTAAGAACACAAGAGAGGTCATAACCATATTTTCCACTCAATCATATCAGTTAAATTCAAAGCCCTAGAGTAGAAGTTTTGAAAATCAAACCGGCTCAATTGCGAATCAACAAAAAATGGTTTGTTCCAACATAAAACTAAAAATAATTAATCGGTGAGAAAGTGTTTGTTTCAATTGGAATAATAGTTACTACTACCCCTAAGTAGACTTGATATTAGCAGAAAGTTTTTGTTTCAATTGTACGTTCTATCACTTTTGCCATTAGGTTTGGCAAAGGATTAGCATATGTCGATTATACAAGCACTGCGCTGCTTCAAGAGCATCTATACATTGTACATTTCAACTCTTGTGGTGTTTGTGCTTGTGATGCGGATGAATTGGGCTTGCAGTATATGTAGCACTCAAAACAGGCCAAACATCATTAATGTTATATTTTTTTTTAATTACGGCCCGGACTGTTTTTATCATAATTTTTGCTATAAGTCTCCGATTGCTTATTATAATATATTTTCAAAAAGTTCATTTTGAGATGGATATTCAATACAAAACTATGCCCTCCTTAATTGACCATCTCGAACCCTAAAAATAATGTTTGGGCTTTCGTTTTTCAGTTTGAAGTTTTAGGGGTATTTTCGTCTTTTTATATTTCCATTCATATAAATTGTTTTGTTTCCCTAGTTTTGGAATAAAATTTGATATTGAATAAAATTATTCCATTTTCGGATAATTTCGTTTCGTCAGTTGGTATCAGAGCCTAATGACGACTGGGAATCATGGCAGTGGTAATTGCAATGTAGTTCGGGAGGCTGCAGATCGAGAAGATGATTTGCTGCAACTTTTGGAGCAGCAAATAGAGCAATAGATTAATCTCAGATTCCAACATTTTGAGAGGCGCTTTGAAGAAATTGTAGATCATTTGCATGCTTTAGGTATGGATGTACTGAGGAATCGAGATGGCAATAGAAGACCAGGGGTGGATATGGCTCGTGGTGATCCTACTGACATACCTGTTCTAGGATGTAGCCAAATCCTATATGAGGAAGATTCTGAGGAAGAGGATGAGTTTGAATCAGCCAGCTATGGTCGTTATCAACCATATGGCGGCCAGAGGAGAAGGGATGCCTACTTGGAGAGAGACCAGGGTGAATTCCTTTAAGAGTGGACATTCCGTATGTTGATGGGAGTCTAAACATAGAGGAGTTTCTTGATTGTGTCACTGAGGTTGACAAATTCTTTGATTATATGGATGTTCCTGTAGAAAAATGGGTCAGAATGGTTGCCTGTAGATTAAAGAAAGGGGCTTCTACTTGGTAGAGAGAGTGCAGAGTATGAGGGAAAGAGAAGGCAAGGGTTTTGTTAGGATGTGGTACATAATAAAGTATTTATTAAAAAGCAAATTCTTACCACCTGATTATGAGCAGATCCTGTTCCAGTAGTACCGACGGTGTCAAAAAGGAAATCAAGCTGTGCATGAGTGTACCGTATAATTTATGAGGTTGTCAGAGAGGAACAATCTCCTTGATTTTGAGGGACAACAGGTTGCCAAATTTCTCGATGGATTAAGGCTAGCTTTGAGGAATAGTATAGGAGTATAAGTGGTGCATACCCTATTAGAAGCTAATAATATGGCCATGAAAGCAAAATTGATGCAACAGGAGAGGAGCATGAGAACTTTTGATAGTTATAGATTGGCTGGACCCAGTTACAAAACTAAGTCATTACAAGAAGTTACAGCACGAAGTGGAACAGTCGCTTTAGCAATGATTGGCGATTCGAAGAACAGGCAGGAGACAAGTATGTGGTGAATGAAGGCAAAGATAAAGAAATCTAGAAATCTGATAATCCGTATGCCAAACCAATAGCGGGTAAATGTTATAGATGCAGATAACCAGGACATCGGTCTAATGAATGTCTTCAACGGGGAGCAGTGAACACAGTTGAGCGAGAGGATAAAGATGATGGTGTTTGTTGTAAGGCGGATGGAGATGAAAAAGAAGATTGTGAGGATTTTGCAGATGAGGGGCAAAATTTTGTGGTCAAGTGTATGTTGTTAGCTCCCAAACATGCAGACCAAATCGAATGCCACCAACTATTTCGAACCTGGTGCACAATTAATAATAAAATTTTTGGTGTCATTATTAATAGTGGTAGTTGTGAGAATTCATTAGGAGAGATACTGTTAAAAAGTTAGATTTACTGGTGGAAAAACATCAAAATCCCTATACTTTGGGATGGATCAAAATAGTAGCTGACAAAGTTGAAGTGATAGAGCGCTGTGAGGTTCCTTTTTCTATTGGTAAGTATCAAGATGTTATGTATTGCAATGTGGTGGACATGGATGTGTGCCATTTATTATTTGGTAGGCCCTAACAGTTTGATGTGGATGCTCAGCACTTGAGAAAGAGTAATGTGTACAAGCTAGAGAAAGGTGGAGTTAAATATACCTTGCTGCCAATGTCTAGCAAAATAGATGTGCAGGAGAGAGGTCAATCTTTCTTAACTGTTACTAGACAATTTGAGGCAGAAATGACAAAAACCAAATAGGTCCACGTGCTGGTTGCTAAGCAGGTAATGCATGCAGATTCAAACTTGCAGATGCAAGAGCACCCTGAAAGTATTCAACCATTACTACAGGAGTTCAAAGAATTAATGCCAGATGAGATTCTTGATAGGCTACCCCCAATGCTTGACATACAACGTCACATCGAGTTTATCCCGGGGGCTAGTTTACCAAATTTACCTCATTACTAGATGAATTCGAAGTCGAGTGAGATTTTAAAAGAGAAAGTTGAAGAGTTGATCAGAATGGGACATATTCGAGTGAGTATAAGTCCTTGTGCGGTCCCCGCGTTACTTACTCCTAAGAAAGATGGCAGTTGGTAGATGTGTGTGGACAGTAGAGCCATTAAACGGATCACTGTTGGGTATAAATTTCCAATTTCTTGTCTAGATGATATGCTGGAGTATTTACATGGAGCTAAGTGGTTCTCTAAACTTAACTAGAAGAATGGGTATCATTAGATTCGTATCCATGCTGGGGATGAGTGGAAAACGACTTTTAAAACTAAAGAGGGATTGTTCAAGTGGATAGTGATGCCTTTTTGGGCTTTCCAACGCACTAAGTACCTTCATGAGATTGATGAACTGGGTACTAAAACCTTTTATTGGCAGATTTGTGGTTGTGTATTTTGACGATATTTGGATATTTAGTCATTCTGTGAGGAGGAACACATGTCACATTTGTGGAAAGTTCTAATAGTTTTGTAGGTTAATAAACTTTATATTAATCTCAAGAAATGTAGTTTTATGACCAATAAACTACTGTTCTTGGGTTACATAATTTCTGCTGATGGTATATTGGTAGATGAGACAAAAATAAAAGCAATTAGAGAATGGCCCACGCTAACCAATGTGTCGGAACTTTGTAGTTTCCATGGGCTGGCAACATTTTATAGGTGTTTTATCAGAAATTTTAGTGCTATTGCTGCTCCCATGGCTGAATGCTTGAAGAAAAGCAAGTTTTTGTTGACTGAAGAGGTTGCCAATAGTTTTGTAATTTTGAAGGAAAGGTTATGCATCGCTCTAGTTTTGGCACTTCCAGAGTTTGAAAAGTTATTCGAGGTTAATTGTGATGCAAGCAGGATCAGAATTGGGGCTATGTTGTCTTAAGAGAAGCAGCTTATAACATTTTTCAGTGAAAAACTAAGTGATTCTAAGAGCAAATGGAGCACTTACAATAAGGAATTCTATTCTATTGTTCGTGCACTTAAAACTTTGTAGCATTAATTGATTGGGAAAGAGTTTATGTTATATTCTGATCACGAGATGTTGAAATATTTAAGTAGTCAGAAGAGGAGTAGCAGTGATATGCATGCTCGGTGGAGTCAGGTTCTGGGCAAAATTCCTTTCATTTTGAGGCATAAATCAAGTGTACAAATAGAATTGTGGATGTTTTGAGTAGGCGAGGTTCTTTATTGCTGACATTAAGCAATGAGATTGTCGGTTTTGATTAGCTCAAGGAAACTTATGCTCAAAATGATGATTTTGGCGAAGTATGGATGAAGGTTTCAAACAGAGTTCCATGTGGTTCATTTTACATTCATGATGGTTTCTTAATCCATGATAACCAGTTGTGTTTGCCTAGGTCATCGCTAAGGGAGCAATTCATCAGGGATTTGTATGAAGGCCGTTAGCTACACACATGGGGCATGATAAAACCATTACAGCAGTAAAAGAGCGGTTCTTTTAGCCCCAGCTATGATGAGATGTGTCCAGATTTGTTGAATGGTGCCTAATTTGTCAGAGAGCTAAAGGTCATTCTAAAAACAACGGACTATACACGCCTCTGCCAGTTCCTGAGAATATTTGGGATGATCTGTCAATGAATTTTATCTTGGGTTTGCCTTGAACACAAAGGGGTGCTGATTTAGTATTTATTGTGGTTGATAGATTCTCTAAGATGATTCACTTTATTCCCTGTAAAGAAAACATCGGATGCTGTTGGGGTGGCAAATTTGTTCTTTAAGAAAGTGGTTCGTCTACATGGTGTTCCTAAAACTATTACTTTTGACAGAGATAACAAATTTGTGGGATATGTTTAGCGTACTCTATGAAAGTTATTTAACTCTTCTTTGAATTTCAGTAGCACAGTGCACCTGCAGACTAATGGATAGACCAAGGCTGTCAATAGGACTTTGGGAAATTTGATCCGTAGCATTTATGGAGTTAAATCGAAGCTTTGGGATATAGCTCTGTCTCAGGTTGAGTTTGATTATAACGATGCAGTTCATAGTGTAATGGGAAGAACACCATTTTCAATAGTTTACACCAAAGCGCCACAGCATACTCTGGATCTGATCAAGCTACCTAAAGGGGACCCAAACAATGTTAAAGCTAGACAATTGGCTAAATAGTTAGTTAATGTCCATGTAGAAGTCAGGTAGAAGCTGGAAGCTGCCAACAAGAGGTATAAATAAGATGCTGATAAACATAGGCACCATGAGGTTTTCAATGTGAGTGATTAAGTTATGGTGTTCCTCTGTAAGGAGTGGTTTCCAGTCGGATCTTACAGTAAGTTGCAGTCCAAGAAGTATGGTCCGTATACGATTGAGAAGAAGATTAATGATAACGCTTATGTGGTAGGGCTACCAAATTCGATGAGTATTTCCAAAACATTTAATGTGGCAGATATTTATCGATTCCATCCACCTGATGTGCCTTTGTATCTACCTCACCGGGGGTCGAGTTCTTTTTAAGTGGGGGAGATTGGTGTGAATGAATTGGGCATGCAGTACATGGAGCGCTCAGAATAAGTTAAATGTCATTAATATTATTTTTATTACGATCTGGACTGTTTTTATTATAACTTTTGCTACAGGTATTCAATTGCTTATTATAATATATTTTCGAAAAGCTCGTTACGTGATGGATATTTAATATAAGGCTATGCCCTCCATAATTGGCCATTTCGAATCCTAAAAATAACGTTTGAACTTCTGTTTTTCAGTTTGAAGATTTAGGGGCATTTCAAGAGCATTTTCGTCTTTTTTATATTTTTATTCATATAAATTGTTTTGTTTCCCTAACTTTGAGACATAATTTGATATTAAATAAAGTTATTCCGTTTTCGGATATTTTCACTGCGTCAGCTTGGAATTCTTGTAACATCAAACATTGTACACAAATATATGCTTATTGTATATATTATTATGACATCTTTGTTATGTATACTATATTTTCAAAACTTTTATATATAATTATATCCAGAAACGCATGAACTGCAAAACCTGAAATTCAAAATTGCGCACTGATTACAAATAAAATAAAAAACAAGCAATTTCAAAGGGGTGGTTATTGGTTAACTTCATGGAAAATTTTTTACTACATTATACTTAGAAAATTTCATGAACTAAACTAAAATTTCATGAATCAAATTGTAAGTCTATTGATACTCATAAAAATTTTAGCTTCTTTTTTTTTCTCCCCCAAACCAACTTAGAAAATTTCATGAACTAAACTAAAATTTCATGAATCAAATTATAAGTCTATTGATACTCATAAAAATTTCAGCTTTTTTTTTTCTGCCCCAAACCAACTTGCACATGTAGCGATTTACTATTCATAATTTGGTCCTTGATTCAGTTTAGATAACGATTTATATGCACCTGCAGTTAAATTTTCAGTTAATCTTAACCGAGTACTGTTAACTAAGAATAAAATAAAAAAATAAAATAAAAATTTCATATTTACGATTTTTTTTTGGAATAATATCATTTAAACAATGATAGCATTCAACTTTTTCAATCAAGGGCCCACGAAAAGGGAACGTGACCATTCACAGTCAGTTTTTTTGCTTGTGGTGAATTGACATTTTTGTATTTTACAGGTATCCATACTTGGCTGGTGTATTTGGGTACAATTTTATATATAATATTTTTTTAAAAAATAATTTTAAAACAATAATAAAATTTTATACTTAATATATAAAAAACAATTAATCTCTTGACATTAATCAATATTTATTGATAAAATAAAAACAAAATGCATAGCGACAACTATTATTCTTACGTATAAAAAAAGAACTCATCTCTCTTTTAAGCCACAAAAATCGTCTATAACCAAATCTATAGACACGAAAAAAAAGCCATTTTCCCCCCAAATTTTGGATCCTTAAAAGGATGCACCGATATGGACCAGCGTTAATACAAACTCTTCGACACGCATTTCAAAAGGATATTCCCATGTATGTTTTCGTAAGCCTGTATCACGTGCCATCGAACCCATTGAACTAATATCAAAACTCTTTTTGATTTCACAATAAAAGTAACAAAAAATTATTTTTTCGATATACAACAATTATTGAATTTATTAATATTATATACAAAAATAATTATTACCAATTTAAAGTAAAAATGAATATAGAAAAATACAGGTTGTACGCTATGTTAGCGTCTTATACACACGTAAAAATGTTGTCTATGCCACATCATCAAAAATATTATCACATCATCATGTCACCCCTAAGAAACTGACATATAGTAATACTGATAAATCATTTGATGATGTGACAAATAATATTTTCATGCTTGCATAAGGTGTTGACATAATATTATTAAATTCAATAATTGTTATGTAACAAAAAATTATTTTATTATTTTTACGTAGTTTATCCTAAGCACTGTAATTATAAGTGAAATCAACCTGGTCCTTCAGTATTCTTTCTTTTAAAATATGCATCGATTCTAGATGGTTTTGTCATCTATTAAAAAAAATCCACATACAAATAAGCATCCAAACAACAAAAATTAAGAGATTTAAGCAATACAAATCTAATACATAATCATATAAATAGACCATAACCTAGGTCTTTTGGGAGCAACCACCTAGACTCGCCCGTGCATTTGTGTACCTTAACTATAAAGAACTTATGGTATAATTGTTTCAACAAGAGATTGCATAGGCTTGGTGGATCAAGAACCTATAGAAAACATAGCTAATTTGTTAAATCACCAAAATTGTATATTTTATTTGATTTTATTTATTTTTATATATTAATTTTTAAATAGGCTGGAGATTTTTTACTTGTTTTATGATTTTAATCTAAAATTTTTCCTTGTTTTATGATTTTAATCGTTGTAGGATCTTTTTTTTTTGAGAAGTAATATTTTTGTAGCTGATTGAAACTTATTTGGAGCACTATTAAAAATTGGAACAATTTTGGTGTAAGAAAAGAAGTCTGGGTAGGACTTCATTAAATATTTTATTTTAGAGTTAATTATAAATTAAGGCCCAAACTATATGGTACCTTACAATGTTAGATCCCATTTTCAAAATCTTACAATATTAGTTTACAATTTCGACTCTCCTTTTAATTGAGGGATTCCATTGGTATTTTGTCGCTATTGAAAGGGAAATGACAAAATACAAGAGTCCCTCAATTGAAAAAATAATAGAAATTGAGAGTTGACATTGTAGAATTTTGAAGATGAGATCTAATATTGTAAGGTATCCTATAGTTGAGGTCCTTTTTGTAAAGTAGGATTCAATTATCTTCCTTTATTTTAGGAGTTTTATTAGGAATAAAAGGGAATCGGATTTTATTCTTTCTCAATCTCTGTTTGAGCTCTGTAATAAGAATTTTCTTTTAGTTTTCAATTTTACTTTTGCAATTTATTTATGGCTATAAGTGGTTAAACTGTTTATTTCAATTAAAGGTTAATTTAATGGTAGGATTCAACAAATTATTATGAAATTCTTTTTAATTTTATGTAATGTTCATGTTATTTACTTTCATAATGTTCATATCATTTATTGTAATTTAGAGAAATTTCATCTCCATTGTTATTTATTAATTATATGTTCAATAAGAGTCCATTGTTCAATTAATTAAATAAAATGCAACCAATTGAAAATATCAAATCTATAATTATTTGTTAAATTCAATAACAAGTGGTAATTAGTATAACAACATTGAAAATAGTTGTTATATTAAGTAAATATATGATTTAGTTTGAATCAATCTCGATAAGAATTTGGTTGTTTTAGGTTAAGTCTTTCTAATTCATAAAAAAGGGTTATTTATTGGTTAGATGTTAATTGTTGCCTTATTTAATTAGCCTATTAATACGGAAATATTGGTTGAGAGTGCTAAACTGACGACTATATATGATTCATTGCATGATCTTAGAGTTATCTTTTTATCTGTGATCAGTAAAATTAAATTTTGTGCCGGAATACCTTTAACTGAAATTTCTTATCTATTGGTTTAATTTTAATTAACAGTTATTTTATTTCAATATTTTTAATTCTTAAGCTACAAATCTCCCTATTTACTTTTATTAGTTAATCTATGGTTGTCTCAAATTAAATTGGCATTAATCTCTGTGAATTCGACTTTTACCCATTCTATTTACAATTTATTTTGTTAGAAAATATTAAAAATTATTTCTAATGACTTTGACACCTATCATAATTAATAAATGGAAAGATATCAATTGATAAAAAAAATAATTTATTATTTTTTTACAAATAAATATATAAATAATTTTTATTATTTTTCCATATGCAGAATATATTATATTTTTTTTTCACTTCAAATTTTTTAGTATTTTTTTAGGACGGTATTCAAGGTTTTTCCTGATGGCGACATTCTGTTGCTAATTGGTTATGTTAAAGCAATTGTTATATGCCTATCAATATTGTGATTTTTGAATTTATTAGAATTTACTGTTAGCTATATATACTAATCTTATAGTTGTTGCCCCACTTGTCCTGGCCTCACAGTTCAAAAGCAATGTAAGACCAAGAATAATGCTTAGAGAGAATAAACTTCATAAATAAGTAAATAACCTAAGGAGATTATAAACTCCATCACAATAAATTTGCACAGTACAATACTTTCAATTTGAATTTTAATTTGGGGAATTAATTATCTTTTGCTGAATACAAGAGTTTGCATATTAATTTATTAAAGTTTTGATCTTGATTAAACGAAAGCAAAAAGTTTGCAATGTTGTTGACTATTTGATTAAGCTTTCTTGAATAATAAATCAAATCACTTTTGGAGTTTACAATATTCAAAACAAAGCAAGAGACAAAGACAATGAGACAAGGTAAAAGGGAATCTTGAGAGAGAGGAAAAAAAAAAAAGAGATTAAAAATAAAATTTACCTATTTGCTTTGATGCCATCCAAAACTTCAGCGTCACAATTTCAATTGAGTAGTTGGCTAATTCTTCTTTTCAATCGGTAAAGGCTTTGCAAATGTTAGGGTTGATTTGATAAGAGAGCAATTTTGCTTTTTTTTAGTAGAGTTCTGAAAGTTAAAAACTCACAATTTTGAGAAACATGGGATTTCTTCATCACTCTACTTCTACTGCTGTTGTCGTTGTTATTATTATTAGGACAGACTTGGACAACTAAAGAAAGGGGCTTTAATAACTAAGAAAATGGCCTTTTTCGGTTCATGGAACAATCTCTTCAATTGGAGGTAATATTATTCAAGACATATATGAATTTTATTTTTAATATATATATAAGTACTTACAGAATTACTAGATTCGTCAGATTACCAGTAGACTCGGGAATGTTACGACCAAGATTGTTGCCACTCAAGTCCCTGTTTTAAGTTAATCCATCAATATAATATAGTTACACTCAAATTTTTTCTCTATTGTCATATCATTTGCGAAGAAAAGCTTGGACCTCATGGAGAAAAAAGAGTCAGGCTTCAAGGAAATTTGAACAGTAAAGGGAATTATTCTTAGTTTGAAAATTAATATAACCAAATAATCATAAAGTTAAAAAAAAAAATAAAATAACTGTAAAGTATCTGAACTAAGATGAGTTTATATGTAAAGTCACTTTGATTGAAAAAATGGATAGCAAAGGCCGGAAATGTAAAGCAGCACGTCCCGCAGGACATGCAACGATCAGAATAAAACACGTAGCGGTCCAATTCATCATCAATTGTGATAAGAAAATCCCGCCTTTCTGTCTTAGTTTTTTTTGAGTTATTTGATGGACACCACATCGGTATTGCAGATTTTTAAGCTTTGATCCTCACAGTCACTGTGGTATCGCGAATGTGAAGTGAGTTCGAGGTAGAGATATTACGTTATAACTATAAATTTCCATCATATATACAATTAAATTACATAGATCGGCTTTAATTGATACATAAAAAGAAAAAAAAAATCCAAACCATGCATGCATAATGGGAGGTAATATTATTCATGACATATATGATACAAAAGGACATGGACTCGGACTTTATAAGCGGGTAACTAAACAATAATACCCTTATTACTAAGAAAAACCAGCGATTACCTTCTTCAATTATTGAAATTAAAACTCCTAGCAAAGTATATTATACAAGCAAAATACTTTTACTTTTGACAGATGAAGAGGACAAGGACTGGAACTAAACAGCTTTTCCACTATTCATAAAGATCAGGAGCAAGGCGTGGAGTGAGCATAACATGAAGAGGAATTTGCTTGGACAAGGAAAGACTCACACTTTCAGTCATATCCACAGGTTCATTGTTTGGTGTGGTGAGGTTAAATCCTTGAAGAAATCTAGCAATAGTCAATTGCAACATTTGCATTGCAAAATTCAGTCCAGGACATGATCTTCTACCGGACCCGAATGGCAAGAACTCGAAATTCTGACCCAAATGATCTACGTGTGCTTTGCTTGTCAAAAATCTTTCAGGCTTGAATTCCTCAGGATTCTCCCAGACATCGGGATCACGATGCAACTTCCATAGATTATTAATAAATCTAGTTCCTTTTGGAATATGGTATCCATTGAGGGAAATATCTTCCATTGATTCTCGTGGAACTGCTAATGGACCTGCTGGAAACAAACGTAATGTTTCTTTAATTATTGCATTTAAGTATACCAAATTATCGATATCAGATTCTTCCACTTTTCTTTGTCTTCCAACTTTCTCATCAATCTCCTGTTGGGCTAGCTCCAGTATTCTTCTATCCTTCAACAAACTGGCCACCAGCCATATCATGGTGATTGATGTCTCATCTGAGCCTCCAAGTATAAGAGTCTACATAATGGATTTCCAAATTAACTCAAGTCATTAACTTTGTTATTTAAACATCTGATAAATAAGGAAATTCTTGAATATATAATAAAAGAGATGAAATTAATATGTTGAGAAAGCTCACCATAATGGTTGCTTTGGCAATAGTTCGACGTGAATTGCCAAGTAGGGGATCATCCTGAACGGTGGAAAGCAGAACATCAATGAAATTCTGGTTATCGTCGGAGTTACCTTTCATTTCATGTTCTTGAATCCAATTTTCCAAAATATCATCCATTTCTTTCATAATCTTCTTCATCTTTCTCACAGGTCCCAGAAAGTCCATCCATCCAAGGAATGGAGCAATATCTGAAGGAACAAAAGCACCAGCTACATGCGTATACTCCTTAACGATTTCTCCAAAATGACCCCCATTTGGAACTTTTACACAGTATCTTTTCCCATCAAGCATGCTTGTGATTGTATTCAAAACCATAGACTCAAACAAGTCACTCATATCAACCTTCACAGGATCATTGTTATTTTTTTTACACTGCAAGAACATATCTTTGATGAAGTAATTCACCTCAGATAGTTGAACATGCTGAAATGCTTTGAGCTTTTGGATGGAAAGAAGCTCATTCATGGCTAGCTTTCGGATATCTCGCCAGAAAGAACCATATTGTGTGAACGCAAATACTGCGTAGTTGTAACCAAGGTACTTTCCTGTACTGTAATGTGGGCGTGAACACACGAATTTATCATTTGTGGTATAGAGCTCTTTCATTAACTTGTAATTGCTGATCACTATAGTCCGGTGAAGTCCGAGCCGGATCATGAGCATTGAGCCATACTTATCAGCAAGATCAGACAGGATTTTGCAAAGAGGTTTCTTGCCACCAAGTTTATGAAGGTGACCTATTAATGGCAATCCACCTGGAACTTCTGGTGGCAAAGAAGAAGCAGTTTTATTTTTTTTAGCCCTCCATGAATTGTAGAGTAGCACTAATGCTATGACCCCAAGAATTGCTACATAGTTTGAAAACAAATCCATGATATGGGGATTGAATGTGGAGGATTGTGTTCTCATACGGAAGGAAAGTGCTCCAATTTATAGAGCTCTTTAATTATTGGATAGCAGGGAAACTAAGTTCCACTTTAGCGGCTCAATACTGACTTTTTTTTTTTAATTAAATCACTCAACTAGTGTAACTAAGGTCCTATTTTTTTTGGATTATATCACAATCAATTTCCTTAACAAAATTTTCCCATATCGACGAGATATGACATCATGACTTCAAAAAAAAAAAAAATCAAGAGATGTGGGGTTCACAATTAGTAAATGAAAATTAGCATGCATTTTCTATCTTTTGGAAAATAAAAAGTATGCATAATAACAATTGTTAACTTCAAAGATGGTGAGCTAGACGGTCGACCATCTGTATGTCTTCATTAACTGATTTTCTATTTTAATTACTTTCAGAACTATTTTCTATTACAGCTCTTCAGGATGCTACTTTTTTTCAATATAGTTTGATGGGTGTCGAAATCACCAAAAATAAATTCTATCTTTTCTTAATCAAAACAAATTACAAATAGAGCAAAAAGTGATTGGATACACAAATAATAGCACTAATTTAATTTTAAACAATTAGAATTTTAACAAATAAAAATAAAGAGAGAGTTTTATAGACTAAAAATTAAAAATAATGAATTAAATAACTAACTAAAATTGCAGAAAATTAATTAAACTAAAATTCAATGGAAGAAAAATTTCAGCTAAAAATATTTGTAGTACAAGATTCAATTAACTGATCATACATGAAAAGATGATCCTAAAATCATACAATGAATCGGTTATAGTCATTGGTTTCGTGCTTCCAACCAATCTTTCTATATTAATAGGTTAACCAAATAAGATTGTAATTAACTCCTAACTAATAAACAATCCTTTGACAAATGAAAAAAATTAACTTATTGACAATATTATAATTTAGAAAGATTCGACCTAAACCAATTAATTTATAAGCGAGATTGATTTGGATCAAATCACACATTTACTTAATATATACAACAATCCTTCTCAGTGGTGCTATACTAATTGCTACTTGTTATTGATTTTATCAAACAATTACAAATTTTTATAATCTCAATTAGTCATATATTATTCAATTAAATACACAATGAGTTCTTTGCACATATAACAAATAATAATTGAGATATAATTTTTTTAAATTACAGTAAATAATATAAAAATTACATAAAAATTAAAGCAAAATTTAAGATAGAATAATCTCACAGTATGAAGAATTCTGACTTTAAATTAATTTTTAGCTGAAATAAAATGTTTAGCCACACATGACAATTGAGAAAATCAAAAGATAAAAATTGGGTAAATCTATCACTAGCCCCTTGAACTTAGTCTAATAGTTCATTTTGACACCCATTCTATCAAAAAAAACTAAATAAATGCTCAGCCTCTATAATTGTTCATCTTTTAAACATTTTTTTGCTGACATGGCATCTACTACAGTTTGCAAAATAAATAGAGCGCGTGAAACGAGTTATCATGGGTAACATTGGCAGTAAATCCCTAAATACTTTTCGACCATGTCACCCACTTAACACCTTAATCACCTTCCTCAGCCTACCGTTGTCGGCACCCGTCTCACCTCACCATCCATCGCCGCCACCCATATCCGCAATCTCACGCATTGTCTCTCTTCCAGTATCACTCTCTCGATCTCACTCTCCCTCTCTTTTGCAATTCTCTCTCTCCATTGACCTCGATCTCTCAACAAATGTGATTAATTAATTAAAACATCCAGCATATTAATCTAATCCTGCCAGTAATAACTAAAGATCCTTCCTTTTCCAAATCCTTTCTCGACCTATCTCCTCCAATTTTGCAATCTCCCAATGCTGCCACTGGCATATTAATCAAACAAGATATTCTTGATAACCCATCAACAAAGCTTTTGATTTCTTCTTCTTTTGATGATGAAATTAACATCTCTCGTAAGGTTTCTTTGTTGAGAACTCTTAGTTTTCAAGGTGTTAGTGCTGCCACACCTATCGCCTCTTCTCCTGCCAATTCTTTCAACAGAGATGGCGGCGTATTTCTAGTGAAAGTTTCCTCTCTTCCCTTTCTGATAATCCCAGTCCACGTTGATCCATTAGTCATGATGTGGGTCATGCCGCTGCTGAGACCTTTTTGATCACTCGATTGAGTCTCAAGCTATTGAGATATCTCGGGTACAATTCCTGTTTTTTCATTTTTTTTGCTCTGTTTGTTATTGGCTTTTAGATCTCATGTTGGAACTTAAGTTTCATATTTGAGGTAGTTTTAACTTTTCTATAAGCTATTTTTTGGATGCCCATGTTCTATGAAGAGAGATATTAATGAGAGAATGAATGAGAAAAGTAATTAATCACATTGCAACAAATCTGTTTTGATTTGTTTTTTTTAGGTCTGTAGTTGTGAGATTTTTAGGAGATTTCCTCCGTTGTTTAATTACAGTATTAAGACAATATTAAGCCAAAGCTGAATTATTTTGTGGTGGAAATGGGGAGAGATTTGAAGGAGCAGGTTTGTTGTAATTCTTCAATGCCAGTAAGTACTTCTCCATTGTCATGTACAAAATTTCATGTTGATTCTAATACAGAGTAAAATTTTATATTTAATTCACCTTTGAAATTGTGTTCTTTCTGTGCTTGCATATCGATGCTTGATTGCCATTCTTGTTTGGAATATTGGCTATTCAGGCTCTCAAGTTCTTTTTGAATTTGTAGGTGTGGGATGATTGAATTTATAGGTGTGGGATGGTTGAAGTTCTTTTGCTAGCCAATTGTAAATGGATTGATGATCTTATATTCATAATTTTATTCATGTTCCTTACCTTGATATTAATTAATATTCAATGTCTATTTGAATGTGAACACTACCTTGAATGTCTATTTTATTCATTTTGTAGCTTCTAGTATTTTTAGTGGAAAATCTCTTTTGTACCTAGCTTTTCATACAAATTAACATTAGAAATATTTAGAAATGGATTCTCTAACATTTCGTGATTATGTAGCCTTGAAGATTAACAATGTTAACTTTACTTTTTATTGTTAATTCTTTAACATTTCGTGATTCTCTAACATTTCGTGATTCTGTAGCCTTGAAGATTAACAATGTTAACTTTACTTTTTATTGTTAATTCTTAAACATTTCGTGACTCTTAACTTGTCTATAGATTTGTAGCAGCGTACAGTTCATTCCTTGGAGACCTTGGGAAGGTATGACTTTTTAGCTCCTGTTTCTTTTGGTTTGAAATTTGCATTTCTCCATCCACCTTCTGTTTAAGATGCCCACACTGCATTTGCACAATTTATAGAGCACAACCATGTACGTTTTCCAAAACATTAGTGGCCAGAAGAATGATGCGATGACCATGCACATTGAGAAGCTGATGTCAAAATTGTGATGGCTTTATATTAGGTGCCTAGTTTTTTTGTTTTGTTAGAAGCTTAGAAGCTACAAACCCTAAGTCTATATTAGCTCATGTAAAAAATATTACTGTTGTTTTGGGTTGATTTGTATTATGCTCTTATGCACTTTTATTGGTACTGATGCTATCCTTATGGAGCCCAGTTCTTATGTTCTTACCCTGATAATTACATTTTATTTATAAGAAAAAACAGTGGGAGATGTTAAAAAAATCATTAATAAAATTTATCGACGAAAAATCGACAGATATTTCCGTCGGTAAATTTAAAAACTCCATTTAATTTATAATAAAAAAAGATTAGCGTGAGATATTAAAAAAATTCATTAATTTTCCATCGGTAAATTTTAAAATGCCACCTCATGACACATTTCATCATATCATTCGTTTATTTGTCACATCAGTGCATTTATAACCCACGCGCGGCTGTAAATTTTTTCCACCATAAATTTGTATTTAAAAGTATTGAAATTTAAAAATTAAATTGTTTATTCACTCACTTTCATAATTTAAGTGTCAAAATGAACTTAATGGTAAAGGTTGAGGGGCTGGAGATAGATTTACCCATAAAAATTGAAAGCTAAACTAAAATCCCTATGATAGATTTGAAGAAGAAAAAAATGTAGAGGGAGTAGAAAGAGCTAAAATCGATCTTTTTTCCCTATTAAAATTCCTCCAAAATAGAAAAAGTCATTAACTGATAATCAAACTTGGAAATTAAATTAAAAATATCCAATGTAATCTAAATTTTCTAAAAATACTGTTTTTTATCTCCTAAAATAAAGTCCAATCATCCCCAAAAATAGGCTGAAGCAGAGGTAGCGACTAGGGCAACTTGCGCACAAATCAGTCTTGCTAAATTATTCTACCCTGGTCAACATTTCTTTAGCTTTGAGCAAGGCCAAGGCTCGCCCTTGCCCACTGGCCTTTGGCAAGGCTAATAGTTAGCTTTGTCCAAAATTAGTTTTTTCCACCAAAATTGCTCCATAAGTCCAGTGCTAATCCAGATTAACTCCAATTAGTTATGAAAACATTTCTCCTCAAAATTTTGATCTTACAATGAGCAAAATCAAGAAAAAAAATCAAAAGTTCCTAAATTTGATTGAAAAAATTGTATAATTTTAAGCAAAAATCAATTAAAATTATGCAATTTTTATGACTTAACAAATTTTCCCACACTTATCCCATACTTGTCCTCAAATATGAATAAAACCACATAATCAATCCTATAAAAAATTCTTTCACCCTCAAATAGATTCCAATCCTAAAAGTTTTTTCCAAATCAATATGCAAGACAAATTATAGAAGAAAATTCATAATGACTTACTATAATTTCATATCAAGACATGGGTTCTTTAGTGCCCTTTTCAAACCAAAAACAACAAGACTTTTGTACTTTAAGCATGTAAGAATTCTTATGTTTTATTTCAAAATTGAATCAATGCAGAAATGTGATTTGTCAAACTAAAATAGACATCACAAACACACATTTCAATAGATAAGGAAAAAAAGAGACCAAAATTTTTATTTATTTCTTTTCATTTATAATGTTTTTTTCTTTGGAAAGATTAGAATGCTTACAAAGAATGTAGATATCTTTTTTACGCTAGGGCATCCGATTTTGACCTACATACATCCGGTTACTTAGATCACACAGTTTCAAGCGGCTACTAGCCCTATTCATGACCAATGTTAAGTGGACAGCAGAGTAAAATTGTTGCCTATTTTAACTTTTTTTTTAATTTTTTTGAAGAATTTTGGCAACCAATTTCCCAAATCATAAACACAAAAATAATTGATGTCCAAACTAGTTTTAACAAGTACCTAAAGCGCAAAGATTTCAAACAAAATCATGCAAAAATTTATTTTGCCTATTAAAGTAAGTCTCAAAGTTTCTAATTCAAAAGAATATTAAGGCTACAATAAATTGCATGAAAAAAAAACAAGTCATCATGAAAACAACTCACTTTCTGTTTAACATCTTGACAAGTCAAATGCTAGTTAGTCAAAGAATTATTTTTGGACAAAAGTTTTCCTTTGGTATGAAAGTGGAGTTCAATAAGAAGCTAATAAGCAATAGCTAAAAAAACCAATTTTAAACAAAGAAAAATCATGGGACAAGTGTTATGCCGATAACACTTAAAACAACATCATAAAAAAAATTAACCAAAAATTCAACAATTGACCAAATCTTGCTAACAAAATATTCACATCAAATATGGACATATCATCGAAAAGTCATCATAAATAAAAAACCAGTAGCAAATTTGGTCAATAAAAAAATTAATACAGTAATTCACAAAATAAACTTTCTAAAGCCAATATAAAATCGGTAAAAGTATCATAAAAATTCAGCACCACACTTTTATTTTAAACTCCTTCCCCACACTTTTTTCTCGCATTGTCCATAATGTGGAACAAAATAAAAATGTGTGGCAAAAGACAACAAAATTAACAAGATTAAGGTCGAGAGAAACTACCCTAGTGGAGGAGGAGTGGGCCTATCACTGGTGGGGTGGTGTGAACCCACGTGCTGGAAGTAGGAGAGAAGGTTGGTGTGTAAGCGTTGAAGATTCTAGGCGAATCCATGCTAAGACTTCAAAATATGTTGTTGGAGCTATGGTATGTGTGCTGTGGAAGGTGAATGGTCTGACTGGCTTTTTGACGTCCTTATTAAAAACAAGGTTTTTAGATAAAACACCTACATCCATAAGATAAATTGTGTCATTTGCTCCACAGCACAGTAAATGCAACCTATCCACAAATACCAAATGCAAAGAGGGCAGAGAGCAGATAATATGCATATTGGTATTAGTAACATTAACTATACCCTTATTAATAGCTGAACAAGTAATCAAAGAACCCAAATATAATTTCTTAGGTCTAACATATAATTTCTCAAATTTGATCGCATGCCAATATCCCAAATTCACTTTCTTGCCATTTAACATGCACCATATAAAAAAAACTATTCATCTTTGGTGACTGCCATAATGTCCTCATTACGAGTAGAGTAATTAATAGTAAGAAATCTATGAATAATCTTTAAAGCAGCGCTTTTAATGAAAAATGCTTTTGATTTACTAGGCATAATGATATCAGACATACCAATCAAGTCCTTATAGACTTTTAATGCATATCAAAATCCTCTAGGTAGTCACACAACATATCAAGGTATTCACTAGTTTTAGAATATCTTTAGTTATTAGACCCAATGTAATGTTAAAGGAAGTGACTGAAAAGATTTTAAAAGTGCCTAACATGAGATATTAAATGGCAAATGGTGTCACCAAAGTAAAGTTTGGGCCAGTGCAATCAAACTTAAAGGTACTATAAAATTCTATCATTAAAGCATAATAAATAGGAAAATTAATCATGAAAAATTTTACACCAACCTATGTTGTCAAGTAAATCAATAATTTCATCTAAGACACCTAAAGCATTTAAGGTTGACTTATCAAAAGATCTGGCAGGTAAATTATCAAGATGCTCAAGGAATAATACCTGGTGTGTTGCTGCTCATTAGAGAAAGCAAGGTTACCTTCCAATTTCTGAGGTGGACAGTTGATTTTTATATTAAACGATTCATCTTTTCTGTTCACTTATTAAAGTTCAAATTCTTACTAGGTCCCGATGATTGTACTTGTGTTCCCTTGATTTTCATCCACTGCAAACAACCTAGCCATGTCACGCCATGCCAAAATATGAAATTTTAAGAATCATATTTGTGATGCGCGCTCTTACAATCGAATTCGATATCACTCAGAGAACTAACAAATTATCGAACTCAATGGAGGAAACCTTTGGCCTTTGATAACCCTATCCCACTTTTAAGGTCCAAACATATTAAGGCTTCTTTGTTTGAGTTGATCAGTCACTTCGTGATAGTTGAAGGACTCTACTTGGTTTGCCAAATCTCGAGCCTTATGAGGCATGAGACAGCATTTTGAGGTGTCCCTATCTCATTGTTGACAATCGATAGTCAAGAGGCATCAATTGGGCACCACAAGATTGATGTAAGGAGTTGCCACCCAATAGAATATTCGAAAAAGGGTGTTCCGACCTTATAAAACCAAAAATCCAGAGAGAGATCGAAACTTAACTCTTATTTTTACCTTCGATAAATGTGACATAATAGATTTTAGATTAATTTTGCTATCTCCTTTCTTACATGCAATATTAGAGGGAATAAATAAAATAAAGGTGCACCCAAGTACATATGAAAGCAGTAAATCATGGCATGAACAAAGCGATAAAATAGGCATCCATAAATCGGCTAGTTCATTGTAACCATTCTGATGAGGACGTTGGTCCTCGTATATGGATTATAAAAAAGTGTTTCAATGAGAGAGTTGAAGATAGAGACTTGTTATTCTAAGTTTTATTAAGAAACGTCCCATTTTATTTAATTATATGCAAAATCTTTTACACTATTGAAAGTTGATTTTTACATGTGAGTTTTCTGGGTAAAAAATAGGACTCTGGTTCACTTTATCAGTAAAAAGTCCCAATTCTTTACTATAAATATTTTCATGTCATTTTTCTGTCTGCGGTCGAAAAGCCTTTTTGTAATAGAGGGAGTGTGAACTTACCTGTGGTGCTCATCTAGCTGCACTTAGCAGAGGTTATCCGTAAAGATAATGATAATCATGATAACATTGATAATCATGATAAATATTAAAAAGTAAATGAAATAAATAAAAAGGAAGGAAAAAGAGAAAACCACATCTTGTTCATATGTCGAAGAATGTGCTGGCACGCATTGGACAACATACGGCCGGCTTATTTATTTTTAAAAGGACGGAAAAGCATGTTTTGGCCATGCATTACATGATGCACAAGTGTACATCAAGTGATACACGGCCCTACCTACCTTATACAAGTTAGTTGTTCCCTTTCTTTTAAAGTAAGGTTATTGTCGAGCAAAAAGGGATCACCAAACACAAAAAACAATTTTTAAATCAAAATTTCTAAAAAACTAACTTTTAACAAGTGAAAGGGAATTTAAAAAATGACAACTTAATAATTTCTACCACACAGCTAAATACCCTTAAAAAGGGTTTCATAAGCGAAAATAAATATACAACGAAAATGCAGCCAATAAATCAATAAATAAAATTTATAACATTTAAAATGATATATGTATAAATTTATACTATCAGAGAACTGAATCGAGGAGAGAAAACTTTTTATATTACCTTCAGTGTACTTACTCAATTAGACTGTCGAATGTCGAATCCTTGGATATTTTTCGTATTGAAATAGCCAAAAACTGGTTTGAAAATGAGGGGTAAAGTTTCAAAAGAAAACTTTTTAAGTTTTAAAAGGTCAAAACTTCACTCTCTTAAAGAAAGTTATCTTAAACCTTAATTTCTACAACTTCCTTGAAATTTTTTGCCAAAATGTTATATAGGGAGGGTTGGACAGGTATGCAATCCCAAAAAGTCAGCCAACTTGACAAATTTCTTCTGAAAAGTTGACCTACTTTTTTCCTGCATAGTCGTACAAACAGCTTGCACGCGTATGCAACTCGAGTACTGCGGAGCACTTACTTGAAAAGGCAAGATTCTCTATTTGCAGGGCCATGCAAAGGCTTTGTATGGGTGTGTGAACCCAAAAATGGCTAACAAGTTGGCAATTGGCTAAATAATGATGATATCCCCTTTACACGAATTTAAAATTCGCTAAAAATGACTTCTAAGGCTCCGATCAAGAATATTTCTCATTATTCAACCCTTTGCTTATCTCACATGCCTAAATTAAGCACAAAACACTTTAAAACATTTTCAAAAAGGTTTTATAGTGCGAAAAAGACTTCAAAATTTTCTATCTACTATCTTTCAAGGAGTATCTTTCCTCATTAAGTAATCCTGATAATAGCCTATTCAGCAACCAGTGCCTACAATAATTTAATAATCTAGCAAAAGATTACTTGCTTTCATGTATCACAATGAATTATTAGAAGGAAAGAATCTTGGTGAAGGTAAAGAATCTCGCTAGGCGCTATTGCCTCTAATGATGGTTGTAATGCCTATCCCAGTCTAGTTGTACTTGCCTGATGTATATAAACTTATGAATCTGTAAAATTGCTTAATCGTTAAATGTCTTCTAACCCCAAAATTATTAGCATATAGAGACATACCAAATGTGAAATGGTTAAGGCTGGTGTTAGCCACAAACTCATAGATAAGCATTCTTTCCTTCCTTTCCAAGCAAAATCCCAAAAGCCTAACTAAATTACGGTGCTAAAGGTTGGTGCCAAAGGAACTTTTTAGAGCCTTTTGACTGCTATGTCTTGTCCATTTGTTAGCTTACCCTAAAAATATCAATTAAATCTCTAAAACCTTAAATAATTCAATCGCTCTTTTATCTTAAAACTAAACTCTTACCTTATACACAAGGCCAAATCCACCTTGTCTAAGCTTACTTTTGCTATAAAAGTTATTGATTGTAGCTAGAATAGTCCTAAAATTGAATTTCAATGATTTTAGAGAACAATAAATTAGCAAACAAAGATTTTAAAATCAATTTTGAAAACAGAAGCAATCCAGTAGTCCAAACCTAGTTTTCACTTTCTTAACTCTTTCAGCATTCAAATTCTCAAATGATGATAACCATGGTTTTTCCTTTGTTGCTACTTCCCCTGTATAAATATGAAAAGAACACTTCACAAAATTGATTAATCTACAAAAGCTATTTACTACTATCTACCCTAAATCTCTGTACAATGTCCCGTTAAACAAGTCTACACGCCATGTCTTGCGACGGAATTAGCGACAAAAATTGTTGTTGCTAAATTTTATAATTTTTTATTCATGAATTTAGTTCCAGAATATTTAGCGACGAACATTTTAGTCGCTAATTTTGGAGGGAAAATTTGGCGCCTTTTTTTGCGACGGTTTAGCGACGGAAATTTTGTCGCTAATATATTCTAACAAAAAAAAACTCAGTTTTAGCTAGTAACCCGATACCGGGAAACTAGCTAATTAGAGGAAATTGTAATGCTAATGCAATTAGCGACAGAAGTATTTAGTCGCTAATCCGTCGCAAATAAATTAAGCAATAATTTTTTTTAATTTCACTCACATGATTTATGTATAATTTTAAGTAATTTTAATATAGACCATATGAAATGAATATTTTATTTTGTAACAGAAAAATAGAAATTATTTTATAAGTTGATAATAATTTTTTATCAATTATACCAAAATCTAAAGTTATTTATTTAGAAAATTTATATTTTTAATAATAATAATAAACTAATTGTTACGATTATTATATATTTGCGTGTTCAAGATGAAAAAATAAATATTTATAAAAAGTAATATAAAATTTTCTAAATGAATAAATTTTCTAATATATATATTTAATTTCTATTTTTATCAATCCAAGACTTAAACTCATACAAGTCAAAATGAATAAATTTTCTAATTTATTCTTCAATTTAATTTCTATTATTTTTCTAAATGAATAAATTTTCTAATATACACACACACACACACTTTTCAATTTTATTTCAATTATTTTTTTTAAATATTCAAAGCCCTATCTAAACTCATCCTTACCATTTTACTTCACTACCGCGGTTACTTAATTGAGTGGTATGGAAGACTGAGAAAACTTACTGATTTGAAAATGGAGAAATGGCTTTGAAATTCTAAACATGGCCAGATTAATAAATAAGTTAAGATGTTATCTGATAAATCCAAATATATAGTCCATTTGAATCTACATGTTTACGATTTGGTTAGATCGTCAAATACAAATTGAACAGCTTTTATACGGAATAGTATAAGTAAAGATTCAACGGCTAAGTATATGCCGTTAGATCGGCCTGATTTTTGGTAAGTACGTTCGAAACTTCTTGTTGTTCATTTTGAACGGTAAAGATTAGTTTTTAAGGTCTGTAAGTTCAATTTTTGTTGCAAAAAAAAGGCTATTTTCTAGATTTTTTACATAATGACCAATTTTGTATGTGAAGACGATCGAAAAATCATTTGCCGTTAGATCGGCCTAATTTTTGTTGAGTACGTTTGAAACTCCTTGTTGTTAATTTTGAATGGTGAATATTAGTTTTTAAGGTCTGTGAGTTCGGTTTTTGTTGCAAAAAAAAGGTTGTTTTTGAATTTTTTACGTAATGACCAATTTTGTATACGAAGACGATCGGAAAATCATTTGCAGTTAGATTGGCCTGATTTTTGGTAAATAAATTCAAAACTCCTTGTTGTTAATTTTGAACGGTGAAGATTAATTTTTAAGTTCTGTAAGTTCTGTTTTTGTTGCATAAAAGAGGCTATTTTATGGATTTGTTACGTAATGACCAGTTTTGTATACGAAAACGATCGAAAAATCATTTGCCGTTAGATTAGCCTGATTTTTGGTGAGTACATTCAAAATTCCTTGCTGTTAATTTTGGACGGTAAAGATTAGTTTATAAGATCTGTAAGTTTAGTTTTTATTGTAAAAAAGAGGATATTTTTTGGATTTTTTACATATTGACCAATTTTGTATGTGAAGAGGATCGAAAAATTATTTGCTGTTAGATCGGCCTAATTTTTGGTGAGTACGTTGGAAACTCCTTGTTGTTAATTTTGGTCGGTGAAGATTAATTTTTAAGATCTGTAAGTTCAATTTTTGTTGTAAAAAAAGACTGTTTTCTGGATTTTTTACATAATGACCAATTTTGTATGTGAAGACGATCGAAAAATCATTTGCCGTTAGATCGGCCTAATTTTTGGTGAGTACGTTCAAAAATCCTTTTTTTTAATTTTAGACGGTGAAGATTAGTTTTTAATATCTGTAAGTTCAATTTTTGTTGCAAAAAAAAGACTATTTTCTGGATTTTTTACATAATGACCAATTTTGTATGTGAAGACGATCGAAAAATTATTTGCCGTTAGATCGGCCTAATTTTTGGTGAGTACGTTCAAAACTCCTTGTTGTTAATTTTGTACGGTGAAGATTAGTTTTTAAGACCTGTAAGTTAAATTTTTGTTGCAAAAAAAAGGCTATTTTTTGGATTTTTTACATAATGACCAATTTTGTATGTGAAAACGATCGAAAAATCATTTGCCGTTAGATCAGCCTAATTTTTGGTGAGTACGTTCGAAACTCCTTGTTGTTAATTTTCGACGGTGAAGATTAGTTTTTAAGATCTGTAAGTTCTTCGGCGGTCTCTCTCGCCGATCTCTCTCACCACTGACTGCCTCGCATCGTCGTTCCACCCTCCCAGCATCGGTCACTAAGTATATAAAACTCTACCCGACCCAAATAATTATAATAACTCTATTTGAATATCTAATTTGGATCGAATTATTTGATTTATTTGGATAGAGTCGGATTTTACACATCCCTAAAGACATTGATAGACAATAAAGTTCAATCCAAGACTTAAACTCATACAAGTCAAAATGAATACATTTTTTAATTTAATTCAGTTTTTTAAAATCATACGAACCAATTTATATTTAAATTTTTACAAGTTGAATTTGAATTTAAATTGAATTAAATTTTGACAAATTTAATATCATATCATATAAATATATTTAATTTTTAATTTATAACTACATAAATATTTAAAAAAATCAGAAAAAAATAGTTTTAGTTTGAACAGTTAAAAATCAAACCATTTTTTTAAAATTCCCTCCCCTCAATCCTGTTGACAAAAATGAAATTATAAAGGAAGAAAAAAAACTTATTTATTCATAATTTTTAAGACCATTCATATATATATATATATAGAATTTCAATACGATTTCAAATTGTTTTTTCTTAATCAATTTATTTGTATTGATTTTTAAGTCTCAATAAAATTTTATAGAATTTGTATAGAATTTTATATATTATTAAAAACTAACAACAAGCATAAAAAAATTATTCTAAACTAATTAAAGATTAAGATCACATAAAATAATTAAAGATAAAAAATAATTTTATTATTAAAAATTAGTTAATATTTCCTCAATAGGTGTGTGCATATACAAATAAAAAACTCATACCAACTATATTTACAAAATTATCCTTCCTCTGAAGTGTATTATACAAATGAAAGTAGGACTTTTTTGTCTTTTTGAAACCCTAATATTCATTCCCTCCATACCTCGTTCTTTTTACTTTTCTTTTAGGAGTTTGAGCCGCCTGTCTTCCTCTTCTCCTCCTTTCCTCAAATCCCTTTCCCCTCTCTTTAAACCGAGGATTTCTTTCCTTCCTTCTGGCGACGGCGATCGGTGACATGGTGGTGAAGAAGTTGTTGTCTCCTCATCTTTGCCTCTTGCAAAACGCGTATGTCATATGTTTTTAATTTCTTTTCTAGCTCTGTTTTATTATGGAACACAAATTTATGAACTGGTATTTGTGTCCCAGTAAAATACGTTTGCTCAAGACATAAATGAGCTTCACTTACGGAGTTAAGAGATAAACTACTTGCTCTTAATCCTCTGAACAAAGACCATGTCACAAAGGTAAATCATGCAGAGGCTGAGTTTTGGAGGAAGTCCGAAGGATACAGGGTAGGCTGGAGTGATGAAATCCTTGGCTTTGATTGTGGTGGGCAACAGTGGGTATCAGAGACTTGTTTTCCAGCTGGCACCCTCTCTAAGCCAAACATGAAAGACCTTGATTACATAGAAGAGTTGAAATAGCTCATAGAGAATGAACAAATACCTGCACTTGCTCCTATAGAGCAGCGGTGGACAGCTCGGAGCCGAAGCTCTATGAGTCCAGCTTCAAGCTCAGATGAAGAAGATATATTCTCATGGGTAAATCACTACACAATTCAGTTAATTCGTTTCCTAGTATTTGTATTTTAATGCTATTGTTGAGTAACATTAAATTTCGGAAGTTTTATTTTTCTTCATGAGTCTTATACATGCCATGGAAACATTAACTGCACTTTAAATTAATGGAAACATGCCATGGTACTGCATTTGTATTCAATTCTGTGTAACAAATGTGATACCATTATAGTTATTTATAAGTTCTAAACAATGTATCATGTTACTATTGATATAATCTTACATCCTTATGGTGGACCAAGTCTACCTAAGAATTGTTCCTATCAATGAGCTTGGATGAGATGGGCAGTAAACTCAAATTAGTTTCAATTGACATTAAATTTCAAGTCTTGGGTCAACCTCAATGGATTTTGAGCCGTTTTTGGGTCAGCCCATTGTTCTCAAGACTTTCTTGGTAGTTTGGCAAGTGCATTTTTAAGCGTTTCCATTTTTTTTCTTTTTTATACATTACAATCCTATGATTGGATAAATGGCAGTGTTAGTGGCATTTAAGCATGTAGATTATGAACAATACAATGCAACTCGTCTAATATAGTTATTTTTTTTGGGTTTCTTAAACAGCACTTTGAATATTAGTTGGAAGCTGTCTATCTAGGAGGTAATATGTATGTTACTAGAAAAATACAATGCAACTCATCTAATATGGTTGAAAAAGGTCATAAAAAATATTGAATGTTTTATTAAAACGCTATCCTCAAGTTTTGTTGTAGGTGTCTATGTATGTTATATAACTCATCAATGCTTTCTTTTCCTTTCTATTTCTAAATTAGGCATAACTGAATCTATCTGATTGAATAGTAACAGATGGGTGTGCACTTCAGTTGATGAAAATTAAACTTTTTTCTTTCTGTATTTGCATTGTTTTGATCCTTACTTCTATGATTAATTACAAAAAGCTCTATTGTGACTTTAAGATGACCAAGTAATAATCATATATTGAGGATTAACCAATTAGTAATTAGTCATTCTTCTTTATGGATTTATTTTTGACACTAAAATGGATGCCTTTGTTATAAGAGTGATGTTTTTTATGCTAGTTAAGAATTATTCTAGCAAGTACAAATCATATGCAGATGGGTCAATTCATCTGCATCCTTTTTGATGCTAGTTATGAATTGCTTTAGCAGGTATGTTGTGAGCAGATGCATGTGTATGGTTACTTCATTTGCCTATGTTTTCATGCTAGCTAAGAATTGCTCTAGCAAGTAAATCTTATGTAGATGCTGTATATGCCTTGCTTCACCAATGCACTTATTCTGGGGAATCTAATTCTTCACTGCTGGCTTGTCTAATATAATTAAATGCATGTTTTCCTAGCCCATTCAATTGTTTCAAATTCACATATATTGACGAAGTATATAACTAACAGAGGAATATTAAGTTCGGAACCTCTTTGGAGCTGATGAATTTTAATTTTCCTATTTCTTTTGATACAGATTTAGGAACCTTGTTGAAAGACTCTTAAAAGCAAGGCTTATCTATTGAAGCCCTAATATGAATCGATCCGTCAGCTTTGAGTACATGAATCGCCAACTAGTGTGGAATGAATTTTCGGTAATTGATCTTTATTTCATGGATTTGTTATGATTTGCACTTAACAACCAACCCCCTCCCCACCCCCCAATAGATCCACTAATAGATCCAAACCAAGCGTGCACAATGAAAAGGACAATGGTGTGCAAGACAAAACTGTATGTGCATATGAATGCTCGGTAAAAGCAGTTGAGTGCATGTGTGATCTACTGTACCCAAGTTGTCTATATAGCTTTTACTTGTGAAATGAAATTTGATATAAAATTGTTTTTTTGTGTGCGCCTTTTGGAGGGTACAAGTTATGATAATTTTATGTTTGTTATGTCCTTATATAGAATATATACTTATTTTATGCTCATGTCACCTGGAGTTCTTTGGTATTTGGAATGAAAAATAAAGGAAACAGATTTTTTGGTTCAAGATTTGACAGCAATTTTCTTTCTTCGGATAGGGCACCTCTGATTGTTGCTGTATCAGAACTTACTTGGTTGATGTAAATACTTTTGTGCAAAGCTTTTTTTTTTTAAATTACAATTACTAGTGAATTTTGACAGAGAATTAATAGGATTTACTTCTTGTCCTTTCTAATATTTAGGTGTGCATCTTTTTCATTAAATGGTGAGGAGCTTGTAAGGGATATAGGGATACAACTGCTCGCAAATCTTCTTTCTCGTTGCAGATTATGCTTAAAAGTGCTTGGTCTTGATGTATGTTCAGAGACGTTAGTAGGCAGTGATATCCATAGTAGTGGCTCAGGAGTAAGCAAACAGTCCTGCAATGCTTATATCTCCCAGTCAATAAGAGGTCTAAGGTCATTATTAAAAGAGCATGTAAGTGCACTGATTTGTATAATTCAGTTTCTTCCTATTATCTTTCTCTTTACTAATTTTAGATAGATATCTTTAACCTTTATCATATGAATCTGTTCCATGTCATGCTTACTGTAGAGGTACTACTGAAATTCTTTCAATGTCTTCATATATTGACAATTTATAACCGTAAGGTACTGTATGTCTAACCTTCCAGAGATGTTTGTTTGATATTAAATTGAGCTGAATATCAGCCTTTTAGATGTGTCCTGTTTATTTATATATGAGCTTATATCAATAGTTGATTTAGTTCTATTAGAGGTGCTGCTATAGTATCTGTAGAATTGAATGTAAATGTCCATGTTTGGAGGTGTATGAATCCTTTAAACAAGGGATTATTCATCTTAAATAGTATTCAAATTTCTTGAAACTTCATGCTGCTTTGGATTAGGATTTAACATCTTAAGTTTTTAGCTAATGTTAGGTATTTTGCTTTTCACTGTTGTTCATGGGAAGGGAGCTGTAGTTTTATCTTCCTATAATGGAAATTGGCTAGCGTAAAAGAGTGTGCAGGAGATCATTTGAACTATTTATTGTTTAATGATATGTATCTGTCCATGATCGGTTTACTTGTTTAAACTTTTCAGGCACTTGTGTAGTAGAATTGTAAGGAGCATGTTCTACTTATCTTTCTTACCATATGCATTGCAATATTTCTATTGATGCTAACATCCACGTTATGAGATGTATACAGGCGATTTCTAAAGGATGACAAGGAAGGGAAGCACAAAATATTGTGAGGGTAAGTCATAATGCGTTATTTCTTCATTCTTGAGACATCTTTTGAAATGCTTACAAATCATTAATTTATATATATGTACAGGTTTATTTAGCTAACTTACGTCTTAAAGGAGTTAGCACAGATGTGCTTATAACTGGGTATGAACCAGTTTTAGTAAAGTAAGTGTTAACATTTTAAAAGAAGCATTTTCATTCTATATTTTGTTCAGGTATATTATAGTTCCATTCTTATATGAATTTTATAGTGTCTATGATATTCTGCTGCACTAGAGGAAGTAGATAGCTGTATATGTGTCATGTGTTGGCCTTGGTTGAATTCAAAGACTTGAACTTTCCATGATATTTGCTCTGGGGTTTGCTTCAAGTATGCTTATTTTACTCACTAGGGACTCTAAGTCGTTTGTTCCACTAGAAGCTTATCATTACTGTTGCTATCATTTTCATTTAATTTTGATTAATTGAAGGTACTAATTTGTGTAGATGATGATTGGAATTTGTGACACGTGTTAATGGGTTTGGTTTTCAATGACGATTGAAGGTGGAAAGAAGGATTGATTTGGTCTATGGAGGTGGGAGCGTGGGATTGATGGGTCTTGTTTCTCAGGCAGTCCATGGAACTGGAGGTGGTAAAAATCCTAATGATGAGTTGCTTGTCAAGTTCCTTTTCCTATTGCCAGTTTTTGCTCCAGTTTTCTTATTTGTAATGATAAAATTGGGATAAGAAATCGAATTTATTATGTTAGATTGGATATTTTGTTATTAATTACTTGTGTTTTAGGGAAATGGATTATATAAGCAATACTTTGTATTATATATTGTTATTTATTGTAATGAATTCATTATAAATTATGTGTATATATATATATATATATATATATATATGAAAATATAAATTTATTTATATAGTGTACAGGATGCAAATTTAAATATATCAAAAAAACTTAAATTATGCAATAATTTAGCGACGAATTCGCGACAGCTACTGTCGCTACAGTACAAACATTAGAATTTAACAAATAATTAGCGACAAATATTTCATCGCTAAATTTTACACTAAATTTGGATTTAGCGACGTAATTAGCGACGGAAAATATAGTCGCTAAATATTATTATTATAATTCGACGACTAATTAGGAATATAAATTTGCGACGGAATATTGCGTCGCTAAATTAGCGACTGATTTTGAAATCTGTCGCTAATATATTAGCGACTGGCATATTAGCGACTGGCCTATTAGCGACGGAATATTCCGTCGCTAATTAGCAGTTTTTTTGTAGTGTTTATCCCTTTTAAAAAAGGTAAAATGAGGAAATCAATTTTGAAAACTTGGAGCAGTCTTGAGTGTTACAGCCTTATCTCAGTCTAAAAACCTCATAAGTAGATGATTCCAAATCCATATGAATCCTAATACATATACCTACAACTTTTATAAAGAAACCTAAACCCAGTTCGGTCTTTAATATCCTCAAAATTAGGCTTAAACACAAATAACCTGAATTTGTCGTTGCGCTTGGACCAGTCTATAGTAATTTGGGAATAATTCCCTCTATCAAGCTCCTTTTAAGGTGAATATAATTTTATAGAAACTAGACTCATTTTGGAACAACTTTTATAAAGAGAGTATGACTAATTCTGAACCAATAATTCTTTGTAATTTTTCAAAATCAAAATATCAATTTTATCCCTAAAAATTTTCTAAGAGTAGTCGTTAGTATTTTGGCCATAAATCTCAATATAGAAACCCAAATTGAGTAATTCTTAATTCATTAGAAAGATAAGACATAGGGAAACAAATATCAAGAGATACCTTATCAAAATAATGGCATTTTCTAGCCTAAAAATTGGAAAATATTTTATATTAGAGGATCGGTTAGCTGAAAAGAGGCTGTGACTCAAAAGCATGAGTCACAACCTTGACTTACGGGTCAAGGCTGTGACTCACTTCCAGAATGCATTCTAGACACAAGAACAGGGGAAAAAAGAGATGGAAAAATCCTCTTGATCTTCTCTAAGCATTTAATTTTCTCATGGATATTTAATAAAGGATAACAGACTTTTAAAGGGGGGTTGATTTCTCTCTCTGGTTTTTCTCTCTTTCTCTTACATTCCTTCTTTCTCTCTCTAAAGAAAACACTTTGTTTTCTTAAGAAAAACCAAGTTATAGAGGAAGAAAAAATGGAAAAGAAAAGCTATAAAGCACTTAACCTTGTTAATTGAAGGGAACTAACGCTGAAGGTAATATTCTCGAGCTCTTAAAATCAATTAAATCAAGTGTTAGATTAGATTTACAATAAATATTCAATTTATTTTTATTTTCTTTGTTTTTTTTCATTTATGTGATTTATTGGATTTGAGCTTTTTAATTTGTAATTAATTGTGATTTGTGATTATTTCACTCATCAAAATGTAAAAATCGGACTAAAACTATATGAATTGAGGTTTAATGCATGTTTGGAGGTTTACTATTCATCATCTTCCTCCTTGAGTTTATGACTTTGATTTCCATGTTTTATTGCTTTAATTTGTGTTATTAATGTATAATTCTTGTTATTTATGCTTAAAAATGATTTTGGGGGGGTTTTCTTACATAAAAATAGCTTTAAAATGAGTTTGGGAGCTTTTCTTGACCATTAATGGTGTTTTCTAGCTTCTGTTCACAATCTAGGTTGAGTTATGCCCTTAACTCATTTTGAGTCACGTTTCTGGGCCTTGACTCTTCAGTCACATTCCTGGGCTGTCACCCATTCTCGAGTCACATTCCCGAACCATGACTCATTCTTGAGTCACAGCCCCAGGGTGTGATTCATTTCTAACTCACACCTTTAGGGTGTGACTCATTTTTTTTTGCCTTTTTTCTTCATTTTTACTCCGCGACTCACCCTTTTGGCCTCCCTTTTGCATGTGACTCACGCCCTTGACCTGTTTTTCACTCATTTCTTTAATTCTCATGATTTTTAATATTATTTATTATTTTTTTATGAATATAATTATTTTTCTTGTATTTATTCGTGGATTTATTTAACATTGAATTTATTTATTGTTCCTTTTAATTTTTGTTTGCCTATTATTATTATTATTATTATTATTATTATTATTATTATTATTATTATTATTACAACATGCTTAATGTTAATTGTTTATCTAGTTTATTTAAATTAACTAATTTTTATTATTATTTGATTTAATTCATTATTAACTCACAATGTTATTTTCTATCCTTTTAAATACACAAAACCCATTCACACATTGAATTGGGTTGGAGAATTGGAGTTTAAGGCGCGACAAATTAGCTTAGGATTTATTTTCTATATTTATTCATTATATTTCAAGCCTGTATTATTCTTTCATGCCTTTTATTTGGTTGTAAAGATAGTAATAAAGGGATTTTGCACGACAATTAGAAAAATTCACATTAAATATTTTATAATTAATTAATTAGATTTTTTCCCCATAAATGGACCCATGTCCACTTTTTTATTCCTAAAATCACATAAAAAGATTTTCATAAATATGCATGGGGGAACCAATGTTTCCAATTCAATAAATGGCCTGATTTATTTATGTCATTTTATTTATATTATTATTTTTATGCCTTTTCATTTATTGCAAACAAATGATTTTTTAAACGATAAGCTAAAAACTCATTAAATGATTTTATATAAGTTTTAGTGGGATTTTTCTGTAATAAAAAGGACCAATATCCCGATTGTCACCCACAAAACAACATGTAAACTTAAAAATTTTTCTTTATAAATACAAATGGTTCTTATACTTAAAATTAATTAATATGATTCTTTTCCAAAAGCTCTCATTTTTATCCAAAATATATTTGAAACTTGATCTTTTTGTAAATATGCATGCGTGGACCAACTTCCTCATTTAAAATGAACTAAATTAATTTTCCAATTTATATATGATTTTATTTTTTACATTTATATTTATCTTTAAATGCTTTACAGCTTTCTTATGTGCTTGAGTGTGCTTCTATTTTCTAGTATGATAATTCGTGTGAGAAAAGAGATAAAACAAATTAATCACTAAAACATATTTATATAACATTAACCAAAGGTATAAATAAGAGTAAGGTCTCGAACTATCCATGGTTTCAATCTCATAAGATTAGAACTCATTTTCTAATATTTTATTGGGTGGCGACTCCATAATACCTAACTTGTGATGCCCAGCAGATGCTCTCATAGGTTGATTACCAACAAATAAATGGGGATACCCAGAGATGTTATCTCATGCCTTTTTGAGGCCCGAGGTATTACGGATTGGGTTGAATCCCTATGCATTATGAAGCAATCAACCTTCACATGTTAAATGAACCTTAATCTAGTCTCGAACCCTAAAAGTTAGTTTTCAAGGGTAATTCGGATACCTACAGGGTTTGGCACACATCATAGTAGCGACTCCACTAAGGACCATGAGATTTTGCTCTGGAAGTACCTTTGGTTAATTTAATATAAATTAGTTTAGTGATTAATATGTTTTATCTCTTTTCAAAATAAATTTCATTACATTCATGCTAGGGCCTTAAAATTAAGGTAAGCATCCCCCTATTAACCCTGGCACAATCTCAAAACACGACCCTATGCTTGTGATGAGCTAAATCCATTGGCAAGGACCATGCTTGGGTAGCCTTAAAGTTATATTACCAGACTAAAAACCTATGTAATGGCATAGTCACTTCCACTAGGGGCCATGCACCATAATACATTACTTGTGTTGTGGGCTCTTATGTATTGAGTAAATCCAAATAAATTTAGATGTTTGCTCATCAAAGGCTTTCATGCCTCAGGAGGCGTATTTAAGGTTATTTGGATTATTTATATACATAATGTCCAAAATCCATCCGTATGCGATTTCAATAAAGAGAGACCATACTGTTGGCTTTTTACTGTGCATCATACACGTTCATAGGTTCCTTGTTAACCCATAAGCTAATATCACCTAAGAAAGAGACTGGATGACCTCTTGTGTAGAAGCAATAAGGTTGAAAGCATTTATTTCCTTTATTTTGAATGTACTTGTCCATGCTGCACACATATGCATCCATTTCTAATAAAATAACAAAAATAATAAAAAAGGCAATAAACAATAAAATATGCACGTTTTATGTGCATAGATTTTTTATGAATGTGTATAGTTTCTGCTCGAACAAATCATTCTAGGTGATAAAAATTAAAATATACAACCCTTGAGTGCATAATTTTATGCCAAATAAAATGTGCATGTGTATGCATCTTGTTTCATGTGCAAATGAAAAATAATATGATAATGCGAAACACATGCATTATGTACGTAAGTTCTTTTTACCATGAAAATGTGTATGTTTCATTTTATGTGTTGTAAAATGCACATTCTACATTAGCTTGCACTTTTTGCTTTGTGTATAGAATTTTTCCATGCATCATATGCATGTCATGCTCATGCATAACTTGTATATTACACATCATTGTGTTTCGTGCTAACATTTGAGTCACACATCATATACATGACATTCATGTACATTACTCTTATTAGCGTGTAACATATTCACCATGCATCATATATATAACACATTCATATGTCATGCATCACACATATGCCATGCACTATATGTACACCTAGCATATCTATATGTCATGTGTATCTTATGCATCACACATTATCACATGCATACACCGTGTGCTTAATCATTCGATGCATCATGTATAATATATGTGTTAGTCACATGCATCATCATGCAGTAACTCATATCATATGTATTGTGCTCATACATCATCGTCATCATTACAATGATTCACCTATGCATCACATGCATTTTTAACATATTCATCCTTATAAATCATCCTATATGCATCGTTACCATATGAAAAATTATCAATAATAATAAAATAATAACACATTAACATTACCATGGTATGAACATATATCCTATGTGCATGTATATATTAATGCATGTCATAACACGTATGTACTAACATGCATCACATACATATGCCTACCCTGTATATATATATATAGTAATGTTATTCACGACATGTATGTATTAACATACATCATAACATGTGCACATAGGCATTCTCCATAGCATTTACCATATGCATATTGGCCTGTACATGTAAATATTCACTATCACATATGCACATTGACGAGTATCCAAGTATACACTATGACATGCACATATATCTATCATGTATGTGCATGTTGACATATGGTATAGTATGAGCATATAGATATGCATCTTGGCACGTACACCGTGACATGTAAACATACCTTATAACCTGAACATGTTGACATTTGGCATAACCTGAATATGTAAACATCTGTTGCCTATTATAACTTTCATAGATGAATATGCATGAGTCATGGCATGTACACTTAAATATCTATCATGTATTATTGCATGTGCATGTACACATCAACCATTACATTGGCATTACACCCATCATTGCATGTATATATTAATATACATTATAGCAATATACATCCACCATCGTAAGTATGTATTAACATACATTGTAGCATGCACATACAAGCATCTATCATCATATATGCACAACTGACATGCATCATAACATGAATATATCAGTGTGTGTCATAACATGTACATATTAGTCATCAAGTTGTGCCTTATGCATGTTGCCACTCGTATGTGCATGTAGACATCACATTTACCTCATATTGGATCATATATACAAGGCAGGTGTCATATACGTCCCATGTTAAATTGCATGTCATGTTATGCACATTTCACCATGCTACATTTCCTTTTTTTCTCATGTTGTATGCATACATGAGATGTGTCGTGAACATGTAGGTTGTTATGCCATGTGCCATGTGTAACTTATAATATAGACATACATGTCGTATATCATGAATACTTATTTTTGTGCCACACATCATGTATACATCCCATTCATCATATACCTGCATGCTTATAACATCACAAACATCACACTCATTATACATTCATATATTGTGTCGTGTCCCATGCTATGAATATTTTTGCATACATCTTGTATTTTTATGTATGTGATTTTTTACCATACCATGCAATTCATCAACATGCATCATCATGCCATATTTTATGCATCTCATGTTGTATCACATACATGCATGGTCATTGTGTAATTTATGTTATGTATGTGTATGTCGTATGTCACGTGCATTTATTCATAAACCATGTCATACCGAAATACGCATTTAAACAATCTAAATAAACCAAAATATGCCTACCAGGGCATAAAAACCTTTGATGAGCAAACATCTAAATTTATTAAGATCTATTCAATACATAAGGGCCCACGTCACAAGCAATGTATTATGGTGCATACCCTTTAGTGGAAGTATATATGCCATTACATGGGCTTTTGATCCGGTGATACAGCTTTAAGGCTACCCAAGCGTGGTCCCTGCTAATGAGGCTAGCTTATCACGAGCATCATGACCAATCGAGTCACCATTTGATATACCAAAAGGTACAAAGCTTGGGCTGGTGGTCCTCCCTAACACTTTTCTACATTGAGTGAACATAGGATCATGCTTTGGGATTGCACCGAGGTTAAAAGAGGGACACCTAACTTAATTTTAAGGCCATAGCATGAATGCAATGCAATTTATTTCAAAAAGAGATAAAAATATCTTAATCTCTAAACCCATTTATATTAAATTAATCGAAAGTACTTTCAAAACAAAATCTCGTGGTCCTCAGTGGAGTTGCCACTGTGATGCACGCTGAACCTCGTAGGCATTTGGTTTACTTTTGAAAGCCCGCTTTTAGGCCTTGAAACTAGATAAAGGCTCATTTTAACTCATGAAGGTTGGTTGCTTCTCAATGGATAAAGATTCAACTCAATCCGTAATGCCTCAGGCCTTACAAAGGCATGAGACAGCGTTTCGGGGTATCCCCATTCCATTATTAGCGATCAACCTATAAGGGTGTTTGCTGGGCACCACAAGGCAGGTATCACAGAGTCACCACCCAATAAAACATTGGAAAAATGCATTCAAGTATATTGGAAAATTGTAAGGCATAAATGTTAAAAACTATAAAAGTATGGAAAAATTAAAGAATATAAAAATAAATGTAAAGATAAAATCATACATAAATCAGAGAATTAATTGGGTTCATTTGGATGAGGACATTAGTCCTCACATGCACATTTACATAAAAGGGTAAAGTTTCGGGTGTATTTTTGATAAAAAAAAATGGGGATAGTCAATCCAATGTGGCTTTAAAAAAGAATCGTATTAATTAATTTTAAATAGAAAATCTTTTGTATTTATAAAGAAAAATCTTTAATTTTACATGTTATTTTGTAGGTAAAAATTAGCACATTAGTCCTTTTATTATAGAAAAATCACACTCAAACTTGTATAAAATTATTTAGTGAGTTTTTAGTTTAAACGCTCGAAAAACTATTTATTATGCTATTTACAATAAAAAATAAGAGAACAACAATGCTAAAAAAAAACATACATAAATCAGACTATTGATTCATTTGGGAATATTGATTCCCTCATGCATATTTAAGAAACCCCTTTTGTGCGATTTTTGGGATAAAAAGGTGGACATTTATCCATTTTATGTGAAAAAAAACCAATTAGTTATGTAAAAAATATTTAATGTGAATTTTTCTAATTATCGTACAAAATTCCTTTTTTACTAGGTTATTACAATCCATTATGAAAGGTATGAAAGGAAAAATAATACAGACCCAAAAATGAATGAATAAATAAGAAAATAAATCCTAAGCTAATCCACTATGCCTTGGTCTCCAATTCTCTAACCCAATTCGATGTGCGAATGGGTTATGTCCATTAAAAGGGATAGAAAATAATAATGTGAGTTAATGATGAATTAAATCAAATAATAAATAATTAGTTAATTCAAATAAATTATGTAAATAATTAATTTTAAGCATTTTATATAAATTATATGATAATAACAATATTAATAATAACAGGACCAATAATAAACAAAAAAAATAAGCAAAAAATTAATGTGGATAACAAACAAATTCAATGATAAATAAATACATGAAATAATACAAAAAAACAATTATATTAATAAAATAAATAATAAATAATATAAAAATCATGAAAATAAAAGAAATGAATGAAAAATGAGTCAAGAGAGTGAATCACATGCATAGGAGAGGCTTAAGGAGTGAATCACGGAGCAAAAAAGAAGAAAAAAGGGAGAAAAGGCTTAGGGTTTGACTCAAAAATGAGTCACGGTCTAGGAACATGACTCGCCCGGTGAGGCTGTGACTCAACCCAAAAACATGTTCCAAGCACTGGAACGACACCATTAATGGCCAAAAATTCCTAAAATGCATATTTAACCAATTTAAAGCATGGAAAAAGCATAAAACTCATTATTATGCATGAATAACATGATTTCAATGAAGAAAAAAAAAGATTAAAGCAAGAAAATATGAAATTCAAGGATTGAACACAAGGAAGAAGATGATGAATAGTAAACCTCTAAACATTCATTAAACCTCAATTTACATAATTTTAATCCAATTTTTACATCTTGATGAGAGAAATAATCGTAAATCAGAATAAATAACCTATAAACAAGCTCAAATCCAATAAATCACATGATTAGAAAAAATCAAAGAAAATGAAAATAAATTGTAAATTTATTGTAAATCTAATTTAACACTTGATTTAATTTTTTTAGGGCTCAAAAATATTACCTTTAGTGTTTATTCCATTAAAAAACAAGAAATCAAGTGCCTTTTACCTTCTTTCCCTATTTTTCTTAGTTTCTATGTCAAGTTACAGAGGAAAAAAGAAAGAAGAAGAAAGAGATAGAGAATGATGTAGGAGAGAGAGAGAAAATTCAGTCTCCCAAAAAATTTGTTATTTTTGACTAAATATTCCTGAGAAAATTAAATGCTTAGATGAGATTAAGAGGATTTTTTTTTCCATCTTTTTTTCCCTATTCCCGTGTCTTGAATACATTCTGGAAGTGAGTCACAGCTTTTGACTGTTGACTTTTTTTGGCCCTGAAATCTATTTTGACCTCACTAATGGAGGAAAAAGGGAAGAAAACACCCAAAAATGATTTTTAAATATTTAAAACCCACAAAAAAGCTCAAAAATCATTTTGAAAATATAAAATCCGAGAGAAAGCCTGACACTTCCATTCCTTATCTATTTATGAGAAACCACTTTTTAGTTAGGTAACCCTGATAAGAAGTCGTCTTAGTACCCAGTGTCTACATTGAGGTTGAAGGATGGAGAGGGAGATCGATGGATCTGATCATTATGAGCAAACCTAAAATCTTTGTAGATAGAACCAATCATTAATTTCCAACCGTGGGGTGAATGGAATCCTATACATAAATCAGTTAATAAAAGAATGGAAAACGTTTTTATTGTTGCGCTTAAGTTATATAGGAATTTTTGAACCCAAGAATTAAGAATAATAAATTCTTTATTACTTAGAATAGAATAACCACTCAAAATAACGAAAGAGATTATATTTGTCGAGAAGTGCAAAATCGTATGGATACGATCCTCATTGTACATTTTGATCAATTGGATCGTTTGTTTGTGGATTTCGATAAGAAACTTTTGTAGATATGTTTTCGGGTATTGCTTTATCATTTCGTCCAAGCAAACGAGCTCCTCTAATTCTATTAATTTTTTTAGAATATTTTTTTCTTGGATATCATTTAAAAAGTTTCGAATTTACTAGTATTACACCAATTAATAACCCAAGATTCAAAACTTTTTTAAATAAAAAAGAGATCCACCAGGGACCCAGTGTCTACATTGAGGTTGAAGAATGGAGAGAGAGCTTGATGGAGTTAGTTTGACAGTGGTGGTCGAAGGTTGTGGGGATTAATCGCCGGTGATGGTAAGGTCAACATCGCCATCGAGATGGCAAGGATAGGGGTGGGATGAGTGTGAAAAAAAGATTGGCTAGGGTTTACTTCCGCAAAAGAATGCTTGTCTACATCTTCTAAAGTATTTTAATAATAATAAAATTTTGGTAATATGAGATGAATTATATAATGAAGGAGTTGAATTTAGATAATAAAAAAATATAAGTTATAGAAATTGCATTTGCATATTTTGATAAATTTTTATTTAAATGTTCATAAAAACAATAAATTTTGTATAAATAATTAAAATTTAGATGTATAACTAAAATATATTAATTATTTTATATAAAACTTATATATAATTAAAATGGTAAAATATTTAATGTAAAATTTATTTGGAAAAAAAATGATGAGATCTATGTTTTGTAAACTATTTTATTAAAAAAATTAAATTTAGATATTTATTTTTTAATAATATAAAGCTTAGTGATAGATTTACTGATGGTGAAAATCCGTCACAATCAGTGTTGCTAAACATTTAATAACAATCTGCCCCATTATTCACCGATGAATTAAAAATTACGCCGTAATTCTGTCATTGAAAGTTTAAACATAAAACTGCTACTTATATTATCGATGGATTTTCTATTGCTATATAAGTAAAATGATAAATTTCTTTACCGACACTTGTTTTCGTCGCTAAAATTAGATACAATCTCCCGCCATTTTTACCAACGGAATTTTATTTCATCGCTTAAAATATCGTCATTCTTCAACTTCTGTTTTTTATCGATGCTTTTATATTTTCATCGCTATCCATCAATAATATCTTTGTTTTAGCAATGCTTTTGAATCCATCAGTAAAATTAATTTTTTTTGTAGTGCATTAAATTGACTTAAAAATTGAGACTAAATTGATATTAACGGTTAATCAGTCTAATTAGATGTAGGCATGAATTTTGAATTTTAAAATTATGATTAATGCACTTGTACTTAAACTCAAGTATCTGGTTAACCGATTTATATATAATTTTACGCATATATATATCGATATGAGGATAATTTTCATATTTATCCATATTCTGCTTTAATATTAAAAAGTAGATCATATATTAATGTTTATATAATTTTATTTAAGTGTATTGCTATTAAATATGAATAACTTATATTTTATATTTAAAATTTAGACAATTTATATTTTAATTTGATAAATTAATTGAAGTTTTTTATATGAAATTTGTATTTAATTATTTTAACTGCTAACTAATGATTAACCATTAATCGACTGTATATAGCAATTAAATGATTGCTAATGAATTGAATAACTTTAATTTTGAAAAAATTTACTTTAATGGATTAAACTTGAAAAATAGATTATAAACTAGTCAATCAGTTCATGTCCATTTTTACTTACACACGCATATATACATGGCCAAATTATTTGAACCGTATGGAACTGAATTAAAATAATTCATTTTTGGGGTTCTACTCTTGTAATTAAAGTTCAGTTCGGTTTGGCTCATTTGATATTTTTGGTATAATTATTAGAATTATCCAATTTGCACCGGATTGGCTCATTAAGGGATAAAAATTTTTTTATATTAATTTTTACAATTTACAAAATTCAAATTCGAGATCTTAGTTAAGTGAAACAAATGTCAAACCATCGGATCAAACTAATATGATGTTAGAAGTTAAGTTTGTAGTTATTTGGTTCGGTTCAATTCTAAACAAACCAGACCATTTGCACAATTCTTCCCTTAAATTTATCTTAATAGTTAGTTAAGCCCCATAATTGAACTAAACCTACCATCCTCAAAGATTCATGAGAGTTATTTAATGATTGAAGTAAATTTAAAATACCTATTTAGTCTTCCAACTAATACTCTTTATTAAAAATGAGGAGAAATTGGGAATCTAATTAGTCTTCCAACTAATAATATTTATTAAAAATGAGCAGAAAATTAAGACTTGCATTTCCGAATCCTAATGATTATTCAATTTGACACGCAAGATATCTACACCTTTGATCAATTAATTCAAACCGGGAAATTTTGAGTGTTTCGCCATAAATTTCCTTAACGAAATTTCTCCTGCCAAGAAATTATATTATTGTCTGCCAAGAAATTATATTATTGTTTCTACAATAATATGCCTTTGTGACTTTAAAAAGATCAGCAGATCAAATGTGAGGTCCATGCATTTATCAATTATTTTTTCAATGATGCGTTGTTAATTAGCAAGTAATTAATTAAAACCGTGATATCGAACCAATTCTGAATAAAAAATTCAATTGTAATATTATTAAAATTGAACTTATCAAAAATAAAATTATTTAAAATATAAATTTTAATATATATATTTTATATTAATAAAATTTTTAAAATATTGATCACTATAAAAAAAGAATGATAGTCTATTATATGTGTATTTAAACTATTGAATTAGTAGCGCACAATCAAACAGTTTAAATATACATGCATTACATGCACGTGGCGCACCTTATCACATCCAATAAAAAATATTTATATTAACATAATAATTATGCTTAAAAAATAATTTAATTCAAGTAATAGTAAAACTAATATATTCGATTTAACAATTTATTCTTGAAATTTTATCGGTTTATTTATTAAGGTCAATAGAATATGTTTACCACATATAAAATATTTTAAATAGGCAGTAATAAGAAAAATGAAAAATATGAGATAATTTTTTAAAAGATACAAAATTGTATACAAAAGGAAAAAGAATTATTATCTTTTTTTTTATTGCAAGTGTTAAAATAAATAAAAGTAAAAAATTGCATCATACTTTTGAATCTTAAAATGGTTTTGATTTACATTATAGGCAGGATGATGGATTTTTATGAAATTAGAAAAAAAATTTTCCTTATTTATCCTACCGAAACAATAAATAACTCACAGTATTTTATGTTAAGCGATTAGTATATACTGATTTTGATAGTTATGATAAAATAGCTTATTGTTTTTCGTTAATCTACCATTTAATTTTCTTTAAAAATAATTTTTGAACATTAGTGTCATTTTGTCTTTTTATGTTTTAATACCGTTAAAAGGAGACTAGTAGCATTGATGTAAATGTTAAAATAACAAGAATACTCGTGTTATGACCTCAACATGAGGTTAGCCGTGAACAGTATTTTTCAACAGTAGATAGTATTTATCAGACTGAAAAGTACATTCAAAAGTAAAAAATATTTTATTAGACTATCGAAAAATATTTGTCATGGTGAGTCTGTGGTTGAAATTTAAAGTGAAATCGAAGTCAAATGAATTTTCAAAAGTCAAAAATACGAAAAAGGTAGCGAGTCAATTTCTATTATTGGAGAACTGACTCAACTTTATATAAATATTTAAAAATAGCAAAAGGACTCCGAAAATTATCAAAATTTGCAGTTAAGCCTAAAATAATATATAGATTATTTTAACTGTAAAAAGTAAATTTTTTTGTAATAAAATGAACTCCAATTGAGCCAAAATTTGCGTGCAACCTATTTTTCGGATGATAAAAATTATGAAATTATTTTTAAAGTGATTTGAAATTTTAAAGTGAAAGAAATGAATTAAATATGCTATTGGATAGTTAATGGGATTGATTAATTAATCAAAGCCCATTAAACATAACCAAGCCCAAGCCCAAATTAATGAAGCATATATAAGGGATGAAATCTCTTTATTTTTCCAGAATCTCCCATGTTTTTCCAGCAGCCCTCCCTTCTTTGGTGGCCAACTTCTTTAGTTCTTCATTTTCCATCATTTTCTTCCTTATTTCTTCAATTTTCTACCTTGATCCAAGCACAAGAAATGTTTATTAACCTCTCTAGTTGCTGGATCCAAGTTCAAACTAGAGATTGAAAGGAGAAAAGCTAATGAAATAAAAAATTAAAGGCATGGAGGTCAAAAATAGGTAAGTGATTTCGTGGGTTTTAATTTGATTTCAAGACACCTATAGCTAGATTTAGGTGTCTAGAGTATGTTTTTGTGGTTGGTTTGAGTTAAATTTATATTTATCTTGATGAAATTTAAGGTGGAAATTTCGGCCATGGAAGATATTTTTGAGGAAAAATAGTTTTCATAGGTTCAAGGTTAAGGAAATGAAGTTTGTGCAAGGTTAATGGCAAGATTGAGATTAGTGACTATTAAATCTCAGTATTTTCCATTTAATTTAATGATTTTCCTTAGGATTTATTAAGAAAAAATTTATATAATTGATTAAATTTGAAATTAATTGTATAATGGTGTAATTAGATCTTAATTAAGTGTGTTAGAAGATTTAATTTGAATGAAAAAAATTTATAAAAAATTTTATTGAAGTGACCAAATTTCTTGAGGAAGAAAAAAATTGTATGTTAAATATTTTAGTGATTTTAAGGCTTAATTTAATAGTATATGTGTAATAATGCATATACAAATTTTTGTGAAATTTATATAAATTATGTGAATATTTTTAGAATATTTATTGAATATGTAATTAAGGAAAAATCGAAAAAATGTATGTATATTGAAATTTCTCTTAATATAATGCAATTGAATCTTAATTAAGTTTAAATATAAACTTAATTAAATTGAAATAAATTTTTAAGGATAAATTTCTTAAAGGCCGAAATCCATTGTTAAAGAAAAATGATGTGTACATTAAGCATTTTAATGAAATTAAGAAAGAAAATAAGGTAAAACATAAAATATAATATACATGAATTTTTAGAAAATTTATGGAATTTATTCAAGAATCTTGAAGCTAAGGATAAGTATAAGTATATAATGTAAATGATGAATTATGGTGAAATAATTCAGAAAATGAGTAAAAATGATAATAATTGAAGAATATTGTTCACATAAATTTTTATAGAATTTATGTAATTTATGAGAATATTTTTGAAAACAAATACTGAATATGCTTAAGTGAAAATGTTGAATTATTGAAAAATAATTCAATAAACAAGCAAAAGTTAGTAAATTAATGTAAATTAATTTATATTTCCCTATAAAGAAAATGAAAAAGTCAAATGATGAATTTAAGGAAAATATCAAGTATAGTAAGTTAAGTAACCATATTAAATTATTACAAAATAATTCATCATTCAAATAAAATGGTGAATTATTATAAATAATTCACAACTCGTATAAAAGTATTTTGAATTCTGAACAATCATAAATTCAGACCGAAAAAGTAAAAATTAGTTAAAAGTCAAAAAGTAATAAAATGAATGTAAAAATAAATTATTGAATTATAAAGAAATAATTCAATAAGTGCCAAGAAAGAAAAAATAGTGACTTATCCTGACATAATTCGTAAAATATGAAAAAAGTATTGAGAAAATAATTAGCTAAAAATTGGAAAAATAATAAATATTTATAGTGAATTATTGTAAAATAATTCACGTAAAAGTGATTAGAAAGAAAAAGAGATCGAAAAGGAAAAGTTATTGTATGGTCAAAAGTACCAAAAGAGTGTGATTGGTAAAGTGTACCGGTTAAAGAAAAATGAAAGAAATTAAAAATTAATTGATTATTTTTGCCATTAGTAATAGCCAAGTAGTGATTTTCTTATTCAGGATATAATTGGCTAGCCATAGGGACACCTTATACTGCGGTGCAAGTCATGGCGACTTGCTTTGCTATGGGTAGGATTTCTGATCTTCATAGTTTTAGTGTAAAAGTGAAAGTCTTAGTATAGTATTTTTTGGAGAAAGGGCCCATCGGGGGTCATTTCTCTATAAGTGGGACCTTTGAGTCCATATCTCGCATATCCTATTTGAGAATCTTGACATATTGCACTAGGGGCATAAAGAAAGTATAGTGCTGAAAATATAAAAAGAACATGAAAATTAACGATTAATCGTGAAAAAGAAAAGATTAAAGTGAAAGAAAATATAATTTCAAGGGCAAAATAGTAATTTTTTCAAAAAGTGTAAACAATGAGAAAAATTAATTAAGAAATGCTTATAAAAGGATAAATTAGTTATTTGATAGCTAAACTGTTTAAAAATGAAGTTTTATGTCCAGCATAGACTAAAATATAATTTTTCATAAAAATAATAAAATAAGTGTGAATTGATGTAAAGTACATCGATTATTAGCTTAAAAAGTAAAAATAAGCTTATTAAAAATAAATTAGTCATTTTTGCAAATAATAAGTAGAAATGACGATTATTGCAATAAGTAAATTAAACAATACCATTTTGTAATGAAATCAGGAAATAAAGATTTAATTGCAAAGTTGCTAAGTAATAATATTACTAGACATTAAATGTTAAAGTGTTAATAATTGTCTTTTGATAAATAAATCAAAAAGGCCAAAGTAATATAAAGAAATAAATAGCAAAATGGTAGGCTTGCTGTTAAAAGGATAAATTGTGACTAATGACGAAATCAAGTATTGAATAAAAAATTTGTCATTCCAATGGCAAATGATTATGTAAATCATCAAAGAACTAATATTTGTATTGACCTGATTAAATAAAAACTGAATAGAAAAAATCAAAGTTAAGTCAAGTAAGAGCAATAGTAAAAGTAAGAAAAGAAACGTAACTTTTGCAATTGAAATTACAAAAGAAAGTGTTTTGAAGTAAATTTAACTGTTTAGAACCAAAGTAAAAAGCCTGCCAAAAATAATATTAATGAACTGAAAAGACTGTCAAAATTATTAAGGAATATTGATAAGACAAAGTAATACTTAGCATAAATATGATAATTATGCTTAATTTGGAAATTCTAGGATTGGTAGTCACCACTGAGCATATCTAGTGCTCGACAAGTAGTTTTTACTGCGTGCAGGTTCTAAAGAGGAGTTGGAGCATAGTACACAGCAGAGTGAAGCTTGAAGAAAAGAATTATCTAGACTTTTAGGTATTTTGGCATGTATATACTCAACTAATGATAGTAAGACTTGACTGTATTTTGGATTGTTATTGTATGAATAGTAAATATTGTTATGTTAGTAAATGATTATGATTGGTATGCGATTTATGGAATGTTATGTGTCTGTTGAATACGATAAATTATTGTGCTTGTTAGAGGCTGTGTATTGCTTTATTTTTCAGGAGGTCATTAGGTGGATAGTCGTTATACTGTCCAAATTTTCAATGACTTGTATTTGCATAAGCTCGATATCAATGGAAAAAAAATTCAGGCAAATCTTATAAGTTCATATCGGAGTGAGCTGTTCCGTTAAGGGTGTTACATTTAGTAGTATCAGAGTGATGATTTAGGCGGTTCTAAGATAGGAGTGGGATAAGACTAAGTGTTAAATTTATCTATATATACATGCCAAAAGTCAGTGGATAAGTTATAAGGAGTTTGATGTGTACTTGCTCCCTATTGTGATTGAAAGTGAAAAGTTAACATCTGATCGAGATTGTCAGATGTATAGTAATTGATTCTGTATAGTAAAGATAATAGAGAGTTAGAATGAAAGTGTTGTTGTTTAAAGTCCTATTGGAGGCTAAAGTAAAGTGATGAATTGTTTACTGGATTTGAGTGTTATTCGAGTGTGTAAGTGTTATTGTGAATAAAAATCAGCCCGTTGATGAATACATTAAAAAGGGTATGTTAGAAATTTAGAAAGAAATTATATATTAAGTTCAGACAGATTGTAAGAGACATAGAGAAACCCTGACTTCCGTGTCATGGTTTAAATTATTATCGAATTAGAAGTGATACAGTCCGAGAAGGTTTCTGATAGTTGAAATGATTCTGTTGATAAGTTGAGGTCATTTAAGATGCTATATATATATATATATATATATATATATATATATATATATATATATATATATATATATATATATATATATATATATATATATATATATATATATATATATATATATATATATATATATATATATATATATATATATATATATATATATATATATGTTAGTGATTCCTTGCAAGTGTGGGTACTTGATTAGATGTTTCATAGCTCTGTGATGGGCTAATATATCTACATTATTCGAGAATACGTATTAGTATTCTATTGCATAAATGAAATCATTCATTCATTGCATAGCATTTCATATTTTGTGACAACATCTGATTTGCATCATATCATTTGTTTAGACCCCACCTAATATGAAAAAACTGACATGAGATAAGATGAGCATAGAAATGACCTAACAACAAGAAAGGATTACCATTGTACTGTGATGAAGTAAAAAGGAATAGTGTATCCAAGATTGTTTTTCAATTTTGATGTGGTCATTATGAGTTATTGGGCATGTCATTCAGATTTGCAAATGTACTAACTACCTATATAGACTTGATAAATAAGGCTTTCTACCCCTATTTGGACTTGTGTATGATTATTTTTTTTATTGGTATTATTCTGATGGGTTCTAAGATATTAAAAGAATGTGATAAATATTTGAGCTTTGTTCTATCAATATTGAAGAAAAAGTAACCGTTTGTTGAGATTAGTTAATGAAATCTCTAGCTAAATAAGAAATTTCTTATTTTTAGTGAGTACTATCAGAAAGGTAATGCATTGGCTAATGTGTTCAGCTTTAAAAAGAAGATCCGATAATAAAATGTTTTCAAGCGAATATATTTATGTGATGAATAAGTGCAAACAGTTAATGATAGTATTTGCAACTATTCGAGCTGTAAGTGTTAATAAAGTTTGGCTCTGAAATGAGTATGGTTAGTTGAAACGTAAATAAAGAGGAGTAAGCGGGTTCCTTCGGGATCGCCTTAATGTATGTGATATCAGAGTGAAATTTAGACAGAGGGGCCGTGGATATTACCGTTGGCCTACCTATGTTTCAAAAAGAATGTATTGTTATGTGTGGGATTTTTGGTATTCTCCACTTTAGCACAATGATCCACCCTTTGACTGATGGTCAGTTGGAATGGATAATTCAAATGTGAGGATAATTGTTTTAATGAAGTGTATGTGAATTTGATAATAATTGTGAAAGTACTCGTTTTTAGCAGAGTTTATTTATAATGCTAGCTATCAGTCCAGTCGAAGAGAGCTTTATTGGGCTATTATCTGAAAGGAAATGTCAAGGTCCTTCATGATGGACATAATTGAGTGTAAAGAAATCAGTAAAAAAAAAGAGAACTTTACACAGATTGATACAACTTGTGATGTAAGATTGGCAAAGATTTTCAATTTAGATATTAGTCAGCCCAAGAATGATCAAGTTCCATAAATAAGCATACTCTGGAACCATCAAATGTGAAAGAATTTTGATAAGACAATAATATCGTATCCTTTACTATTTGTTATAAGTAAATTTCGAGGACGAAATTTCTTTTGATAGGGGAGAAATTTCATGGCCTCAACACCGGGTTAGCCATGAACAGTATTTTTCAATAGTAAATAGTATTTTTCGAGCTAAAAAGTACATTAAAAATGAAAAATATTTTATTAGACTATCGAAAAATATTTGTCATGGTGAGTCCGTGATTAAAATTTAAAGTAAAATCGAGGTCAAATGGATCTCCAAAAGTCAAAAATATGAAAAAGATAGCGAGTCAATTTCTATTATTGGGAAACTGACTCAACTTTATATAAATATTTAAAAATAGCAAACGGACTCCAAAAATTGCAGTTAAGCCTAAAATAATATGTAGATTATTTTGGCTGCAAAAAGTAAATTTTTCTGTAATAAAATGGACTACGATTGAGCCGAAAATTTGTGTGCAATCTATTTTTGGGATGATAAAAATTATGAAATTATTTTTGAAGTGATTTAAAATTGAAAAGTGAAAAAAATAAATTAAATATGCTATTGGATAGTTAATGGGCTTGATTAATTAATCAAAGCCCATTAAACATAACCAAGCCCAAGCCCAAATTAATGAAGCATATATAAGGGATGAAATCTCTTTATTTTTTTAGAATCTCCCATGTTTTTCCAGCAGCCCTCCCTCATTTGGTGGCCAACTTCTTTAGTTCTTCATTTTCCATCATTTTCTTCCTTATTTTTTCAATTTTCTACCTTAATCCAAGCACAAGAAATGTTTATTAGCCTCTCTAGTTGCTAGATCTAAGTTCAAACTAGAGATTGAAGGGAGAATAGTTAAGGAAATCAAAGATTAAAGGTATGGAGGTCAAAAATGGGTAAGTGATTTCTTCGGTTTTAATTTAATTTCAAGGCACCTATAGCTAGATTTAGGCATCTAGAGTATGTTTTTGTGGTTGGTTTGAGTTACATTTATGTTTATCTTGATGAAATTTAAGATGAAAATTTCAGCCATGGAAAATATTTTTGAGGAAAAATAGTTTTCATAGGTTTAAGGCTAAGGAAATGAAGTTTGTACAAGGTTAATGGCAAGATTGAGGTTAGTGACTACTAAATCTTAGTATTTTCTATTTAATTTAACGATTTTTCATGGGCTTTATTAAGGAAAATTTTATATAATTGATTAAATTTGAAATTGATTGTATAATAATGTAATTAGATCTTAATTAAATGTGTTAGAAGGTTTAATTTGAATAAAAAAAATTATAGAAAATTTTATTGAAGTGGGTAAATTTTTTGAGGAAGAAAAAAAATTATATGTTAAACATTTTAGTAATTTTAAGGCTTAATTTAATAGTATATGTGTAATAATGCATATACAAATTTTTGTGACATTTATAGAAATTATGTGAATATTTTTAGAATATTTATTGAATATGTAATTAAGAAAAAATCAAAAAATGTACGTATATTGAAATTTCCCTTAATATTGTAATAACCTCAATACCGGATTAGTCGTGAATAGTATTTTTGACAGTGAATAGTATTTTTTGGGTTGAAAAGTGCACCAAAAAGTGAAAAATATTTTATTTAACCATCGAAAAATATTGGTCATGTTGAGTCATTAGTTGAAATTTGAAGTGAAATCAAGGTCAAATGGGCCTCCAAAAGTCAAAAATACGAAAAATGTAGATGGTTAATTTTTATTATTGGGGAATTGACTTAATTTTGTATAAATATTTAAAAATATCAAACAGATGCCAAAAATTACCAAAAGTTGCAGTTAGGCCTAAAATAATATGTAGATTATTTTGGCTACAAAAAGTAAATTTTTCTGTAATATCGATATTTTTGGATCGGATCGATTTAATTGAATTGGACCGAAAACGGACTCCGATTGAACCAAAAATTTACGTGTAACCTATTTTTTGGGTGATAAAAATTATGAAATCATTTTTGAAGTGATTTAAAGTTGAGAAGTGAAAGAAATTAATTAGAATCAATATTGGGTAATTAATGAATTTTAATTTAATTAAATTAGCCCAAACTCAAGCCCATTAAACCAAGCCCATGATCAGCACTATAAATAGGAGGGATAAACAGTAAAATCATGAGAAATCAAGAAAAATCAGCTTCTTCTTTTTCCTCTCCCACCGAACTCATGTTTCTTCATTTTTCCACCATTTTTCTTCATCTTTTCTTCATTTTTTCCTTTGATCCAAGCACAAGAAATATTTCTTAGCCTCTATAGTTGCTGGATCTAAGCTCAAACTAGAGATTGAAGGGAGAAAAGCTAAGGAAAATAAGGGTTAAAGTCTTAGTATTTTTCATTTAATTTAATGATTTTTCTTAGGGTTTATTAAAGAAAAAATTATTTAATTGATTAAATTTGAAGTTAATTGCATAATAGTGAAATTGGCTCTCAGTTTAGCATGATAGAATATTTAATTGAAATTAAGAAAATTTGTAAAGTAATTTTATTAAGGTGGCCAAAATTTATTGTGAAGAAAAAAAACTATATGTTAAGTAATTAAATGAATTTAGGCCCTACATTGATAGTAAATGTGAAATTATACATCTATAAATTTTTGTGAAATTTATAGAAATTATGTGAATATTTTTTAGAATATTTATTGAATATATAATTTAGGAAAAATTGAAAAAAATGTATGTATATTGAAATTTGCCTTAATATAATGCAATTGAACCCTAATTTAGCTTAAATGTAAGCTTAATTAAATTGAAATAAATTTTTAAGGAAAAATTCCTTAATGGCCGAATCACATTCTTAAAGAAAAAGAATGTGTGCATTAAGTATTTTAATGAAATTAACCAATAAAATAAGGTAATACATGAAATATAATGTCCATGAATTTTTAGGAAATTTGTGAAATTTATTCAAGAATTTTTAAATTAAGTATAAGGGTATATATAATGTATAGGATGAATTATGGGGAAATAATTCATAAAATGAGTAAAAATAATAATAATTGAAGAATATTGTTCACATAAATTTTTATAGAATTTATGTGATTGATGAGAATATTTTTGAGAATAAATATTTGTATATGCTTAAGTGAAAATATTGAATTATTGGGAAATAATTCAATAACCAAGCAAAAGTTAGTAAATTAATTTATATTTCCATATAAAGAACATGAAAAAGTCAAATGACGGATTTAAGGAAAATAAAAAGTATAGTAGGTTAAATAATCGTATTACATTATTACCAAATAATTTATAATTCGAATAAAATGGTGAATTATTATAAATTATTCACAATCCGTATAAAAGTATTTCGAATTCCGAACAATAGCAAATTCAGACCGAAAAACCAAATTAAAAAATTAATTAAAAGTCAAAAAGGAATAAAATGGATGTAAAAGGGTAAAATATTGAATTATTGAGTAATAGTTCAATAAGTGCCAAGAAAAGGTGAATTATAATGATATAATTCACAAAGTATATAAAAAGGTGCTAAAAGAATAATTGACCAAGTAATAGAAAAATACTCTAAAAAGACAGTGTATGATAATCGAAATGAATTATGAAGACAAAATTCACTAACGGTATAAAAGTACTAAAAGAGAATTCAATGACATAATGTGCCAATATGAAGAAGTAATTATGAAAATTTTAAAGTTTGAAAAGTTTCAATGAAAAATACTTGTGATGAATTATTGTAGAATAATTCTCAAAAAGTGGTTGAAAAGAAAAGGATAATTGACCGATAAATTGTACTGACTTAAAGAAAAAATTTTGCAACTGTCTCAAATTTAAAAGTACTTTGAAAGTTTTGTTAAGGGATTTTAAAATGATTGAATAGTCAAAAGCACTATAAAGAGTGCAATTGACAAAAATATACTGTTTAAGAAAAATAAAGAAATGAAAATGCTTTGAAAATCTAAAAAGTATCCTAAAAATAATTGATTGGCTTTGCCATTAGCAATAGTCAGGTAGTAATATTCTTGTACAGGATATAAATTGCTAGCCATAGGGACACCTTATACTGCAATGCAAGTCATGACGACTTGCTGTGCTATGTACTGAATCTCTAATCACCATGCATTCTTTGTTCTCTGCTATGTGAGAAATGGTCCCTTGGTGATCATTTCTCTCTCTGTTGTGGTCTTGCGAGGTCCACATCCCGCGTATCCTATCTGAGAGTCCTGTTATATTGTATTAGGGGCATATTGAAAAAAATAAATCAGAATTTATAAAAGTAAATTGAATGTAAAAGTTTTGAATAAAAGAACTTACTTGAATAAATTAAAAAGTTCTAGGGTAAAAATATAAGTTCTCCTGAAATTGAAATTAATAAGTAAATATGAAAAGATATTATTTTACAAGGTAAAATAGTAAAATAATGATTAAATAGCCAAAAAATATACTTTTGTAAAAGAAAAGTGATCAGTTCATAATTAGAAATTATGGATTAAAATAATAATATGTTATAAGAAAAATTCAAACGAAATCTGATCTGAACTTTTGTAAGCCAAAAGTTAACTGAAGGTAAAAATAAGTAAATAGACGACAATTCTGTAATTAGAAATAAAAAGTGCTAAGTTTACCATAAGTAGGTAAAAAAAAAACCTTTGTATAGAAAAAGAAAGGAATTAAAGAATTATTTGCAAAGTGTTTCTAATTAAGTACATCACTTTGCATTAAATGTTAAAAACTTTGATAATTGAAATCTGACAAGTAGTTCAAAAAGTCCAAGTAAAATAAAAGAATAAATAACGAAATTGAAATTTTTGCTATTAAAAGAATAATGTTGCAATTAATGAAGATATAAAGCACTGCATTGAAAATATGCCATTACCGTGACAATTAATCATGTAAATCGTTTCATCAAAATAAGATTGTAATGAAGTAATTAAATAGAGAAATTTACTTGAAAAGTCAAGTCTTACGTAAAAGTTAAGTAAAAGTAAAAATAAGAAAACAAAAATATTATTTTTTACCAATGAACGATAAAAAGAGAATATTCTTAATTAAGTTAAAAGTTTAAATTAAAGTAAAAAGTTTACCATAATGTTGGTAATGATATGAAAAGTCTATGAAAATGATTAAAAGCAACTTTTGATAAGACAGCATAGTAATTGGCATAAATATGATAATTATGCTTAATTTGAAAATTTTAGGATTGGTAGTTACCACTAAGCATATCTAATGCTCAACATGTAATTTTTATTGCGTGCAGGTTCTAAAGATAAGCTGGAGCATAGTACACAGCGGAGTGAAGCTTGAAGAAAAGTATTGTTTAGACTTTTAAGTATTTTTGGCATGTATATACTCAGCTAAGGATAGTAAGACTTGACTGTATTTTGAATTATTATTTTATTAATAGTAATTTTTGTTATGTAAGAAAATAATTATGATTGGTATGCAATTTATGGAATGTTATGTATCTGTTGAATATAATAAATTATTGTGCCTCTTGGAGGCTATGTATTGTTTGAATTTCAGGGGATCGTTAAATGGATAGTCGTTATACTGCCCGAATTTTCAATGACTTGTGTTTGCATAAAATTGGTTATCGGTGTAAAATTAATTCGGGCAAATCGTATAAGTTTATATAGGAGTGAACTATTCCGTTAAGGGCGTTACATTTAGTGCTATCAGAGCGATGGTTTTGATGATTCTAAGATCGGAGTGGGATATGATTAAGTGATAGATTTATCTGTATATACATGCCAAAAATCAGTGGATAAGTGATAAGAAGTATGATGTGTACTTGCTCCCCATTATGTTTGAAAGTTCAAAAGTTGACATCTGACCGAGATAGTTAGGTGTAATGTAATGGCCTCAATACCGGGTCAGCCGTGAATAGTACCTTCCGGCAATTAATAGTGTTTTCCGGGGCCGAAAGGACACCCGAAAGTGAAAAATATTTTATTTGACCATCGAAAAGTATTGTTCATGGTGAGTCTATGGTTGAAATTTGAAGTGAATTTGATGTCAAGTAAACCTCCAAAAGTCAAAAATATGAAAAAGGTAACGAGTCAATTTCCCTGGTAGGGAAAGGGACTTGATTTTTCTTAAATAATTAAAAATAGTAAACGAACTCCGAATATCACCAAATTTTGCGTGCCTACATGAATTTTTATGTAAAATATTTTGGTGATGAGAATGGAATTTTTTGGTGACTCTGGCAGTTGTCGAATCGGACCGATAAGTTTGAATCGGACCGATAACGAACTCTAATTGAGCCAAAAATTTACTTCCTACCTATTTTTGATATTTTAAGAATGATGGAATTAAAATTGAAGTGATTTGAAGTGAGAAAGAGAGAAATTTAATTGGGCTTTAGAAAGGCCGAAATGGGCCTTAAGAACAAAATGGGTTAAGTCCATTAATTTGGCCCCATTTTTGGCCCATAAAGAGGGTATAAATAGATCCAAATATCTGAAGAATTACTCCAGAAAACTCCAGCATTTTCATCCTCTTTGGTGGCCAAACCACCCTCTCTCTCTTTGATTTCTTCTTCTTCTACCCCAAATCTCTCTTAAACCTCAACATAAGAAATGAAGTTCCAGCTCTCTAGATCACCTTAGTGATCTTAAGCAAGATATTTGAGCAAGGAAAGGCAAGAAATCAAGTGAAGAAAGGAAAAGAGGTAAGATGGAACTTGAAAATCCAATTAGTTTTAATTGAGTTTTTGGTGTGTTCTTATAGTTTTTAAGGTGTTTAAGCTAATTATGAGATTAGATTTTTCATTTGAGGACAAAAATTTGATGTTAGGAAGGCTTGAAATTTCGGCCAAAGAAATATTTGTGAAGGGATGGAGTTTTTCTTGGTGTCAAGTGAAGAAATGTGAAGCTTAAGGAAGCTAAAGCATAGAAAAAGGTAAGTGACTACAAAATCCCTTAATTTCCTATTTAATATGAATTTTTCTTTGATTATGTAACCAAAATAATAATGTCTAAAATTGTTAATTGATGCAATTATGTTAGGGTAAATGAAACTAAGCATAAGAGGAGATGAAATAAAGGCATTAATGGAAGAAAGAAAATTTTTAAGGTGAAAAAATGTTGGTGGCCGAATTCCCTAAGTAAAGAAAATGATGAGAAAAATGCATGAAATTAATTTATGATAGCCTAAATTAAAAGTAGACATGATAATTGATGTCTATAAATTTTTAGAGAATATTTAGAATTAATTTGGGAATTTTTAAGATTATACATATTGTATGTATTAAATGAAAATTGTGATTTATTGTGAATAAAATAATTATTTTGATGAAAAATGACATTGACCAATAAATAAGGCATAAATAAATTTTATTAGAATTTATTAAAGTTATTGAAATTTTTTTGGAATATTTATGTGTATATGTATAATGGAAATAATTGGAATAGCAATGTATAATTGTATAAAAATGACTAAAGTAATAAATAAGTATGACAAATAAATTAATGTCAATGATGAGAAATAAAAAGTCAACTGACCGATTTTTCGAAATAATTATCGGGTCGTAAAAATAATAAAAATAATGAATTATTGAGAAATAATTCATAAATAAATAGAAAAGATGGAAATAAACTAATACGTGAATAAAAGAAAGATAAGATGAGTTTTAAATAGAAAAAAGGATTTAAATGAAAGAAAATAAAAGTTTTGAGGCAAAATGGTAATTTTTGTCAAAGTGGATAATTAATGAGTAAAAATAAATAAGATATAGTAATAAGGGTAAAATAGTAATTTCGGAGACCTAACTGTGCCAAAAGATAAAGTTTCCATAGTATGGGGACTAAAATAAAATTTTACCCGAAAATGATAAAAGAAATAATAAATGATGAATAATGGAAGAAATAGTATAATAAAAATAGAAATAAATGATTATAATGACAAAATCGTAATTATGCATTTGAAATGAATAATTCAATAGAAAAAGTTAAATTATGTATTTTTGAGTTATAAAATAATAAATTATAGTACTTAAGTTCGTAATTGCCTAAAAGTAGAAAAATAAAGACGTGACTAATTTATCAAAAAAAAATTAGTCAACAAAAAGTATTAAAAGAATAAATAATTATAAAATTATTCCGCCGACGAAATAAAATCGGCATACCGAATAAATGGAAAATGGGACTGAAAAAGGAAAAATTGTAAAAATGTCAGGTTTAAAAGTATGGAAAGTAATTCGTAAAGAATTATACAAAAGAATACAAGAAAAATATGAATTATAATGCCATAATTTAAAGTTTAAGTATCTGAGTGAATTATCGAAAAATAATTCACAAAAGTGACTGGAAAAGAGAAAGTGAATAAAAGAACAAAAAGCTATTGATTAGTCAAAGGCACAAAAGAGTGCATTTGATCAGAATAAAGTATAGTAGTAAATAAAAGAAAGAAATTAAAAGTTTTAAATATTCAAAAATGTTGCAATGATATTGATTATATTTGCCCTTAGCGATAGACAGGTAGTATGATTCTTGTTTTGGATATAATTGGCTAGCCATAGGGACACCTCTGTACCGCGGTGCAAGTCATGGCGACTTGCTTAGCTATGGTTGGGATCTTTGATCTCCATAGTTTCTGTGAAAGTGTATCTGTATCTGTTTTGCGAGACTTGATCTTTCGAGATCATTACTCTATCTGCTATGTGGGACCTCTGGGTCCAGTCCCGTGTATCCTTTGTGGAAAACCTGTTATATTGTACTAGGGGCACATCGAAATGAATAAATAAGTATTGTTTCATTAAATTGAATACAGAAAGTTATAACGAAACGATTCGTTTGAAATAAAATGCAAAGTCAAAATAAATCTGTAAAGATTTTTGGAAAGTGTAATTAGTAAGAAAAAGAAAATAAATGTTTTATAAGAATAAGATATTAAATCAATGTTTAGTTAAGCTTTTACAAGAAATTCGAATATATCTTGTTTTACGTGAAAAAGATAATTTTAATTGATTAGTAATTCTTGTACCAATTACCACTGTAAAGATAATGACGAGTCTGAAAAATAATATTAATTATCCTGCTTAAAGTTAAAAAGGGATGATAATGACAAAAAGTGAACTTAATGCTTAGGTAACGCTTTTCTGAAAGATAAGTTACCTGAAAAGTAAAATGATATAAATGTATAAAATTATGTAATGGGGGGAAAAGTAAAAGATACAAATTTTAATTAAATAATTAATTATGGATAAATGTATAAAAGAATAAAAGAAAGTTTTGACTGCAAAGTACTCCAAAATAGCTATATCGCTTTGCGATGAAGCTTATAAGCCTTTTAACCGTAATGTAATTATTAGATCAAAGTTAAAGTAAAGTAATAGAATAAATAGAAAAAAAAGTGAAGTCATAATATATATTGAATAATTGACCAGTAAAGCAAGTATTAAAAGTAGTTTAATTTGGTACTAGTAAAGACACGAGTACCAATACACATCGCCAAATGAATTGATAATTAAATTGCTATGACTAAAGGATAGAATGAAAGTACTGATAAAAAGTAAAAGTTATAGTAAAGATTGACGTAAAGAAAAAAAAAAGTAAAGTTGAAAGTTTAGAAACAAAGAACAATGATTACCAAAATACGAGTTAATATAACATGGCTAATGTTAATAAAAGTAAGAGAAAGTGTTAAATGAAATAAGAATAATAGTAGCATTAAGTATGTAATTATGCTTATGTTGGGAAATTCTTGGATTAGTAGTCACCACTGGGCATATATAATGCTCAGCACGTAGTGTTTACTGCGTGCAGGTTCTGAAGTTTTGCGAAAGCACAGTACATTAAAGGACCAGATCGGAAGAAAAGACTTTTGTGATTGTTAGTGTAAGCTTTTGGCATGTATATACTTAGACTATTAAGGTATAAGTTTGAATGATATTTTGGTTATATGTTTATTTGTCTTGGATGTATGGATTAGTATAAATTTTGATTTGATGATTAATGTTTGTTTATAAGACTGTTATTTGATTCTGGAATAATTGTAAGAGTATTTTCAAGTGGTTTGAAATTTGTTTGAAAAAAAAAATTTACCGATTTCTGTTAAGTTCGTGTCGGAAAAGACTCTTCCGAGAAGGATGCGACATGTAAAATGATTGATTTAACATAGTAAAGACAGTAGAGAGTCAGAATGAAAGTGTTGTTGTTTAAAGTCCTTTGGAGGCTAAAGTAAAGTGATGAATTGTTAACTGAATTTGAGTGTAATCCAAGTATATAAGTGTTATTGTGAATGAGAATCAGTCTGTTGATGAATGCAATAAAAAGGATATGTTAGAAATTTGGAAAGCAATTGTATATTAAGTTAAGACAGATTGTAAGGGACATGGAGAAATCCTGAATTCTGTGTCATGGTTTAAATGGTTATTGAATTAGAAGTGATACTGTCAGAGAAGGTTTCTAATAGTTGAAATGGTTCTAATAATAAGTTGAGATCATTTAAGATGCTCTCTTTCTCTCTCTCTCTCTCTCTCTCTCTCTATATATATATATATATATATATATATATATATATATCAGTGATTCCTTGCAGGTATGGGTACTTGATTCGATGTTTCATAATTCTGGGATGGGCTATGATATCTGCATTATACGAGAATACGTGTTAGTGTTCTAGTGCATTCATGAAATCATTTATTCATTGCATAGCATTTCACATTGTGTGACAGCATATGATTTGCATCATATCATTTGTATGGACCCTATTTGATATGGAAAAACTGACAGAAGATATGATGAGCATAGAGATGATCTAATGGCACGAAAGGATTACCTTTGTATTATGTTGAAGTAAAAAGAAATAGTGTATCCAAGATTGTTTGTCAATTTTGATGTGACCATTATGAGTTGTTGGTCATGTCATTCAGATTTGCAAATGTAATGACTATCTATATAGACTTGACAAATAAGGTTTTCTACCCCTATTTGGACTTGCTTATGATTATTTTTATTGGCATTATTTTGATGGGTTCTAAGACATTAAAAGAATGTGATAAGTATTTGAGCTTCGTTCTGTCAGTATTAAAGAAAAAAATAACTGTTTGTTGAGATTAGTTAATGAAATCTCTGGCTAAATAAAGAATTCCTGGTTCTTAGCGGGTGCTATCAGAGAGGTAATGCATTGACTAATGTGTTCAGCTTTAGAAAGAAGATTCGGTAATAAAATGTTTTCAAGAGAATGTATTTATATAAGGAATAAGTGTAAATAGTTAATGATAGTATTTGCAGTTATTTGAGCTATAAGTGTTAACAAGGTTTGGCTCCAAAATGAGTATAGTCAGTTGAAACATAAATAAAAGAGGAAAACAATCTAGTTCCTTTGGGATCTCTTTGATGTACATGATATCAAAGTAAAATTAAGACAGAGGGGCCATATATTTTTCCATTGGCCTGTTTGTGTTTCAAAAATAATGTGTTGCTTGGAGTGAAATTTTTGATAATTCCCACTCTAGCATGGTGTTTCACTTTAGACTGATGGTCAGTTGAAGTAGGTAATTCAGATATTAAGAGAATTGTTTCAATGAGGTGTATGTGAATTTGGTAATAATTGTGAAAAGTATTTGTTTTTAGCTGAATTTTACTTATAATGATAGCTATCAGCCTAGTTGAAGATAGCTTTATTTGATATATTATCTGAAAGGAAATGTAAAGGTCCTTCCTGTTAAACATATTTGAGTATAAAGAAGACAGTAAAGTTTGATCTGATTTGGGCCATAAAAGAGATAAGTATAGAAGATGATACGACCTGTGAAATAAGATTGGTAAGGATTTTCGATTTAAAGATTGGACAGCTCAAGAATGATTAAGTTTCATAAGTAAGTATGCTTGGGAACCATTAAATATAAAAGAATTTTGATAAGATAATAATACTGTATCATCTACTTTTTGTTATAAGTAAATTTCGAGGGCAAAATTTTTTTTAATAGGGGAGAAATGTAATGGCCTCAACACCGGGTTAGTCGTAAATAGTATTTTCTGACGGTGAATAGTATTTTTTGGGCTGAAAATTGCACCTGAAAGTGAAAAATATTTTATTTGACCATAAAAAAATATTGGTCATGGTGAGTTCGTGGTTGAAATTTGAAGTGAAATCGAGGTCAAATGGGCCTCCAAAAGTCAAAAATACGAAAAAATGTAGCAGGTCAATTTTTATTATTGAAGAATTGACTCAACTTTGTATAAATATTTAAAAATAGCAAACGGACTCCAAAAAATGCAGTTAGGCCTAAAATAATATGTAGATTATTTTGACTACAAAAAGTAAATTTTTCTGTAATATTGGTATTTTTGGATCGGACCGATTTAATTGAACCAGATCGGAAATGGACTCTGATTGAGCCTAAAACTTACGTGCAACCTATTTTTGGGGTGATAAAAATTATGAAATTATTTTTGAAGTAATTTGAATTTGAGAAGTGAAAGAAATTAATTAGAATCAATATTAGGTAATTAATGGGTTTTAATTTAATTATATTAGCCCATTAACCCAAGCCCATGATCAGCATTATAAATAGGAGGGATGAACAGTAAAATCATGAGAAATCCAGAAAAATCAGCATCTTCTTCTTCCTCTCCCACCGAACTCATGTTTCTTCATTTTTTCACCATTTTTCATCTTTTCTTTATTTTTCCCTTTGATCCAAGCATAAGAAATATTTCTTAGCCTCTCTAGTTGCTGGATCTAAGCTCAAACTAGAGATTGAAGGGAAAAAAGCTAAGGAAAACAGGGGTTAAAGTCTTGGAGGTCAAAATGAGGTAAATGAATATTTGGGTTTTAATTTGATTTCAAGGCACCTATAGCTAGATTTAAGTGCCTAGAGTATATTTTTGTGATTATTTTGAGCTAAAATGATGTTTATCTTGGTTAATTTAGAGGTGAAAGTTTTAGCCATGGAAGGTGATTTGAAGGAAACATGATTTTCATGGGTTCAAGGATAGGAAAATAAAGTTTGTGCAAGGATAATGACAAGTATGAGGTTAGTAACTACTAAATCTTAGTATTTTCCATTTAATTTAATGATTTTTCTTAGGGTTTATTAAAAAAATTATTTAATTGATTAAATTTGAAGTTAATTGCATAATAGTGAAATTGGCTCTCAGTTTAGCATGATAGAATATTTAATTGAAATTAAGAAAATTTGTAAAGTAATTTTGTTAAGGTGGCCTAAATTTATTGTGAAGAAAAAAACTATATGTTAAGTAATTAAATGAATTTAGGCCCTAAATTGATAGTAAATGTTAAATTATGCATCTATAAATTTTTGTTAAATTTATAAAAATTATGTGAATATTTTTGGAAATATTTATTGAATATGTAATTTAGGAAAAATTGAAAAAAATGTATGTATATTGAAATTATCCTTAATATAATGCAATTGAACCTTAATTAAGCTTAAATGTAAGCTTAATTAAATTGAAATAAAATTTTAAGGAAAAATTTCTTAATGGCCGAATCACATTCTTAAAAAAAAGAATGTGTACATTAATTATTTTAATAAAATTAAGCAATAAAATAAGGTAATACATGAAATATAATGTCCATGAATTTTTAGGGAATTTGTGGAATTTATTCAAGAATTTTTAAATTAAGTATAAGGGTATATATAATGTATAGGATGAATTATGGGGAAATAATTCATAAAATGAGTAAAAATGATAATAATTGAAGAATATTGTTCCATAAATTTTTATAGAATTTATGTGATTGATGAGAATATTTTTGAGAATAAATATTGTATATGCTTACGTGAAAATATTGAATTATTGGAAAATAATTCAATAAGCAAGCAAAAGTTAGTAAATTAATTTATATTTCCATATAAAGAAAATGAAAAAGTCAAATGACGGATTTATGGAAAATAAGAAGTATAGTAGGTTAAATAACCGTATTGAATTATTACCAAATAATTCATAATTCGAATAAAATGGTGAATTATTATAAATTATTCACAATCCGTATAAAAGTATTTCGAATTCCGAACAATCACAAATTCAGACCGAAAAATCAAAGTAAGAAATTAATTAAAAGTCAAAAAGGAATAAAATGGATGTAAAAGGGTAAAATATTGAATTATTGAGTAATGGTTCAATAAGTGCCAAGGAAAGGTGAATTATAATGATATAATTCACAAAGTATATAAAAAGGTGCTAAAAAAATAATTGACCAAGTAATAGAAAAAGACTCTGAAAAGACAGTGTATGATAACCGAAATAAATTATGAAGACAAAATTCACTAACAGTATAAAAGTACTGAAAGAGAATTGAATGACATAATGTACCAATATGAAGAAGTAATTATGAAAATTTTAAAGTTTGAAAAGTTTCAATGAAAAATACTTATGATGAATTATTGTAGAATAATTCTCAAAAAGTGGTTCAAAAGAAAAAAGGATAAATTGACCAATAAATTGTACTGACTCAAAGAAAAGATTTTGCAACTATCTGAAATTTAAAAGTACTTTGAAAGTTTTGTTAAGGGATTTTAAAATGATTGAATAGTCAAAAGCACTATAAAGAGTGCGATTGACAAAAATATACTATTTAAGAAAAATAAAGAAATTAAAATGCTTTGAAAGTCTAAAAAGTATCCTGAAAATAATTGATTGGCTTTGCCCTTAGCAATAGTCAGGTAGTAATATTCTTGTACAGGATATAAATGGCTAGCCATAGGGACACCTTATACTGTGATGCAAGTCATGGTGACTTGCTATGCTATGAACTGGATCTTTGATCACCATTGTATTCTCTATTCTCTGCTCTGTGAGAAATGATCCCTTGGGGATTATTTCTCTCTCTGTTGTGGCCCTGTGGGGTTCATGTCCCGCGTATCCTATCTGAGAGTCCTGTTATATTACATTAGGGGCATATTGAAAAGAATAAATCAAAATTTATAAAAGTAAATTGAATGTAAAAGTTTTGAATAAAAGAACTTACTTGAATAAATTGAAAAGTTCTAGGGTAAAAATGTAAGTTCTCCCGAAATTGAAATTAATAAGTAAATTAATGATTAAATAGCCCAAAAATATACTTCTGTAAAAGAAAAGTGGTCAGTTTATAATTAAAAATTATGGATTAAAATAATAATATGTTATAAGAAAAATTCAAACGAAATCTGATATGAACTTTTGTAAGCCAAAAGTTAACTGAAGGTAAAAATAAGTAAATAGACAATAATTCTGTAATTAGAAATGAAAAGTGCTAAGTTTACCATAAGTAGGTAAAAAAAAGCCTTTGTATAGAAAAAAAAAAGGAATTAAAGAGTTATTTGCAAAGTGTTTCTAATTAAGTACATCACTTTGCATTAAATGTTAAAAACTTTGATAATTGAAATCTGACAAGTAGTTCAAAAAGTCTAAGTAAAATAAAAGAATAAATAACGAAATTGAAATTTTTGCTATGAAAAGAATAATGTTGCAATTAATGAAGATATAAAGCATTGAATTGAAAATCTGCCATTACCGTGGAAATTAATCATGTAAATCGTTTCATCAAAATAAGATTGTACTGAAGTAATTAAATAGAGAAATTTACTCGAAAAGTCAAGTCATACGTAAAAGTTGCGTAAAACTAAAAATAAGAATACAAAAATATCAATTTTTACCATTGAACGGTAAAAAGAGAATATTCTAAATTAAGTGAAAAGTTTAAATCAAAGTAAAAAGTTTACCATAGTGTTCGTAATGATCTGAAAAGTCTGTGAAAATGATTAAAAGTAACTTTTGATAAGACAACGTAGTAATTGGCATAAATATGATAATTATGTTTAATTTGGAAATTTTAAGATTGGTAGTCACCACCGAGCATATCTAGTGCTCAACAAATAGTTTTTACTGCGTGCAGGTTCTGAAGATAAGTTGGAGGTACTACACAGCGGAGTGAAGCTTGAAGAAAAGTATTGTCTAGACTTTTAAGTATTTTTGGCATGTATATACTCAGCTAAGGATAGTACGACTTGACTGTATTTTGAATTATTATTTTATTAATAGTAATTTTTGTTATGTAAGTAAATAATTATGATTGGTATGCAATTTATGGAATGTTATGTATCTGTTGAATATGATAAATTATTGTGCCTCTTGGAGGCTGTGTATTGTTTGATTTTCAGGGGGTCATTAAGTGGATAGTCATTATGCTGCCTGAATTTTCAATGACTTGTATTTGCATAAGATTGGTTATCGGTGTAAAAAAAATTCGGGTAAATCGTATAAGTTCATATCGGAGTGAACTGTTCCGTTAAGTTTCTGTTAAGGGCGTTACAAATATAATGCAATTGAACCTTAATTAAGCTTAAATATAAGCTTAATTAAATTAAAATAAATTTTTAATGAGAAATTTCTTAAAGGCTGAAATCCAATGTTAAAGAAAAAGAATGTGTACATTAAGCATTTTAATGAAATTATGAAAGAAAATAAGGTAAAACATGAAATATAATATCCATAAATTTTTAGCAAATTTATGGAATTTAGTCAAGAATCTTGAAGCTAAGGATAAGTATAAGTATATAATGTAAATGATGAATTATGGTGAAATAATTCAGAAAATGAGTAAAAATGATAATAATTGAAGAATGTTGTTCACATAAATTTTTTTAGAATTTATGTGATTTATAAGAATATTTTTGGAAATAAATTTTGAATATGCTTAAGTGAAAATTTTGAATTATTGAAAAATAATTCAATAAACAAGCAAAAGTTAGTAAATTAATGTAAATTAATTTATATTTTCCTATAAAGAAAATGAAAAAGATAAATGACGAATTTAAGGAAAATATCAAGCATAGTAAGTTAAGTAACCGTATTAAATTATTACAAAATAATTCATCATTCAAATAAAATGGTGAATTATTATAAATAATTCACAATCCGTATAAAAGTATTTCGAATTCTGAACAATCGTAAATTTAGATCGAAAAAGTAAAAATTAGTTAAAAGTCAAAAAGTAATAAAATGAATGTAAAAATAAATTATTGAATTATAAAGAAATAATTCAATAAGTGCCAAGAAAGAAAAAGAGTGAATTATCCTGACATAATTCATAAAATATGAAAAAGTATTGAGAAAATAATTAGCTAAAAATTGGAAGAATAATAAATGTTTATAGTGAATTATTGTAAAATAATTCATGCAAAAGTGATTAGAAAGAAAAAGAGATCAAAAAGGAAAAGTTATTGTATGGTCAAAAGCACTAAAAGAGTGCGATTGATAAAATGTACCGGTTAAAGAAAAATGAAAGAAATTAAAAATAAATTGATTATTTTTGCTCTTAGCAATAGCCAGGTAGTGATTTTCTTATTCAGGATATAATTGGCTAGCCATAGGGACATCCTATACCGCGGTGCAAGTCATGGTGACTTGCTTTGCTATTGGTAGGATCTCTGCTCTCCGATCTCCATAGCTTCAGTGTAAAAGTGAAAGTGTTAGTGCAGTGTTTTTTGAAGAAAGGGCCCCTCGGAGGTCATTTCTCTATCAGTATGACCTTTGGGTCCATATTCCACATATTCTATTTGAGAATCCTGACATATTGCACTAGGGGCATAAAGAAAATATAGTGTTGAAAATGTAAAAAGAACATGAAAATTAATGATTAATCGTGAAAAAGAAAAGACTAAAGTGAAAGAAAATATAATTTCAAGGACAAAATAGTAATTTTTCCAAAAAGTGTAAACAATGAGAAAAATTAATTAAGAAATGCTTATAAAAGGGTAAATTAGTTATTTGATAGCTAAACTATTTAAAAATGAAGTTTTATGTCCATCATGGACTAAAATATAATTTTTCATAAAAATAAAAAAATAAGTGTAAATTGATGTAATGTACATCGACTATTAGCTTAAAAAGTAAAAATAAGCTTATTAATAATAAACTAGTCATTTTTGCAAATAATAAGTAGAAATGACGATTATTGCAATAAGTAAATTAAACAATACCATTTTGTAATGAAATCAGGAAATAAAGATTTAATTGCAAAGTTGCTAAGTAATAATATTACTAGAAATTAAATGTTAAAGTGTTAATAATTGTCTTTTTATAAATAAATCAAAAAGGACAAAGTGATATAAAGAAATAAATAGCAAAATGGTAGGTTTGTTATTAAAAGGATAAATTGTGACTAATGAAGAAATCAAGTACTGAATAGAAAATTTGTCATTTCAGTGGCAAATAATAATGTAAATTATCAAAAAACTAATATTTGTATTGACCTGATTAAATAAAAATTGAATAGAAAAAGTCAAAGTTAAGTCAAGTAAGAGCAATAGTAAAAGTAAGAAAAGCAATAGTAAAAGTAAGAAAATAAACGTAACTTTTGCAATTGAAATTATAAAAGAAAGTGTTTTGAAGTAAATTTAACTGTTTAGAACCAAAGTAAAAAGCCTGCCAAAATTAATGTTAATGAATTGAAAAGACTGTCAAAATTATTAAGAAATATTGATAAGACAAAGTAATACTTAGCATAAATATGATAATTATGCTTAATTTGGAAATTCTATGATTGGTAGTCACCACTGAGCATATCTAGTGTTCAACATGTAGTTTTTACTGCATGCAGGTTCTGAAGAGGAGCTGAAGCATAGTACACAGCGGAGTGAAGCTTGAAGAAAAGAATTATCTAGACTTTTAGGTATTTTGGCATGTATATACTCAGCTAATGATAGTACTACTTGACTATATTTGGGATTGTTATTGTATAAATAGTAAATATTGTTATGTTAGTAAATGATTATGATTGGTATGCAATTTATGGAATGTTATGTGTCTGTTGAATATGATAAATTATTATGCCTGTTGAAGGCTGTGTATTGCTTGATTTTTCAGGAAGTCATTAGGTGGATAGCCGTTATGCTGCCCGAATTTTAATGACTTGTGTTTGCATAAGCTTGGTATTGATGGGAAAAAAAATTCAGACAAATCTTATAAGTTCATATCAGAGTGAACTATTCCGTTAAGGTTTCGTTAAGGGTGTTACAACACGTATGACTATAACATGTCAATTAGGAATGAATATGAATCGATTAATCAGTTTATGAGTAAAAAATTAATCAGTCCATTAATATCAGTTTTTTAAAATTATTAACTATTAATCAATCTATTATATTTGGTTAACTAATCCATCGATTTTGATTTTTTTGTTTGGTTAACTAATATTTTTTTATTAACTATTAAAATTTATAATATAAAATTATAAAAAAAAATTAGGTAAAGTTCAATTCAAATTTAAATGTGTAAAATAATTTAAAATAAAAATCACAAAACAAACATAATTTACTAGCCAAAATTTACGTTCAATAAACTAACAGTTAATATTATAAAATTAATTTAATATTTTTTGGAAAGTAAAATGCTTAATTTTACATCAAATAAAATTTTTGTATAATATTAAATAATAAATATAAACTCTAAAATATAAAAAAATATATAATTAAATGCTATTATACATGATAACAAAACAATATATATAAAAGTCAACCAGTTATTGTATATAAATATTACTATATAATTAAAGAAAATTACATAATATAAATTTTATTTAAAGTATTATATAAATTTTATAGAAAAATATAAAAAAATTAAGGTATAAAAATAAAAATATATTTAAAATATTCGTTTATATAAGTTTTAGAGAAAATAGAAGAAAAATAAAAAAAATTTTAAAGTATAAAAATAAAAATATAATATATATTATATATGAGCCGATTAATCATGAGCTAACGGTTAATCGGTATACAAAAACTTAAACCGAAACAAAAAAAACCTAAAATATAAAAATTAAAAATCGTAATTGAATCAATTGAATCGGTTAACTGTAAAATTTGATTCGATTTCAGACCGATTTTACAATTAATTATATTTTTTATTTTTTTACTCACCTCCTAATGTCAACCTACATTACTTGTCTGTATCAAGAACATACTCGACTCTCCATCGAGCCATAGTTTAAAAATAATATTTTGGTCTTCATAGTAACATGCTTAATTTTACATCAAATAAAATTTTATGATAACAAAACAATATATATGATAACATCAAATAAAATTATATATAAAAAATATATAATTAAATGCTATTATATATGATAACAAAACAATATATATAAAAGTTAATCAGTTACTACATATAAATATTACTGTATAATTAAAGAAAATGACATAATATAAATTTTGTTTAAAGTATTATATAAATTTTATAGAAAAATATAAAAAATTAAGGTATAAAAATAAAAATATATTTTAAAATATTTTTTTATATAAATTTTAGAGAAAATAGAAGAGAAATAAAAAATTTTAAAGTATAAAAATAAAAATATAATATATATTATACATGAGCCGGTTAATCCTGAACTAACAGTTAATCGGTATACAAAAAATTAAACCGTAACAAAAAACCTAAAATATAAAAATTAAAAATCATAACTGAATCCATCAGATCGGTTAACTGTAAAATTCGATTCGATTTCATACCGATTTTATAGTTAACGATTTTATAGTTAACTATATTTTCATTTTTTTTACTCACCCCCTAATATCAACCTACATTACTTGTTTGTATCAACAACGGACTCGACTCTCCATCGAGCCATAGTTTAAAAATAATATTTTGGTCTTCATATTTTAAAAATAATAATAGCTATTTTTCCTTTAATATTTTGTAGATATTGGTATTTTTCTCTATAATTTCTTTTTCGTAAAAAAAATCTATTTAAAAATTGCTTAATTCACACTTTATTTTTTTATTATTTTTAAAATAATATGTAAATTTTATATAATAAATATGACAGTAAAGAAATGCATATCATATGTACAAATATCCTTAAAAAAATAAATAAATGAAAAACAACATTTGAACTTTCCAAGGATGAATTTCTAAAAAAAAAAAAAACTTTCTAAGGATGAAAAGAAAAGATTAGCAATACAGTGTATTTGGACCGTTGAATGAATCATTTATTTATTTATTAAATAGAAATCTCTAAAAAGAAACTGAAGCCTCGCGGGTAAGACAGAGAGCTTTGAAAGATGGGAATGTCCAAACAGTACCTTTAAACTCCCTGTGAGTGGAGCGCTGCCGCCGCTAATGATGGGAAAGGGTGGTATAGTATGCGGTCTATGCACGTGTAGTGTTTGATTTCAACATCCACATAATAGGATAGTCTTCTGTTTAAAAAAACAAAAACAGTAATTAATTTTCAAAATGTTAAGTAGATTTTTAGACTGAAAGGTTTTAGAAAGCAAAATAAGAATTTGTGACAAATAATAGAGACAGAACAGCACATTTTCCAGGGGAAAGCATTATTTATTGTCTTCGTCTTTCGTTTTCTAAATTGCCCTTTTCTTTTGATGCTTCCAAAATTTCAGTCAGTCATTTTTACTGGTCTCAATTTGAACAACAAATTCAAGCATGGCGTCTCTGCATTGTTATATATTTGTTAGACTTTATAAAATTACTCAGATTGAATAATTTAAATGTGTCCTTAAAAAATGTATATTTTTTAGCTTGATCAATATATTTTCAAGCCACTTAATAATGTATTTGATTGTATAGTGTATTCAATTTACAGTAAGTTAACACAATGTATTCGAATATGAGAAAAAAATAAGAAAGAAAAAAATTGAATACAATAATTTTTTATTTGCTTCTCTTCTTTTTCTACTATAAGTACTGGTGATAATTTTTATGTAAAATATTAATAATGAGTCAATTTATAGTTTTAATGTATTTTAATAATAATTTCATATTTTTTTTTTAAGTCCAATGTAACTTGAAGTTAAAATAATTTAGAGTTGGCTTGAGATGGCTTTTGTAAAAGTTATTTTTGTCTTGAAAAAAATTAAAAAATGTACATCTACATTATTATCCCTCTTTGAGTCACTCAAATTGAGTTAAAAAATCATTTTCCATGCTTATTTAGGTACAGTAATAAACTACTATTGATGTGTAAAAATAAATCAATTTTATAGTTATGATGATGATTAACCAACCGATTTGCATTTATTTTTCAATATATGTGTTAATTCTTCAAAATATTATTATTTTTTGTTCCATATTGATATGTTACATTCTGATAATCATGTGAATAATTATTTTATATTTAAATCCAGAATTAAAATATATGTAGATAAAAACGAAAATTTAGCATTATGCAACATATTATGTTTTTATTTTGAAATTTATTTGATATTATATTTACATTTTATTTTGAAATTTTATTGGTATCATATTTGGTTTATAATGTTTATTTTTATTATCTTGAACAATTAAAATAACATTTGCAGTTTAAATAATTTATTATATTTACATATGTAGAAAACTTTTAGTGATTATAATTGATTAAAAGATCGAAACTTATGCACCAATTAATTAAAATTATAAAACTGATTAACAATTAATAATTTTTAAAATTTAATAATAATAAATTTATTATGCAGTTAAATCAATCGATTGATCTGTCAGTTTGTAATTAAATCGATTTAATTGATTGATTCGATCCAATTTTAATAATGATGCACAATTCTTTAAAAACACTTAGGTATCAATAACTGATTAAAATAATTGTTAATACATATTTCAAAAAAAAATAAATAAATAATTGTTAATGCATGGATTGACCAATCTAATTCAAATCCGACTTAATGGTGAGTCAGCAGTGGCAAAAATCTGAGCTCCCCGCTGCCAAAGTAGAACAAAAAGTAAAAGTAAGCATGCATTTTCTATCTACGACCAAAAAAAAAAAGAAGTCAAAAGAAAAGATTATGGGCTAGAAAGTCAATTCCATGGTATGTCTTCATCCAGACTCAAGAGTATTTAACTATTTATTGACTCGTTTTGCTTTCTCAGGGTACCCGTTTTGTTTTGATGCTGTGACATTTTCAATCACAGTCATTTTTTATTGGTCTTATTTGAACAAGAAAATAATATATATAATATGCTCAATATTATTTGGATCCTAAATTTATTAAAAAATAATATTGTTAGTGCCTCAATTTTTTAAAAGTCATTTTTAATAACTGAATTCATAATTTCTACAATTATTTAACATTTGGTTGATTAAATTACTGATTAAAGAGAAAGCAAGAATGCCAATTAAATTAATAGGCCTAATACAAGAGCTCTGAATTTGTTAAAAAAATAAAATAATTATGATACTTTAATTTTTCAAAAGTTATTTTTAATCTCTAAACTTATAATATCTTGCGATTATTTAACACTTATAAAGATTGAGGTAATCCAAAAAAATCATAAAATGGATTTGTTATTTAACTTATGAATTCAATTGGAGTAGAAGTAGTTACCCCTTAAATTGCAGACATAGGAATTGAGTGCATGGTGCATTACATTTTCTTAGGCATCTGGTTTGAAGGCGGACACAGCTCATAAGAATCAGTGACAATAATATAGTTTCTAGGATGTTCCATTAAAGACGTTGAAACTTCAGTGTAGAGGTTGATTATCATAAACGGTGAATTTAGAAAGACTAAGTGAATTTAAAGATAATTAAGCTAACAGTTAGCTTCCGCACCCAATAATTTAAGGATAATTATAGTTCTACTTATATATAATATTTAATTGATTAAGTAATAATTTTATAATTATATTATAATTAATTTATATATCATACTAAATTAATTAAATAATATAAAAATGTATAAAGTTCTGTTGGTTCGGTTGTTCGACATAAAAATTGAACAAAACAAACCGAACAAAATAAATTGAAATAACCGAATTGTATATATATATATATATATATATATATATATATATATATATATATATATATATATATATATATATATATATATATATATATATAGACTAGGTTAATTCATTATTATTTTATTATCAACAAATAAAACACTTATAATTTATAAATTACAATTCGTTAATTGACATGATGTGTATCCCCTCCAAGAGGAGGGGAATATATATTTAATGTTTATAAAAAAAATAAAAAATCATCTTTAACTAATTGAAAGGAGGCAATTCGTATTTTAGGAGTGAATATAGATCGGTTAAGCGATTTATTAGCAAAAAAATTAACCAGTCTATTAATATCGACTTTTTAAAATAATTAACTATTAACAAGTTTGTTACATTCGGTTAATCAGTCTATCGATTTCGATTTTTTGATTTGATTAATCAATATTTTTCAGTTAACTATTAAAATTTATAAAATAAAATTATAAAATAAAATTAGACAAAATTCAATTCAATTTTAAATGTGTAAAGTAATTTAAAATAAAAATTACAAATCAAACACAATTTATTAGTCAAAATTCATGTTCAACAAATTCATAGCTAATATTATAAAATAGATTTAATATTTGTTAAAAATTAACATAGTTAATTTAAAGTCAAATAAAATTTTAGATAATATTAAATGTTAAAATATAAATCCTAAAATATAAAAAAAAATGTAATTAAATGTTATTATATATGATAAAAAATAACATATATAAAAGTTAATTGATTACTACATATAAATATTACTATATAATTAAACATAATGGCATAATATAAATTTATTTTAAAGAGAATGATAAAATATAAATTTATTTTTTCTGTATATATCTATTACCGTTGCCTGGATCTGTTAATCAGATTGCGTTGTGTGGGTTCAGATCTCTTCATGTTAGTTTTTTTTTTCATTTTTATTTTTTAGATGATTTTTGAATTAATTTATTTTTTTATGAATTCGGATTAGATTTCGGATCACAATTAGGACTAAGCAAAACCGTAACAATTAGGTATATCTGGTTTGTTTTTATTGATTTTTAGTTTTATCAATTCAGTTTTGAAATAAAAATTTGATTATATCAGTTTAGTTTTTAAACAGAGAGTTTTCTAAGTAAATGAAGAAAATTATATATTCATCTATTTAGAATACAGTAAATATGTCTATATTCATACAAAGAAAAATAAGTACAAATATATATACATGTCTAATCTAACCAACTAATTAACCAAATAAATAGCGGCTAAAATAACTTGTATGGTTTTTAGTATTTAAAATCACAAAAATATATTGACTGAATTATTAGTAAAACTACATCATTTTATATCAAATTCTTTTTGTTTTTTTTACTTGCATGCCACCTCACCTTAGTTAGTAGAAAAATGAATGAATTAAACTAAAATTTCGAATGACAATTAGAATACAAAGTTTCACCATAGAAAAGAGAGAGACTCTGTTTTTGAAGTTTGAAATGCAACGATTTAATGAGAGGCAAGTTGGAAAAAGACTTAATAGCGACGGAAACAAAATAGTGGATAAGCCATAAACAGCAGAATAACAGTAAATTAAGGCTTGGAGCGAAGAAATATCAATAAAGGTGATTTGCAAATAATAAAAACTGTGAAATAAATTATGCATTATGCGCAACTTAATTATTATTTTTTATTTTTTTTTCTTTTAGCTTTTGATATTAAAAAATTAAATAATTAGATATATATCCTTTTTTTTAAATTAAATCTACTTTTTATATAAAATTTAGAATGAAAATATTAATAAATGATGTAATATATATACATATATATAATTAAATTATAGTTCATAAATATAAATATGATATAAAATAAAATTTAATTAAAAAATTCAGATTATAAATTTAAATTGAATTTCAGGTTTTTTCAGATAAATTTTTAAAATTTTGAATTTTTATCAAATTTAACTCTAAAAGTTTCTTGTCATTTAAATTTGAATTCAAATCACTATTCTAAAAAAAGAGTAAAATTACAGTAATTAATTTTCAAAATATTATGTAGATTTTTAGGGGACTTGTTTTTAAATAATGTTTTTTTAAAAAATATTTACAAAAATGAGGTCTGTCAGAAAATAATTACAAAAATGAAGTTATTTTCTGATCGGGGGACAAATTCTGCTGAAACCGCTAGTCCCATCAGTGATTTCAGCAGAAAAATTTCTATGCCACAATTATTAAATTAATAAAATTTTAATAAAATTTAATTTATTTTTTAATTTAATTTTTTAAATAAAATAAAATAAAATAGATACCCGCAATAAATTATCATCTCAATTTTCATCCAATATTAAAAAAATAATATATATATATATATATATATATATATATATATATATATATATATATATTAATGCAATTTGATAATTTTTTCTGCATTAATTAAGTGTCGTGGAATATATAATTATGCTGAACAAAAATTTATGATTACAAAACTGACAATGAATAAAAATATTCAGTTTAAACTGAATCCATATGTTATAAAATTTAGACGAAATGATAATGGTCAATTTATCTTTAATTAGAAATTTTATATTCGAATTCAAACTATAGAAAAATTTAATTAATTGAGATGCAGTCCAAATATGAGATTCCTCAACGAGAATATGAGTTTAAACATTTGGAATTAAACTGAATGTACAGGTCAATCCACAGCCACCGATATTTGCCTACTTTTACATGTTGACCAATTTTTGATATAATTAATCTCCATTTCTTCAATTTCTCGCAATGGCCCATCTGATGAGCTGCTAATATTAATATTAACTGGATTAAATTTGGAAACGTATAAAAAATTATTATTTTGTTGTTTTTTTGATATAAAGATATAACTATAATGATGAATTAATTAGTTCAAAAATTAGATAGACTTAATGAAGATCTAAAAGGCTGTTATAAACACTTTTAATTATTTATTGAAATTATTAATTATATGCTGCTTGTGATAGGAGCATTTGTAAGCTAAGAAACTGCTTGGGATATATATATATATATATATATATATATATATATATATATTATTCTAATATTGTATGAAAATTGAGATGATAATTTGTTGCGGGTATCTATTTATTTAATTTTATTTAAAAAATTAAATTAAAAAATAAATTAAATTATATTAAAATTTTATTAATTTAATAATTGTGTACGGAAATTTTTCTATTAAAACCGCTGGTGGGATCAGCAATTTCAGTAAAATTTATCCCTCTGTCAGAAAATAATTTCATTTCTATAATTATTTTTAATAGATTTCATTTTTATAAATATTTTTTTAAAGAATATTATTTTAAAAAATGTCCCGATTTTTAGACTGAAAGGTTTTAGAAAGCAAAATCTGAATTTGGGACAAATAATAGAGACAAATCAGCACATCTTGGAGGATAAAGAAAAGTCACATTCAGAACAGTGGCGCAGCCACATGCAAAATTGCCCCCTTAATTTTTAAATTTTTTTTATTATATATATATATATATATATATATAATATCCTTAACACACTAATGATAATTACCTTTTTTTATTTAATAATTTATTTAATAATTTATACAATTATTCTTTTTACTTTATTTAATAATTTATTTATATTTATTCTTTTAATTATAAATTTATTTATTTAATAATTTATTTATATTATTTATATTGTATTTTTTATCATTTTTAATTATAAAATTTTAATTTTGCCTCTGATTCAGAATCACAGTTACTGACTTCAACTGACAATCATCTTATATGTCCTCGTCAACATTATTTATTGTCTTCGTCTTTCGTTTTCTAAATTGTCCTTTTCTTTCGATGCTTCCAAAATTTTCAATCACAATCATTTTTACTGGTCTTATAATTTCAACGACAAAATCAAGCATGGCGACTCTGCACTCTTATATATTTATTTATGTACAGAAACAAACTGCTACGGATTTGTCCAAATATATATATATATATATTTAATTTTATAATTAACAGTAAAATCGATTTAAAATTAAATTAATTTTTTGAATTATTTTTTATGTAATAAATGTTTAGAATAATAATTATAATTATGATTTGATCATTTAAAATATTGATAATTATGGTTAACCAATTGATTCGCATTTATTTTTCAATATAAATGTTAATTCTTCAAAATAATACTTTAGAAAGGAGGCGGTATGTATTTCAAATTAATCATAGACAAAATTTTAGAAATCTCATATTGCTTTTTTTCTTACATTTTCCAATACTTTTGAAAGGTGAGATGCATATTGATAAAATTCCAAAATTAAGCGTCCAATATAGATAACATTATTTTTATCATAATGACATAAACACAAATTAAAATTCATAAGAATTCTCTCTGTATATATCTATTACCGTTGTCTAGATCTGTTAATTAGATTGGGTTGGGTGGGTTAAGATCACTTCATGTTAGTTTTTTTATTTTCATTTTTTAAGATTATTTTTGAATTAATTTACTTTTTTTATGAATTTAGATAAGATTTTGAATCACAGTTAGAATTAAGCAAAACCGTAACAATTAGGTATATTTGGTTTGTTTTTATCGATTTTTAGTTTCATCAATTCGGTTTTGAAACAATAAATTTGATTATATTAGTTCAATTTTTGAATAGAGACTTTTCTAAACAAATGAAGAAAACTGTATATTCATCTATTTAGAATATATTGAATATATATGTATTTATACAAGGAAAAAGAAGTAAAAATATATATACGTGTCTAATCTAATCAACTAATTAACTAAATAAATAACAGCTAAAATAACTCGAGAAAAATTTTTGATCGGATGAAAAATGGCTAGAATTACCTTTACCCACAGTAGAATTAGTCAATATAGGTCGACATGACAATAATAATTACTATATTACTATTTAATGAATATGATATGAAAAACTTATTAGGGATGGGTCGATGTCTCCCGCTAATCCTTGCAAAATTTCCCTTGCTATTTACCAAATTAGCTAGAGACAAAAGTTTCAAGATAACGCCGCAAAGATTTGCGGAGAATGTCTTTTACAAAATAATTGGCCGTGCAAAATAGGTATTCCTTGCCAATCTCTTACAAAATTATTTTTAATTTTGCTAGAATTGTCATTTGCCAACAATTTATAAATTTGATTTTTTATCATCCCTGACTATCATTCATTAACATCTGTATGTGAAATTAATCTAATTTTATTACTAATAATTTTCCCATTTTATCCCTGTATTTCAATTTCCGATATCACCTATAATTTCCAAATCTTCTAATAAAAATATTTGATTTTCACATGTAAAAGCAAAATTTACCAAAACTCCTTATATATATATATATTATAAAATTTGGTTAGTTTGATCTGGAGAAAAATGAAAAGAAAAAATTAGATAATTTATAGTCGTAGAAATTTTTTATACATCAACAAAACATATAAATATAGTTAGAATTGTTATAAAAAAAATTATTTTTGTTGTTACGTGACCCAACTCGTTCGAATCATTTCCAAAGGGGATCATCACATGTTACACAACAAATAATCAACTTGTTAGTATATATTTTTTTAAGAAATAAAACTAAAAATATTCCAATGTTAAATATAATAAACAAATTTTACCTATAACCATATGACCTGATCTGATCTAGAATAAATATGTGGATGAAGGGCGATCGAAATTGAGGGAGCCTTTTCCATGCCCACATTTAGATTAACTGATAATATCAGCCAAGTCCATTTTCACTTGGTCGGGTCACATGGCATAATTCCCTATATAGCCATGACAAAATTGCTGATCCCTAGCTATACTCATTGGCTTCAACTAAATTCTCCAATAGTGAAAGGAATATCAAATGTATGTAATTATTAATCGGGCCAAAACATAATAGTTCACCAATACAATGCAGGATACATGCAAGTGCAAAATATTGTATATGTTAGTCCGTCGTATCGGCTGGTAAGTGACTAAAATATTGAGTCAACCACGTCATTTTTATTTTTAATCCTCTAATAACTTCTTTTGGGGGAACAATCCCCAAAAGTTAAGCATAAAGATCAGACCAGTCATGTAACACTCATACCAAACTTTGACTGTTAACTAAGACAATTAGCCGATTTTTTTTCAACCAATTAAATTATTTAACTACCAGTTTCTTTATGTCAAAAATAGTGATAACAGTTTAAACTTGTCGATTGATCTATAACTGTCCAATTTACTATTCACCAATTAAAAGTTTGACAATATAACGTCTTAAATATATGCCTAATCAACTTGAAAAGAAAACAAACCACAGCCCCCCAGGGGCATAATAATTTATAAGAAAAATATTTTTCTCATCCATACATTCCCAATTTCATTCCAACATATCCAATCCATTCCATTATTAGTTAAACACATATATATTCATGAAGCTAGCAAACATATCCTCCAAATTCAGCTTATTTTCTTGAATAGGTGGCCTTGATTGGAAACCAGATGGATGGTAGGCTTGGTTGATGTTTGGATTTTGGCTATGACTTTGGTCTTGATTTGGAATTGGCCCTTGGTTTTGGTGGTGGTGGGGTGGATGTGGTGCTTGGTGGTGGGTGGTCACTTGTGGTGGATAAGATTGGTTGTGATGGTTGACACTTTGGTTGAAGGGAGCTCTTGCTTGGGGTTGAGAGGTTGAAGCATTCTTATTGTATTGCTGAAAGGATCAACAGATGCAGCGTTATCTTGAAACTTTTGTCTTTAGCTAATCTTGAAAGGAGCATTCTTATTGTATTGCTGAAAGTATTGGAAATAACTTCAAACGAATTGCATCTGTTGAAACACCTGAGATTTGCACCGTGTCACTGACTTCTAAAAATATATCGAGATGTTAAGAAGGGTTTTCCAAGTCTGATCCTGATAACTGGTTCCTTTGCACCATAGTAATAGTAGCTGGTTTAAGCTTAAATTGTATTCCTTTAGGCAATACAATTATCCTCTAATCTTCATTCCATCTAGGCACTGCATAATCTTGTATTGTCCTTTGCCTAGGTATTACCTCTCCTTGTCTACTAGAAATTTCTCCTTGTGCTCTTGGCACTTCTTCATTATCGAGAAGTACTTCACCAATAGGAGGATCTAGATTCATAGTGTTTTCTCTAGTAACTCTCCTTCTTTAGTGTAGAGTTCTCTCGATTTTAGGGTCGTAGGGTGCTAATTATTCATCTCTCAATCGGGTCATGCACCACGAGTACCTGAAAAGAATGGAAAGAATAAATTCAGAAAAAGTAAACACATACAAACAATAATCAAAACTTACAAACAACGCTAATCTCCGGCAACGGTGCCAAAAACTTAATGCATATTTAGCAAGTGTACTGAATTATCAAGTAATAAAGTGGGGTATAGTTGGGACCCACGGATATCATACCCAAGGGATTGAAAGTGTAAGCAATGAAATCAATTGTATGCTAAAGAATTCTCAAACTTTTTTATATGTAAAAATTATTAACTAAATGGTGTGAAAAAACTTGATAACAAAGAATTTAAACTTGCAGTAAAGTTTTCTAAGAAATAATCAAACAAAATAATGAATAAGTCTGAACTTCAACAAGATAAAAATGTTGCAGTAATTTTTCTTATGGGATAAATAAGTATAAGATGAACAAGTATAAAATTCAATGAATTAATAGATTTGCATGGGTTCACTTATCCTTCCGTAATCAAATATGAACTCAATTAACTTGAAGATACATATAAATGAATTTGGGATAATCCTCTTAATCCAAGCGTCCCATTTCAGAGTAACCTATTCTAATTACAAGGCGTCCCATTCCAGAGCAGGCCCTACAATTAACCTAAGCACGGGTATAAGATCCTAAGTCCAAGTTACTTTCCCATTTCGAAGCCAAGCAACCCAAAACTCATTTATTTCACTCCACAATCTAATCCTAAAATCACAAAATCCTGCAAATCAAGAGTCCTATTCTGGAGTAATCTAAATTCACAGCAATCATGATTAAAGAAAAAGAAATAAATGCATCCATAGTAGTCAACTACCCAAACATGAAATCTAACAGTAATAAATGAAAGCTCATTCATCAAAACTGGAAATCATCTCAAGATAATAATACTAATAATTGAATCAACAATGAAATAAATCATTCATCTATAATAATGTTCAAGTATTGTTAAGATTTACATAAGATAAGGGATTCAAAGATTCCCCATACAAATATGGACTACTCACTACCCATTACAAAAACAAAGAGATGAAAGAATAAACCCAATATTTTTCATGGAAGAAGAAAACCCAGCTGAAACCCCAAGCTTCTTCAACCTCCTTCTCTAGATCTTTAGTGTAAGAGAGCTCCAAATGGTGAAAAAATGAAGATCTAAGCTAAGATCTGTGTTTAATCTAAGTATATTGCTGTAAATCTAACTAATTTTAAGTGTAATATGTGTATAGATGAAAGAAAGAATGAAAAAATGAAAAAGGAAAACCTAAATCTAAGAAAAGAAGAAGAACCCTCGATCTTTGCAGAAAATTCGCTTTATATAGGCCAAATAGGGTCACAGTCAATAAGAAATTCATGTTGACCGTGACCTATTAAAATTTACTTGAATGACTGTTACGGGTCACGGTCAACACCATAAACCTATTGAATGTGAGGTAATGCTTCACTAGCATCTGAACAGGGGTCACTGTGAACACAAAAAATCTGTTGATTATGACATAGCTCTCCCTTGCATTCTAGACTGAGACTTGACTACCTCACAGTCAACACCCAAAATCTGTTAATCGTAAGGTCCATCTTTTCTCGATTTTGCATTGAGGAGCTTCCTAGGTCACGGTGAACACCTATTTAAGAATAATGGCCTTAATGACCGTGATGCCCCTTTAAATGGTGTATTTTGGCAGCAAAGGTAGGTCACAATCAACAGAAAAACCCGCTGACCTTGAGGTATCTACGAAATTCCCAACAGTAAGAAATTTAATCAAAAGCTCTTCACAACTCATCAAAGCTAGGATTAACTACATTTAGATAGAAATTATCAAACTAAGGCAAAAGCAAAGTAAAGGACACTGAAACTAGGCTGAAAAGGGACAAAAAATAAAAACTTAATTGGAGTTATCAATGTTGATAAGTGTGAATTATACTATATATTTAGTTTGTTTTTAATATATTTATTGTGCTAATTTAGTTAATTTAGTAATTAATTTGTTAAACTTGTGATTTGAGGACGTAGTTGAGTATTTTGGTGTTTTTAGGTGTAAAATTGAAGGAAAAAGAAGAAATTGAGGGACTAAAATTTGAATTTCACAAATAAAAAAGCAAAGAAGAAGAATTTCATTGATTTTAAGTCTAGAGAAGGACCATTCGGTTGAATCAAAAAAAGCATTCTACCGAATGACCCTTAAGAAAGTGGAAGAAGATAGGTATTCGGTGGAATCTGCATTCCTACTCTACTGAATGAGTTCTAATTCAAGTTATAGATCTTTTGATTCGGCGGTTTTAAATTTCATTCTCCCGGTTCAAGTTTATCGATTAAAATTGGAAGTCTTTTCATGTTTGGAAAAGAAAGTTCTTTTTTCATCCAAATCTGGAAGTTTTGTGCTGTACAAGTTAGGAAGTTAAAGTCCATTAAATTTCCTATTTACTGCCTATAAATAGAGGTCTGAAGTTGCAAAGAAAATGAGGGAGATGTAGAGAGCAAGCCTCTTTACTACTATCGTTTCTTTAGTTTTAGTTTCAATTTTCTTTAGTTAAATTTTGTATAATAGTTTAGATCTATTTTTCTATTTTTCTTATTTCACAATTATCTTTATTTTAATTGTTCTTTTTATTTTCATCATGTTTGGTGAGTAGTTTTCTTCTTTTGTTAAGGGATACTTGAACCTTTAGTCTTTTATTGTAATAACTTAAGTTGAGCTTTATATTCAAACTCAAGTTGATTATTTCTTGGTTTTAAGCATATTCTTATCATTGATTTTACTTGGATTAATTGTTGGTTTATTGGTATAAATAACTAAAAATTGATTTAAGTGTCATTAAGGAACCGAGAATATACTGGAGTTGGATTTTCTTGAAAAAGAGTTCGATGAAAGTATAGGAAGTAAACTAGATTTTTATGCTGGATGTTAAATTGTTCTTAACAAGGAGTTTAATATTCAAGAAAGATGGTCTTGGTTCAAGGTATCATGCTTTATTCATCTAGTTTTTCATAATCACTTGTGTTACTTTTGTTATTGAGTCATTACAATGGAAGTTGATGTGGATAGTTCCTTTAGCAAGAGTATTTCAGTTATTAATTTGTGTTTAATTCATGTTTGTCTAATTTTAGTTTTTGTTTTAGTTAATTATTTACTTGGTTAGTTCTTAAATAAAAAACATTGGGAAATAATCTCAGATTTATTCAATTCATACATAGATATTATCCTTAGCAATCCATGTTTCCTTGGTTACGATATTTGAGATCTTAATCTTTATTTTCCTATATTACTAGCCGATCTAGTACATTTACTAGATACCGATCAAGTTTTTGGCGCCATTGCTGGGGAACAACGATTTTGTTTTTGTTTAATATCTTTGGTTGAATTAGTTTGAGATTTTTTTTTTGTTTTTGATTTGGTGATTTTTCTTTGTAGGAAAAATTTAATCCATTTTTCAAGATGATGCAAGATGATTATACATTGTTCCTTTTACAATAGCAATTGAAAGATTTAAAGAGACAAACAGAGGAATTCACGAGTACACATGCACTAAGTTCTTATTCACCACCATCTTTTATTGAAAAGTCTTGTTCTCCATGGGTTTTAGGAGCACAAATGGAAGAATTGAAAAGAGAGATTCAAGAATTGCAATATTCAAAAGAGGCTTGTAACTTAAAAAAATCAATTTCTTCTTAACTTGATTTTGCGTAATGATAATAAATTTTCAGCTAAAAGAGACGAGTGGGAGGCTATAGTTAGAAGTCAAAAGGAAAAGTTAAGAAGTCAAGAGGAGAACTTTAGACTTCAAGAGGAGAAGTTAAGAATCCAAGAGGAGAAATTAAGGATTCAAGAGGAAAAGTTTAGAATTCAAGAAGAGAAGTTAAGCACTCAAGAGGAAACAATCAAGAATCAAGAGAGTTTATTGAGGGATAAAGAAGGAATTGAGAGAATGGAATCTAAACTAGAACTCTTAAGTGTTTCATTGAAATTTCAAGTTGATGGTGGTAAGGAGGAGGAAACAAATCATTCATTAATGGTGGATAAAGAAGTAATCGATCTTGAGGAGCATAAAGAGAAAGAGGAACAATTTGTATTTGAAGACAAGTCTTGTGTTTATTTGGAAGGTGTAGTTGAACATCTTGTGGAGAATTTATCACCAAAGGAGCAAGAAGTGTTCAATTCTCAAGTGAAAACATTGAATTCAGTCCATTTGAAGAATTTATTTAGGCTAGAGGAGTCGGTAGAGTTCATTTTTGAGGAACCAAAAGAGGAGTCATACTTTATTGAAGATATGGAATTTCTAGCTTTGGTGAATTATGACAAGTTTCTTCTACTAATGTGAGAAAATAAGGAGCAAAGTCCAAAGAGACCTATATTTGGATCACAAGCTCGGCCTCCAGAGAGAGTTACATGAATCGAGCTGGGACTTGAAAAACCAGAACTTTTCTAACTCTTCTCTTTAAATTTTTGTTAATTTTTTTATAAGTTTTATTTTGTTTGTTATTTTTATTTTTAGTGTAATTGCATAGGTTTCCATAGTTTAATTCTTGTTCTTCATGTTTTCTTACATTTTACTATGTTATTCAATTCATGAGTTAAGAGTGAGAGGTTGAAATAGAAGAAAATTCTAATGAGACTTGCACCTAATTAGGATTTACTTCTAGATAATGGAAGAATTCATATGTTTTTGGGATACCAATTGTAGGAAACAAAATTTAGTTGAACTTAAGCATGTTTTTCATTAGAGAGGTATGATGTCTTTGTGTGCTTTATGAACTTAGGGAGAGTAATTATATGCTAAGTTAAAAGCGGGTTTGAAATGCAAATTAACAAGTGTTTATGTTTCATATCAGTTCTTCATGAGTTGATTGCATTTTGAGTCGAGTTTGCACAGAGGAAAGAATTATGCGGTGACTTTGTTCTAAATGTTCAAGTAAATTGGAGGAGTGAGTTCATAAAGGATTTTCATTTATGGTACATTGGTATTTTTCAATTAAGTTATTTGGTGAATATTACATATTGCAGAGGGTTTAAATTATCATGAGTGTGTTATAAAGTTAGAATTAAGTTTTAAAAGTCATGAAGCTTGAAAGAAAAATTTGGATTTTTACACTGATGATCCAGGGGATACTCACTCGGTAGAATGCAAAATCACTCCATCGAGTGACACACACACTCCACCAAATCTATTTTGACTCCACCGAATGAGGGATGTTTGTATTTATGCTTAATTTTTTTTTTTAATTTGTGCCATTATAATCCAGTGAGGAAACATTCGGTAGAATCAATTTTGATTCCACCGAATGGTGATTCATCATCCCACCGAATGTCCCTCTTATTCTACCAAATGCTTTAATTCATGCTGTTTTATTTTTTATTTTTTGCCGTTAACTTATAGTAGAATACCATTCGATAGAATGGATTTCTTCATTCCACTGAATGGTCTTCTAATTCCACCGAATTGGCCAATTTTAACTCACACATGCACACAAACTTCACAAATTGCCTTCTCTTTTTCATTCTTTCTTTCACTCACAATCTCCTTTCACCCACACACACTCTTCTATCACCCCTTCACACTTACACACCACAAATCACCCATAATTCACTCATTGCACACACTTCTGATATCAGATTTAATCACTTGCACACTATCACTTGTTTTCAGTCATTATTACGGCTTGTACTGGTTTAATCGTAACTTTTTCTATAGGTGTTAGATTGACTATTATAATATATTTTTGGAAAGCTCATTTCGAGACGGACATTTTGTACAAGGGCAAAGCCCTTCGTGCCAGCCAGTGGCCTAAAAACGATGTTGTAGCTTTTAATTTTTGGTTTGAAGTTTTAGGGGCATTTTTTCAATTATTTTTTTTATTTGCTTAATACTTCACTTTCATTTCTTAGTTGGAATTGCATGAATTGGTATGACTTCATTGTTCTTAAACATAGGTTGCTTAAGAGCTTCATATTAAGTTTAGATATGTGTTCTTTACATGCCATTTGCTCTTGCAAACTTAGAGTTTGAGATTGAACCTCATTGTTGGTTTGATTTAGGTTGAGATTGTTGTTATATTGACTTAGATGTTTCGTGCTTACCATAACCAACTGCAATCTTGCGCTTCATTTTATTAAGCCAAATCATTACCAATTCATTTTAGGCTTGAGAACATACACTCATATACTCGAGGTCAATCTTGCAAAATATTGATATTTTGCATTGAGCATTCAAGCATTTGTTTTCGAACTAGGTCCATAGCTTCACTTGACAACCATGATTATCAATGCTTTCACTCACTTTATGCACACTTGATGACATGCAGATTTTATGCATACCATGATTTTTAAGCCTTGATTTTTACACTATTTTGGTTCTAAGGGCATGTTTAAATTGTTCACTTTATTCCTTTAATTTCATGTCTCATTTTGGCTTAATTATGGTTCTTTGCTTAAGCTAGTCTTGTTTTCCTTCAAGTGTGGGGTGTTTTAGCTTGAATTTCTCTTGTCCACTTACTTATTTCTCAGAATTTGTGCAGTGAGTTTCTACTTTTGCTACTTTGCTGAGGACAACAAGATTTTAAAGAGGGGGATAGAGCTCAACTGAGCTAGATTTTAAATATCATATTAAGGGAGTTTTTTTATCTTACTTATTCTTACTCATGAATTGTTTTAGCTAGTTTGTCTAGTAGTCTTGTTTTTGTTTAAGTTTGCATGTGTTTTTCATTTTAGTTTTTCATGTTAGTTAAGTAGTTTAGTTGACATATCATGTATTGTACGTTTAGTTTAATTTGCTCTAGTTTTATTCTTAAAAATTGAACATGTTAAACTTGAATTTAGAATGTGCAGTATTTAAAATTTTTGTTAGGCATTAAGACAAGCATGATGTTTAATAAAATTTTAGCTATTTTAGCATTCAACTTGATTTATATTTGATAGTTTCCAATCTTTGAGCACAGAAGACCAATTTTTAAATAAAAAAAACAATGCATTGAATAGTTAAGTAAGGAATTTTAGAGCACTAGAACCTTCCTCATCACCCTTTAAAGCATAAAAATAACTTAAAGCAACTTTGAAAGTGATCTAGGCAATATTTTTCTTCTTGAGCTATGTTTAGACTACTTTTCCACCTTTATGATGTATTTGACCCTTGTTAGCCATTTTGAGCTTAATGAGGCGTGCTTAATGCGTGCCATATTTATTTTTTTTACACTCATTTATTAACTATATAGCCTAAACAACCTTTATCTTTCCTTTTAAGAATTGGTCACTCTAGGATTGGGATGGATTAATATTTTTTGGATAATTGAAGAGTGTAGTAGAGAAGGTTCTTGGGATACTATTATTGAAGTTTATTGTTGAAGTCAAGTAAAATAGTGTAAAGATTCACTTTGTAATTACCCATTTTATCATTGTATTACCAGCAATAACACTAGTATATACATAAAAAAAGAAAAAGAAAAAGAAAAAGAAAAAGAAAAAGAAAAAGAAAAAGAAAAAGAAAAAGAAAAAGAAAAAGAAAAAGAAAAAGAAAAAGAAAAAGAAAGAGAAAGAAAATTTTGAAATACAAGCTAGCAGTATATGGAAAAATTTTAAGTGTGGGGTAGTTACAATGGAAAGCAATTGGAACTTTAAAAAGGGGATGAATTGTGAATATAAAAGAGTTTCGATAGTTTTTGCTCTCAAGGGTACTTTAGATATGCAGGGATATACAAGTTTGGCTTAGCATTATATTTTTGAGTTAATGGGATGAAATATTAATCTATCTTATCATCGAGTGGCTATTCTTTTTGCTTATCTTTTATCCATTCTTTGATAACTAACACCCTAACCCTGTTACAATCTTTGAAGACCTAAGTGATTTTGAGTTTTGTTTTTAAGTTGTTTAGTGGAGATGACCTTCAGGTTCCGGTGCTAAAGGAGAGGCCTATGGTATTTCTAGAGTTTCATGTGCGAAATCATTTATACACTTAGGTGTACATTCATTCTAAGCTTGGTTATGTAATTACATTGGTATTTTGGTTTTGAAAATGCTTTAAAATGTTTTGGTCTTACACACACACACACATGGAAACTAACTTATATCTTCTTAATTGAATATATTTTAGCTAGATTTTGTTAATTGCTCTTGTTAATTGCTAAACATAGTTTTGAAATTCATAATTCTTGGTTAAAGTTTCACTATTTTGAGGAGTTGGTTTGTTCAGATTTGCTCGGGGTCGAGCAAAGGCTAAGTGTGGGGTATTTGATAAGTGTGAATTATACTATATATTTAGTTTTTTTAATATATTTATTGTGTTAATTTAATGTTTATTTAGTTAATTTAGTAATTAATTTGTTAAACTTGTGATTTGAGGACCTAATTGTGTATTTTGGTGCTTTTAGGCGTAAAATTGAAGGAAAAAGAAGAAATTGAAGGACTAAAAGGAGAATTTCACAAATAAAGAAGCAAAGAAGAAGAATTTCATCGATTTTAAGTCCAGAGAAGGACTATTCAGTGGAATAAAAAAAACATTCTACCAAATGGCCCTTAAGAAAGTGGAAGAAGATAGGTATTTGGTGGAATCTGCATTCCTACTCTACTGAATGAGTTCTAATTCAAGTTATAGATCTTTTGATTCGGTGGTTTCAAATTCCATTCTCCCAGTTCAAGTTTATTGATTAAAATTGGAAGTCTTTTCATGTTCGAAAAAGGAAGTTCTTTTTCATCCAAATCAGGAAGTTTTGTGCTGTACAAGTTAGGAAGTTGAAGTCTATTAAATTTGTTATTTACTGCCTATAAATAGAGGTCTAAAGCTACAATGAAAAGGAGGGAGATGTAGAGAGCAAGCCTCTTTACTAATGTCATTTCTTTAGTTTTAGTTTTAATTTTCTTTAGTTAAATTTTGTATAATAGTTTAGCTATATTTTTCTATGTTTCTTATTTCTCAATTATCTTTATTTTAATTGTTCTTTTTATTTTTATCATGTTTGGTGAGTAGTTTTCTTCTTTTGTTAAGGGATACTTGAACCCTCAGTCTTTTATTATAATAACTTAAGTTGAGCTTTATATTCAAACTCAAGTTGATTATTTCTTGGTTTTAAGTATATTCGTATCCTTGATTTTGCTTGGATTAATTGTTGGTTTATTGGTATAAATAACTAAAAATTGATTTAAGTTTCATTAAGAATTTACATGTTCTTAGATTAATTTTTTAGTGTCAATGCATAATTATTTTCTGGTTTTGAGGTAATTGTGTATTGGTACTATTGGTTAATACTAAGAGAGGAGGAACCGAGAATATAATGGAGTTGGATTTTCCTGAAAAAGAGTTTGATGAAAGTATAGGAAGTAAACTAGATTTTTATGCTGGATGTTAAATTGTTCTTAACAGGGAGTTTAATATTCAAGAAAGATGGTCTTGGTTCAAGGTATCATGTTTTATTCATCTAGTTTTCCATAATCACTTGTGTTACTTTTGTTATTGAGTCATTACAATGGCAGTTGAGGTGGATAGTTTCTTTAGCAAGAGTATTTCAGTTATTAATTTGTGTTTAATTCATGTTTGTCTAATTTTAGTTTTTGTTTTAGTTAATTATTACTTAGTCAGTTCTTAAATCAAAAACATTTGGAAATAATCTTAGATTTATTCAATTCATACATAGATATTATCCTTAGCAATCCATGTTCCCTTGGGTACGGTATTTGGGGTCTTAATCTTTATTTTCCTATGTTACTAGACGATCTAGTATACTTGCTAGACACCAGTCAAATGTCATTCATTAGCTGACCTATCGATTGTTCTTTCTAAAAAATTTGGTTGCTTTTTTCTGAAGCAATGCTCCGATAGTGATATTTCTAGCAAATATATATCTGTTCACTAGGTAGATTTTTGGCACATACGTACGTATTTTTCCATTAGGGAACCATTAAGATGCTAGAAGTCATCCTGGAAAATATGTATCTATGAAGAGTCACTGATATGCTATAATTCCTTTCTAGCAACTATGCCTTCGTGAGGTGTCACTGAGATGCTTGAATCCATTTTGGCACACTTCCCAATGACTATGTCACCATTTTACAGATTGACACAAATATAAGGAAAACCATCATCATCAGGGTGGTTGACCCTCCTTCTATGTCTTTCCATGATCTATATTCTCATCAGACTTTTGCCTCTTATCCAATAGTTTTTTGTTGTCAACATCAACCTTATAAATTTTGATGTGTTCAGATTAAAACATCTTATGTTCCAGCGGATGGTCAGGGTAGACCCAATCTATGGTGAATGGTTCCTCTCAAATTATGAAAAAGATTCTCTCAAAATCTGAAAATATCTGCACTTCTCTTTGTTGTGCATCTCTTTTTTTTCAACCTGTTTAGGTGACTTCTCGTGGTAAAGAATAATGGTTGCATTCTCCTTGAAAGAATAGCCATATGCCCTCTGGTGGGTTTCTCAGTACCTATTATGAAAAGTATTAAGTATTAGTGTCCTACTTGTTGGATCTGGCCTTTTTAGGCTTCTTTGTTTATTGCTTTTGTTATTATTATCTTTTGTTTTGCTATGTTTTGTCATGGTATGGTCATTTAAAAATTATCTTATCAATTTTCATGGCATTCATTTCCATTTTTCAAGTATAAAGAGCAAATTTTCAAGTATAAAGAACATAAGTAAAATGAGACATAAAATGATATGATAAATTATATACAACTCTTATTTTTAAGTACATCAAAATTTTAACAAGAAAACTCCCTGAATACAAAATAAAATAGATCATTGTGAGGGTCCTAGCCTAGGTGCCCCATGTGCTTTGTGATAGGTTGGCCCTGATGGTGGTTTAGGAATTGGTGGTCTGGCTAGTGCCATAGCCTAAGGAACTAGAGGGAGCTAATCATCCTCTGGTCCAATCTTGAAATGGAATCCAAGCATTGCTATTGTCAAAGGCTGTAGAACCTATGCTATCACCTCTGTGAGCTGCTTTGATGTAACGTCCCCGGATGGCCACTTGCCGATATTGTCCGCTTTGGGCCTCAGGCCTCACGATTTTATTTTTGGGTCTCCCAAAAAGGCCTCGACAAAGGAGAGGTATCCATAGCCTTATAAGGACTACTTCATTCTCCTCTCCAATCGATGTGAGATCCTTTGACTGAATCCACCTATATGTGGAAGCTTTGACTGACTCCACCCCCCTAAGGAGGCTCAGCGCCCTCGTTGACTCCAACCCCTCTAAACTCATTGCCATCACTGTCTGACGAAATAGCAGCACCTTTGAAAAATAGCTTCTTAAGTGTAAAAGGTCTTTCCTATGTGGGCCTAAATTTTCCCCAAATATCTAAAATCCTTAGTCTCATCTGTTTGAACGTCTCCCTCCTTCAGTGGGTGCTTCCTAACTTTCTTTTCGAACGAACGAGCTAGCCTCTACTGATAGACCTGATTGTGATAATATGCCCTCATTCTATCCCCATCAAGCAGATTAAGCTATGATAGTCTCTGTCTAGCCCATTCTATTTTTGGTATCTCAACTTCCAAAACTACTTTCAAAGACTGATGCTCAATCTCTACCGCCAGTACCGCTTCTGTTCTATAGACCAAAAAGAATGGATTGACTCCTGTTGAAGTTCTAGCTATGGTCCTATAATCCTATCGTGCGAAGGGGAGCTTATTGGCTCAATCCTTGTAAGTTTGTATCATTTTGGCTAGGATTCTCTTTACATTCTTGTTGGCTACTTTGATCGCCCTGTTTGCCTGAGGTCTGTAAGGAGAAGACTTGTGATGTTGAACCCCATATTTGATAAGAATTTGTATGGTTTCACCTAAAAACTGTAACCCATTGACCAAGACCACATGATGAGGCAAACCATATCTGCATATCAAATTCTTCTCAATGAACTTGGCCATATCGCGTGCATCTACCTTTTTGAAAGATTTGGCTTTTACTCATTGGTAAAATAATCAATGGCCACTATGATGAATCTATACCCATTTGAAGTAGGCGGATGGATCATTCCTATAATGTGTATTCCCCATGCAGTAAAAGGCCATGGTAATGTGAGGTTACACAACTTAGAAACGGGTAAATGTCTTAGGTCTGCATACTATTGGCACAATTGGCACTCTTTGATATATTTAGAACAATCAGTGTCCATCATGAGCCAAAAGAAACCTTGCCTTATAATCTTCTTTGCCAAGGTGAAGCCATTCATATAGGTTCCGTACACTTCCACACGTACTTCCTCCATTACCTTTTTTGCTTCCTTCTCATTCAAACACCTCAGTTGGATTCCATCAGGTAGGGGTGTGAAAATGGTCGGTTCAATTTGATTTTAGACTGAACAAATTAAATCGAAAATCAAACTTTAGGAAATATAGGAACCAAACAGAAACCGAACTTTGTAGAATCGAGAATCGAATGAATCGAAATAATTTTGATCTGTTTGGTTTGGTTCAACCGATTTTGAATTAATTTGCAAATCTATTAATATTTCTTGGGCTTATCTTGATTGGGCTCTCCCTGAAGCCCAATAAGAGCTGATCTTGATTGGGCTTTTCCTGAAGCCTAATAAGAGCAGGATAAGTAGGTATTACAAAATTATAGTTGTGAAAGCCCATAAAATTCGAGGCTTGTTTCTACCATTAGATAAAAATGAAGATCATATAATGGAGAGCTGCTATTGTGAAAGCCCATAAAATTCGAGGCCTGTTTCTCCCATTAGACAAAAATAAAGATCAACTAAAATGAAAATTTTGCAATTATTTTCAGATGTAACTAGATATTGATACTAAGACAACCAAATTCCACCAAAAATAAAACCTTAAACCGCCATAAATTGCCCCTAAATGGCAAGGGAGTAGAAAGCAATCTTATAATCCTAGAAAACAGAAATGATAAATAGCAAGATCTATCAATCAAAATTCACCAAAAAAAGATCTTAAAAAAAATTAGAAATGAAACCTAGGAAGAAACTAACAAATAAATTAAAGATTTGCATCAATCAATAAAAACCAAAAACAAAAATTAAAGTATATCACCAGATCCCACCGATCCCCCAGAAGCAAAAATTCCATTTCAAACTACAGACATTCAAAAAAAGAGAAAAAAATAAAAATAAAAATAAAAATGAACAAGACTTGAAAGTCGTTCTCACCAAATGAATAAGAGCCAGAGAATTTTGGTCCAAGAAATGAAAGGAAGAAAAGAAAATTGAATATATCCAAATAATTAAGATAGAAATCGATAGAGAAAACCCTTTATGAGGAACCAAAGGTAGGTGAATTTAATCCAAAATAAAAATAAGAAAGATCTGGAATAATAGCCAGAAGCATAAAGATCATAAATTTGACCCACAGATAAGATATTTACCATTCAATTATTACCATTCCTCAGGAATGTTATCGAGAATCACCATGAAGTATATACAGATCGAAATCAACAAACGTCGATGTGAGAATCGAGATGTTCTCCGATCAATTGAAGCAATTCCTTATGTAGGTGGGCCCATTCGCCATTATTAGACATATCTCTTACAGGTGAAGTTTAATGATGAATGGGTTGTGTGATGATCAGTGAAAGTGGAAGTTTACGAAGACGCAGAAAGATGATGAAGCTAAAAAATTAGGGATTTCTACTGTAAGGAACCAAAGATCGATTACGATGAGTTAGGAATTTCTATAAGGAACTAAGTGTGTGTGTGTGTGTGTGTATATATACACACACACTAAGGCAAAACGGTGAGTTTTAAAAACTTCGATTGGTTCGGTTCCTTCGGTTTTCCCATTTTAAGAACCAAACCAAATCGATAAAACCAATTTTTTTCGATTCAGAACCGAATGAAAATAAAAAAACCGAACCAAATAGACCAAAATTCATTCGGTTCGGTTCAGTTCTCGATTTTGGTTCGGTTCTACACACCCCTACCATTAGGTTGTCTCTTGTAAAGCACTCCCCCTATAGTAATAAATTGAGTTAATAGCTTACAAATCATTCTTTTGTCGTTTTTAGTTGCTTCTTCAGGGAACACCAACTTTTCTAGGTAATTTTGGATGTCATGATACCAAGGCTTTCCATCATCCACATCAATATCCATGACATGTTCCTTTTCAAAGCATGGCTTATTGAAACTCAAAATTAACACAGGCTTCATTATTATTCCCTTTGGATTATTCCACATAGACACCAAGGTAGCAAAGGCATCTGCCAACTGGTTTTCTTCTCTGGGCACATATCCAAAAGTATAAACGTCAATCTGATTTCTCAAAACCTTCAAATATCTGAGATAAGGCAACAAATGTTCTTCCTTCATTGACCATTCACCCCTTACTTGGTAAATCACTAGAGATGAATCTCTAAACACTTCTGTAGACTTTACTCCTACAGCCAGTAAAGCTTCTAATCCAAAAATGCAAGCTTCGTACTTTGCTGCATTATTTGTGGCTTTGTATCTTAACTTCTTAGCTAATGGCATCCTTTCTCCTTTTGGGGTAACCAATATCACTTCTACTCCTGCTCCTTTATTATTCACAACTCCATCAAAGTACATCTGCCAACCTTGCATCGTTATGCCTGTTACATTCTTATCGAGGAATTCATAAGTCATCTCTCCACCTTCTAAAAGTTGATCAGCTAGGAACTCTACTACTGCTATTTCTTTAATGGTTTTCCTAGTGATGTATTCTATATCGAACTCTTATAGGAGAATCAACCACCTTTCCATCTTTCCTAACAATGAAGTAGCTTATTGTAAGTATCTAAGGGGATTCTACTTAGCCACAACTTGAATCCTGTAGGATTGGAAGTAGTGTCTCAACTTCTTCGATACCCATATGACTGCTAGACAAAATTTTTCAACTTCTACATACTTTGCCTTATTAGGGAGAAACTTCTTATTGAGGTAGTATACTGTGTACTCAATTTCAAAATCATCCTCTTGTGCCATCATAGCCCTTACTGAACTGTCTTCTATTGCTAGGTACAAAATTAGAGGTTTAACTGTCTAAGGCTGTCTCAACACTAGTGGATGTAGTAGGTATTCCCTGATGGTATCAAAAGCTTTCTAACAATCCTCATTCTAAACTACGGGTTGATCTTTCCTAAGCAACTTGAAGATCGATTTGTCGGTCGAAGTTAACTTGGCAATAAACCTACTAATGTACCAGATCTTACCCAAGAACCTTTTGACTTCCTTTTTCTTCTGGGGTACTGGCATCTCCCTAATGGCTTTTACCTTGTTAGGATCTACCTCTATACCTATCTGACTCACTACATGGCCTAAAAGCTTACCTAAAGTAGCCCCAAATATGAACTTCTTTGGATTGAGACGAAGATTGTACTTACTGATCTTTTGAAAAAAATTTTCTAATGCCTCGAAGTGGCCTTCCCTAGTAACTGACTTAATCATCATGTCATCCACGTATACCTCTACTTTCTTATGGATCAAGTTATTTAAAATCTTAGTAGCCATTCTCTGATAAGTAGCACTTGCGTTTTTAAGTCTAAAAGGCATGACCCGGTAGGTCTATGTCCCCCACTCAGTTTTGAAAGTTATTTTAATCATATCCAATATCTTGTTTAGAATCTAATTATACCCAAAATATCCATCCATAAAGCTATACGTGGCATAAGTGACTGCACTTTTGACTAGAACATCTATGTGAGGTAAAGGAAAATCATCTTTAAGGCAGGCTTTGTTTAGGTCCCTGTAATCTACACAGACTCTTACCCTTCCAACCTTTTTTGCTACAGGGACTATGTTTATCAGCCACATGGGGTATCAGACTTCCACTAAGAACTTAACCTCTATTTACTTTTTGACCTCATATTTAACCTTTTTAGCCCACTCTGGCCTAAGTTTTTTAAGCTTTATCTTAACTGGCTTGTACCCTGGATATGTTAGGATGGCATGTTCAGTGATTTCTCGATCTATTCTTGGCATGTCTTCATAGGTCCAAGCAAAGACTTTTTCATATTTTATCAATATTCTCTCAATTTTTTTTCTCCCTTTTTAAGAGTTATATCTGATGCCAATAAAATTTCCTTTGGATTTTCTTTAGTTTTGAGAGTAAATAAACATGTGTTTGTTGAGTTAATGTCAAATATAAATGCTTTATGATCATGATTATGAATATTGAAATCAGAAGAAATATCATACAAGTAAGCAAAATTATTGCTCATGGAAAATGTCTTCCTCTACTTCTTGCTCATGCTCACCAGCTGAACTCCAGATATCAATAGGCACCAAAGTCCCTTTGTCCTTGCTCTTTGTGGGAGTATCCCAATAGTCAATCATAAAAACTAGTATATTTTCCTTGATTGGCTTTGTTACTTTTGGGGTGGAGCCTAATCGCAGTTCGGCAAGTGTACCAAATCGGCAAGTAATAAAGTGGGGTATTTTCAAGACCCATAAGTATCGAAACCTAGGAAAAAGAAATTGTACAAGAAAAATTGATTGATTGGTAATATTTGCTTAAAGAATTACCCAGTTGTTATTGGTTGTGTTGTATTTAATGATAAAAACAATTAACATGAAAGATAATTAAAAGCAAGTTATGAGTTAACAAGGCTATTAAGAACAAAAAATATAAAATGGGTGAATTAACAATTACTAAAGACATTTTTCAGGAATCTATTCCTCCCCATTCCTATACAAGGTTCATTTTAACATAATTTTCATAGATTTCAGATGTGGACAACCCATCTAAACCCATAGTATCCCATTTCGAAGCCTACTACTCTAACTACTCGGTATCCTATTCCGGAGCTTACCCAATAGCCAGCATAAATATAGGTCCCAAGACCTAGGTATGATCTAGTATCCCATTTCGGAGCTTACTAGATCAAAACCTATTCATTTTCCTCTTTTGTTATGATTTTACAACACATAAATCCTAGATCTAACAACTCCCATTTTGAAAATGCCATTAAAACTACAACAAATATGAAGAAAAATAGAGCATTCATGATATAAACACTAAACAAGCATTCATCCATCAACTTGAATAAGATTAATAACATAAGTACTTGTAAAACATTCATACCAAGATTAGCATAAGAGAAGAGAAACATCTGAAACATAAATTAAGAAAATAAGTTCATATTCCTTATATAGTTTAGGGGATTCAAAGATCCCTAAACAACAAAATAACTACTCACAACTCATAATGTAAATAACAAGGAAAAGAGGAAAAGAAATTATAAAACCCATTTGGAAAGTATAGATCTGAAATGCAGCAACTTTTTCTCTTCTTCTCCAAGCTTAGTTTTGATTAAAACTGGAACTTTGAACTATAACTAACTAAAGTAGTGTATTTTTGTATTTTTGATGTAAAACTATATTGAAAGAGTAATTTTTATAAATAAAACTATAGAAACTAAGTATAAAAACCCTAAAGTATGAAGAACTATGAGCTAAAACTACAGAGAAAAATCCTAGAATTTAAAAACGTAAAAAGATCCCCTTTAGAGCCAGATAGGATGCAGCTTTTATAGTGCTCTAGGACAAGACACGGCAGAGATGATTGGTCTTAGCCGAGTCCAATCGGTTAAAAAAGTACTGTAGTTCAAGATACGACTAAGACACTTTGGTCTCAATTGAGTGCACCCTTCTAGACAAAATCAACCTTGAAATCTACATTAGACACAACGAAGACAAATGGTTTTAGCCGAGCCCATTGGTGAAATAGTGCATTTTGAGGATCTATAAAGCATAAGGCTGAGACAAATGGTCCCAACCGAGTGCTAGCCATTATTTCTACACAAAATTCAAAAACACACCATTAAACATTCAAAAACTTTATAAATGTCAAATTAATCCTAATTGGCATAAAAAGAGAATTTTAACACTTAAAATAGGAAAAACATGCAAAATGAGATGCAAACATAGATAAAAATATACTAAAAGTAAATAATAAATCGGAGTTATCAACTACCCCACACTTAGCTTTTGCTCACCCTCGAGCAATAAGACAACCAAATTCCCACTTACCTAAACTCAAAAAAGGAAATTACAAGCTTAAGGAAAGCTAAATAATACTATAGTAGAAGTCACTAAATATTGCCTTAAACCGAAAAGAATTCAACTTAAATCATACTAGTTAGTCTCCTAGCGTGTGTGTGTGTGCTAGGCCTAATGATAACTTCTGAATTATAAAATTCTAGTGTAATTAGACAATCGAGAAAAGAATTCATATGCAAAACTTGAACACATGGTTTCACTCTTGAAACTTAAGAGATGTCATAGACCTCTCATTTAGCATCGAAACTCAAAGGTTTTCTTCGCAACAATTCTAAGCAAAGCAAGATCATTAGGTCTTAAATGGGCTGTAACATTGCTAGGGTATGGCTAACAAAGAAAAGTATAAGATATACAAAATAGAATAGCCATTTAATAACTCCACCCAACCTAATAACACTTAAATTTTTTTTAGCTCACATTCTACCCTTTTTCTCGATTCATAAGAGGTTTTAAGTGATAGACTATCCAGAATGCATAATGATTTCTCAATATTTAGATTTCTAAGAGAAGAACTACACTAAAGTGTTCACTTAACAGTGTCATTGCTTGATCAAATCACAAGCTCCAAAATTCCTTGTCTAATTTCAGCAAGTTACTCTACACTTATTACAAGCTATAATCTAAACATTATTTCATTTTACTCTTCTTTTTCTTCTTTTCTTTCTGGATTTTTTTTACAAGAAACAAGGGGCCTGCTAAAAATTCCATTACACACAACTACATTCTGGAAATAATCCTCACATATACAAAATAATCCCAATCTAAAATTCTCCTTGACATTTAATCTTTATCTTACCTCATCTCTTTTTTAGTCCCCAAAATTTTTCTCTTACTTACTCTAAGAATGGCTACTTTTAAAAGAGTAAGAAAAAGGCTTTAAGGCTAGGATAATTACATGAGTGCCAAAAATTAAAAATTTGGTACGTAATTAGCATACCTCAATAGGCTCAAAGGGGTTATACAAGGGAAATAATTTAATATCGGGTAGGTCAAAAGTTTTTTTTTTGAGGTTACAATGAAAACTTGTCTAAATCATTTCAAGCTCTATATTCAAACTGCTATGAATACTTGGAAGGGTGATGAGGAAGGTTCTAGCTTTCTAAAATTTTTATTCGATCACCTTCATGCACCGATTTTGTTTTTTATTTTTCTAAAAATAGGCCTAAAATGTACATTATTTTAAGAGATCTATTGGTATCGATCTAATTGAACCTAAATGAAAAAGGTAAATAATCAACAACTAACTACTCTTCGATCATTCAACTACCCTAAACAAGCTTTTCTTAAACTAAGTTCAGAGGGTCCACAATGGGAACAAGTAAGGGTAAACTAAGAAAAATGCATAGGTCTTTAATAAAAACTGAAGACAACAACCTAAAGAAAAAAAAAGAACAATAACTAAGGCAAATATTAAAACCAAAAGATGAATAAAAGATACAAAAGTAACGAAAAACAACCCAAAGCTTAAAAAGTAAAAGGATAACTAAAAACTAAATTTAAACACACTAAAATAAATAAATATAAAGCTTAAATATAACTATAAAACTATAAAACATAAATAAACACAAAATTAAAACATAAACAAAATAGCTAACCATTAAGGAAATTCAAGTAAACTAAATTAACAAACTAAAACGAAATAAAAGAAAATCAAAGGAAATTAAAACTATTGTGGTGTTAAAGTTAAAGAAACCAAGTATCCAACAATCCAAAATAAAATGAGCTCAAAAACATCTCTAAATATCCCTTACCCTACATTTAAAGTTTCACTGCCCTCGGCAAAATACAAATAAAATAATCACAAAATAATGTAGGTTGAGGAAAATCCCTAAAAAATCAATCATTCCTGAGGTGGTGGCATTGTCGTCCATTCGTGCAGTCATGGTATCTAGGTGGGGTGTGATAGCATTGTACTGCTCATTGGATAGAATGATGGTGTATACCTCTACTTGCTGAAGCTCTGTGGCTTCCTTCTTCACAACCTCTATGTCTTGTATCTTAGTGGACACCACTGTGTACCCTTACCTTGGAAACCATTGGTCATCTATAAGGACTAATATATTCTTCAACATTTTCCTGTCAATGACAACTGGGTTGCCAATAGCTTTTCCTAGGTTGGTGTAGTTGACAAATCTAGCTAAGGTTGTCACAATGCCTCCAAAAGCAAGCTTTGAGTCCCTTTTCTTGTAATTTCGCAAATCATCAATCTTGGTTGAAATGAAGATTGCTCTATTGAGGTGAATTCCATGTTCCATTGCATAGAGGATGGTGGCCTTATTGGCATCGACATTGCCAAGACCTCTATGATGACTAAAAATTGCTAATGCCAAATACCTGTGCATGACTGTCAATGGGTGATTCTTTAAGTGATGGGCTTTAGCATTGTTGGCATCAAATATGGTGGGCTCTTCCTCGTCATAGTTTCCATTCCAGATCTCCTGCCTATTTAAATCATCAAGTCCCCTTATAGCATATAGATCAAAACCCAACACAGTAAAGAACTCGTTGAAGCTCATTTGGTGTGAGAAGCCATTGAGCCAAAAGTTAACATTGCCTCCATCAATATAAAGATCCGTCCCTACTCATATTTTGATAGCGACTAAGAAATCCCACACAAGATGGGGGTAGACTTGCTCCCTCCGCTTTATGAATGCCCTCTAGCCAACACCGTCGATCAGGCGGCCAATTTCATCCTTCATGCGGAGCTCCTGCTCAAGTCCATGTCAATGTAGGGAGAGGCCAAGTAATCTTGGCAATTAAATAAAACCCATTCCTCCTTGAACTCAATAAGAACCCATCATGAAGTCTTTGATTTTCCATGTTCTTAAGGGGTTGATGATGAAGAGCTAGCCTCGGTCCTAGTGCGCTTAGGTGCCACTGCAAAAATAAACCATTATCCATTAGATTTTAATACATTGAGCTTATACATGCAATGCAAGAGTAGGCATTGAACAATTACAGCACAAGAGATGACAAATTGAGAAATGCATTGCAAATGATTGAATGTGCTTTGAGCAATAATCTACAAGCATGCAAGCACAAGTTTAGCTATGAGAATCACAATGCCAAACATGAGGAAAAGGTTTCGATGCCTTTTACAATAATGAATTACAAGAATCCTATCTAATCAAAATAATTACATGCATGCCAATACACGAACAAAACAACAATGAGCAAAGACACAAAGAATACAAAATATAAGAAGTAACAATAAAAAATAAACAATAACCTTAACAAAAGTTTGGCATAAAACATGGTAATATACCTTACATATAACTCCTAATATAGTATTAAAACATCAAAGGCATCAAGTCAATAACCACACATGATAGCATTACACAAAAGTACCACATTGCACTTGGCATAGCACATTTGCTCCAAAGAAAAATCATACATCTTAAAAAGAAAAGTTAGGCGAATTAACACTTTTTACTTCTTTTAAGCAATTTAACGAACACATGGCATGCACAAACAAGATTCACACTACAGTGCACTAATTTAAATGAATCACAAACCAATTGGTTACAAAAATAGTCAAAAGAGCAAGTTATAAAGCATGCCTTTAAGAAAATAAAGTAAACTAGGACAAATTGTAATCTAACCCTGACTTTACGCATGTAGTGGACATTTAAACACTTAAAACACATATCATACATATAAAAATTCAAAGTGCTCATCAAAAGGGGGATTTTTAATTAAAACATACTTAAGAAAAGCCAAAAACTTAATTAAAGAGATGAAGGTTAAAGAAAAACACATTGGATATTTACTTGGTTGATGCTTAAATGAGGAGATAAATACACAAAACGAGTACAAAATTTGAGAGAATACCAGATTCCTCAAGGATTTTTAAAGGGAAATGAAAGAGAATGTGAAGAGATATGATTTTTGGGTTTATTTATAAGTGGACACAATAGAGTGCCCTAAGCGCACGGCTGAGACCAATTGGTCTCAGCAGAGTTAGGCACAAAATTGAAACACACAGTTTTGAAATATGAAAGGACACGACTGAGACTATATGGTCTCGGTCGAGTCCACCACTCTATTTTTGAAAACCCCAATAGCACATGGCTAAGACCAAATGGTCTTGGGCAAGTGACCCCTTTTATACCAAAACTATTTTTGAAGCACACGATTGAGACCAATGGTCTTGGCCGAGTGCCCTAAAATGTACACTTCACTCTCAATTGCAAGTGACCTCTACTAGACTGAAAATTTATGTTGCAAGCTGAGTGATACCTTTTGTCTCCAGACTAAAGTGTTGCATATGACAGAGACCACTTGGTCTCAATTGAGTGCCCTATTCTGGAACTCAAATATTAAAGGGGACACGACTGAGACCAATTGGTCTCGACCGAGTCCAACAAAACTTTGCACTATTTTTGAAAATTTTCATACCCTCATACATGCGTAATGTTAAGACAATATTTAGCAAAACATTCACAACATTTAACACCACCTATTACTATAAGCAAAGAAATGAAACAACTAATTAAACAAAATTTAAAGACAAAAGTTAAAAGAAATAAGTACCGAGATTAACTTTACAAAACATTCTAGCTTTAACAAGTTGCTAGCTTGACTTTTGATGCTCTCATGGCGTGTCTTTGAGGTTGGATTTCTTCGTCTCAACACCAAACCTAGATTTTTCTTGCAAACTTAAGCATAGAGTTAAAGGATCACGACTTCCCTCAGCTTTTATCTTATACTTCTGTGGCGAATTTCCTTCATACCACTCAATCATTAGACTCTTGCCCTTCGCAACTGCATTTTTCTCTTCCTTCAAATCCATCAGTCACTTCCCTTTGGTGTCATCCATTAGCATTATTTTAGCCTTGATCTTTGTCTCTCCATAACAATCTTAAATACAGCAAACTGACTCTATAAATTCACATGATGGATGCTCTATCATCTTGGTCACCTCAATTACCATCTTTTCATTATTGAAATGCAATGTGACCATTTTTCCATGCACGTCTATTAATGTTCTTGCCTTGTTGAGAAAAAGGTAGTCTTACTATTAGTGGAATGGTCTAATCTTCATCTATTTCCAGCATTATGAAGTTTACTGAAAATATAAACTTTTCGATCTTCACTAGTAAATCTTTTAGGATCCCCTTGGGTCGTTTGATGGATTTATCCTCCAGTTGCAGCAGCATATTTGTCTCCTTAATATGCCCCAAGTTTAGCTTCCTGCAAAGTGAATAAGACATGAGGTTAATACTTACACCTAGATCACACAAAGCATGCCCTATAAAGTTTTCTCCTAATTCATATGGTAGTGTGAAACTAATAGGATCCTCAACACCAAACCTAGATTTGTCTTACAAACTTAAGCATAAAGTTAAAGGATCATGACTTCCCTCAGCTTTCATCTTATACTTTTATGGTGAATTTCCTTCATACCACTCAATCATTGGACTCTTGCCCTTCGCAACTACATTTTTCTCTTCCTTTAAATCCATTAACCACTTCCCTTTGGTGTCATCCATCAACACTATTTCAGCCTTGATCTTTGTCTCTCCATAGCAATCTTGAATACAATAAACTGACTCTATAAATTCACATGATGGATGCTCTATCATCTTGGTCACCTCAAAGACCATCTTTTCATCATTGAAATGTAATGTGACCATTTTTCCATGCACGTCTATTAATGCTCTTGCCATTTTGAGAAAAGGTAATCTAAGTATTAGTGGAATGGCCTAATCTTTATACATTTCCAACACCATAAAGTCTACTGGATATATAAACTTTTTGATCTTCACCAGCAAATCTTCTAGGATCTCCTTGGGTCATTTGATGGATTTATCCTCTAGTTGCAGCAAAATATTTGTTTCCTTAAGATGCCCCAAGTTTAGCTTCCTGCAAAGCGAATAAGGTATGAGATTAATACTTGCACCTAAATCACACAAAGCATACCCTACAAAGTTTCCTCCAAATTCACATGGTAGTGAGAAACTACTAGGGTCCTCTAGTTTTCTGGATGCTTTGTTGGTCAAAATGGCACTGTAATTTTCAAACAAGTGAACTGTTCTTAGACCGTTTAACTTTTTCTTACTAGAGTAAATTTCCTTTGAGAATTTAGCATATTTTGGTATGTGTAACAAGGCATCGACAAAAGGCAAATTAATGTGCAACTTTTTTTAACATATCCAAAAATTTAGCTAATTGGTCTTTATTCTTATCTTTACTAGTAACAACGGAAAGGTATTGAAGATTATTCAACCTCAGGCTCCTTCGCAAATGAAACTTTCTTACCTTGTTTTGTAGGTTCCCATACTTTAATAAAATCATTGGGTTTAGATGCACTTACCTGCGTTGTAGGTTCCACCAAAACTGAAGTAGTTTAATTACCTTCCTCCTTAATTTGCAGCTCTTTACCACTTCTTAATGAGATGGCCTTTACTTCCTCCTTCGGGTTTCTATTAATAGTTGATGGAAATGTACTCAGTGGCCTTATTGAGATAGAATTTGCAATTTGGCTAACTTGGGTTTCTAAATTTCTCATCGCCACATCTTGGTCCCTATTCCACTACTTTTGAGCTTCCACCTTGCCTCTTGACTTGTCATGAATTAGTTTTAGCTAGTCATGAAACCAACAAACATCTCTTCAAGGTCTAGGAGGTTGATATGGTGTTTGGTAAGCTTGTGGTGGTTGGTATGGTGCTTGATAGTGAGTATTTGCTACTATGGGTTAGTGTTGTTGATGGTAACTATGGTTGTGGTTGGCTTGGTTATGTGAAGGTGGGTCAAATAGGACTCTTGGGTTAGTGTTTGAGGTTGATTCTTGATTTTCTTCTCTCCATGAGAAATTTGGGTGATTCCTCCACCCGGTATTATAATGTTTGCTAAATGGATCATTCCTTTTGTATTTATTCAAGGCATTCACTGTTCCCATCCCTTGGGTGAATGGCTCAATTACCCTTGCATCACTACCCGAATTTTCTCCCTCAAAGGTATTGCCCTCTTGGCCAATTACTAACCCATTCTGAACTTTTAGTCTATTTAATTCCTTCTTCAATAGCTCGAATTGAGCTTTTAGCATTACCAATTCATCCATGGTGTGAACTCCTTATCTCTTCATCAATGCTTTTGAACTAGACCGCTAAGCCTCATTCATAGCCATTTCATCAAGAAGCAACAAGGTTTTTTTTAAGACTTTGTTCATGAAGCTTTCCCCTGAGGCGGCATCCAATAAAGACCTTGTAGTCGAATTACATACTACATAAAATGTTGACATTAATTGGTGCATCGCGATCTTATAATGATGACAACTCTTCAACAACCTCCTAAACCTCTCCTAAGCTTCATGAAAGTTTCATCATTTAGTCACTGAAAATTGTAAATAATATTCCTTATGCTTGCTATCTTAGTGGGTGGAAAAAATCTTACAAGAAATTTTTCCTGCATTTGTTCCCATGAATGAATGGATTGGCTCGATAGCATAGACAACCAATCTCTTGCTTTCCCTATGAGAGTGAAGGGAAAAATCTTTAACCTTATAGCATCCATTGTCACACCTTGAATTTGGATCATATCACTGATCTCTAAAAAGATATCCAGATGTTGTGTCGGGTCCTCTATATCCGATCCCGAAAATTGATTCCTTTGAACCATGATGATCGTTGCCAGTTTTAGCTCAAAAAATTATTGTCGAGGAAGCACCACTATTTTATGCTCTTCATTCCATCTTGGAGTGGCATAATCACGAATAATCCTTTGGTATTGGACCATCATGATTCCTTTTATGTTGTTGTTGTTGCCCTACTCCTTCTTCATCAACAAGAGACACATCCGGGTTTGGTGGATCATTTATATCTTTGTTTTGAATTTATCTCCTTCTTTGATGTAAGGTCCTCTCGATTTTAGGATCAAACGGTGTTAGATGATGTAGACAAAATCTGTTCATGCACCAATTTAACCTGAAAAGAATAAGCAAAGAGAAATAAGTAAAGGAAAAACACATAAAAACAATCAATCAAATTTGCAATTAAACATGCCAATATTCCCCGGCAACAGCACCAAAAACTTGGTCGAAATGTTACAAGTATACTGAATCGACAAGTAATAAAGTGAGGTATTTTTAAGATCCACAAGTATCGAACCCTAGGAACAAGAAAGTGTCAAAAAAATTGAATGATTGGTAATATATACTTAGAGAATTACCCAATTGCTGTTGGTTGTGTTGTATTTAATGATAAAAACAATTAACATGAAAGATAATTAAAAGTGAGTTATGAGTTAACAAGCAATTAAAAACAAAAAATATAAAATGGGTGAATTAACAATTACTAAAGGTGTTGTTCAAGAATTTAATCCTCCCCATTCCCATACAAGGTTCATTTTAACATAATTTTCATACATTTTAGATGTGGACAACCCATCTAAATCCCTAGTATCCCATTTCGGAGTCTACTACTCTAACTACTCGGTATCCCATTCCGAAGCTTACCTGATAGCTAGCATAAGCATGGGTCCCAAAACCTAGGTATGATCTAGTATCCTATTCCAGATCTTACTAGTTCAAAACCTATTCATTTTCCTCTCTTGTTCTGATTTTATAATACATAAACCCTAAATCTAACAACTCCCATTCTGAAAATGCCAATAAAACTACAACAAATATAAAGAAAAATAGAGCATGCATAATATAAACACTAAACAAGCATTCATCCATCAACTTGAATAAGATTAATAACATAAGTACTTGTAAAACATTCATACCAAGATAAGCACAAGGGAAAAGAAACATCTAAAACATAAATTAAGAAAATAAGTTCATATTTTTAGGAGATTCAAAGATCCCTAAACAACAAAATGACTACTCACAAATCATAATATAAATAACATAAAACCCATTTAGAAAGTATGGATTTGAAATGCAAAAACTTTTTCTCTTCTTCTCTAAGCTTGGTTTTGATTAATACTGGAACTTTAAACTATAACTAACTAAAGCAATGTATTTTTGTATTTTTGATGTAAAACTATATTGAAAGAGTGATTTTTACAAGTAAATCTATAGAAACTAAGTATAAAAACCCTAAAGTGTGAAGAACTATGAGTTAAAACTACAGAGAAAACCCTAGAATTCAAAAACCTAAAAAGATCCCCTTTAAAGCCAGATAGGATGCAACTTTTATAGTGGTCCAGGACAGGACACTATGAAGATGATTGGTTTCAGTCGAGTCCAATCAAGTAAAAGAGTACGTAGGTAAGGACATGGTTGAGACACTTTGGTCTCAGATGAGTGCACCCTTCTAAACAAAATCAACCTCAAAATCTGCATTAGACATGGCAGAGATAAATGGTTTCAGTCGAGTCTCTAGGTAAAATGGTGCATTTTTAAGATCTGCAAGGCACACAACTAAGACAAATGGTCCCAGCCGAGTGCTAACCATTGTTTTTGCATAAAATTAAAAAAATTCACCATTAAACACTCAAAAACTTCATAAATATCAAAATAATCCTATTTGGTATAAAAAGAGAATTTTAACACTTAAAATAGGAAAAAATGCAAAACGAGATGCAAACCCAGATAAAAATAGATTGAAAATAAACACTAAATCGAAATCATCAGAGCAAGTAACGACCAAGTACTCATTCCCATACAGATCCTTCGTCACACACCACTCTGGTAAGCTTGACCCAATCATATACACTAGAAGGGGTACAACATTGTAACCTCCCTTCTTCTTCTTATCCCTCTTCTCAAGATCTAAAATCTACTTGCTATCTATTAAATACTGAATCTTATTCCTCAAAGTGTGGCAATAATCAGTTAGATGCCCTGTGTGCTGATGGTATGCACAATATTGGTCCTCCCTATGGTAAGGCAACCCCTGACTCTTAGCGGGCCTCGATGGGAAAGGCTAAAGCTTTCCTTCTTTCACCAACCTATTCAAAACCCAAGATAATGACTTATCCAGGTCAAAATAATACCTCTAACTAGCCTCTGTAGCGGATACCTTTACAGTCTTTCAAGTTCTATTTTGCCTACTACTATTCCTAACAGCCTTGTTACTGCTAAAATTCCTTCTCGCATTCTTGCTACTTGCCCTTCTGGCTAAGTACTCTCCTTTAACTTTTATAGCTATATCCTTTAAGGACTTTCAGTCTTTTAGACCCTTCATTTTTAAACTATCTCTCAAGTATAGACTCATATTTCGGATAAACAACCTGATCTGATCAGCCGTATCAGGTGTCCTTTTAATCTCCATCACCATATTCCTCCACCTGGTGAGATACTTATAGAAAGACTCATCATGCTTCTGTTGGAGTAACTCAAGGTCCTTTAGGCTGACTTCCATCCTTGTGTTGTAGTTGTACTGGTTATAGAATTCCTCAGTCAGTAAATCCCAATCTTCCTTAGTTCACCTATCTAAGCCATGATACCAGTCTATTGTAGGCCCAGTCATACTCAAGAAAAAGTATCCCACCTTTTAGTTTTTGGATAAGATGGTCCCCTTTATGATCAATGTGTGTTGCTTGACATGTGCTGAAGGATCCGAAGTACCATTAAACCTTGGCAAGTTAGGCATTTTGAACCTTTAGGATAATGGATCATCTCCATCCAAATCCTTATCCTCAGAGTTCATTCTCCTACCAGCAAACAATAATCTTGACATGGCTTCAATTTTTTCTTCCATTTTTCTAAAGGCTGGGTCTTCAGCACTAGGGCCTTCTATTTTCATGTTCATCATTGAAGGGGCATAGTCTTTATCCTTCTCCTCCTCTATGAAGTCATCCTTAGGATCATACCTCCTCTCCTTCCTAAGTGGGTCTTAAAGCACAGTAACATTAGCTGCGGTAGCATTTCTAAAGTATGTTGGCTTTGCTATCTCATGAGCGAGTGTTCCAGGCTGAGTTCTAACATTAGGTGCTATAGGATCCACCATTCCACTGATCATAGCTAACATCCTTTCTTCAAACTCTTGTAGACATTTATTTAGTCTTTGGTCCAAGCCATCCCTCACTGTCGAAGGCCCAACAAGAGTAACATTTATCATTTCCCTCAAAAATAAAAACCTCATGATGGTGTTATCAGCCACTCTCCCAGTCCTATTTCCCCTTTCGATTTCATTCACTTTGTTGTTTGCCATTTTCAAATTTATTTCCTGATTGATTTTCTGATAACTTGCTTGAACCCAACTCAAAACTAACTTCTGAACCTGAATCTGATCTCAGTAGACTAGATATAGATCTCCAAACTAGGCGTCCGTCTAACCCTCTAGACCACCTAAATGAGTCCATAATGGTTGCAAAAATTAGAGGTTAGGAATGATGCATGGTAAATGATGCATGAGAATAGTATATACATGATGCATGAATGCAATGCATGGTTTTCTTAGACGTCAATCACAACCACACACAAGCATAGCAACGGCCTTCCAACCTTATTACTCCCATATAGGAGATCGTGTGATCTTTTTCCTAGGTAGGCTTAGCCCATGGGTTAACAGGATACCTAATGGATGTGCGTGGTGTGCAATGGAAAATTGACATCATAATCTCTCTAATTAAAAGCATAGGCATATGGGTTTTGACCATTATGTATTTGAGTAACTCATACAAATTAGGTTGGGCCCACCGGGGCATGGCGGCTTTTAACTAGTACTCTCTTAATGTGTTTGAGTGTAGTCAATACATAAAGGTCCACATAGTAAGCAAAGATTACTATGGTTATACAACTTAGGGGAAGTTGCTATTATTATTACATGGGCTTAAGTCAAGGGTGATGAAACCTTAGGGCTACCCAAGCATGGTCCCTTTCAATAGGTTTAGCTCATCACGAGCATAAATGGGTCACCATTTTATATACCATTTGGTATTGGACTTAGGCTGGTGGGTCTCTTTAATACCTCCCTACATTGAGTGAATGTAGGGCATGCTTTAGGATAGCACCGGGGCTAAAAAAGAACGCCTAACTTAATTTTAAGGCTCTAAGATGAATGCAAGAAATAGAATTTAGAAAGGAGATAGGATTAATGAATAAAACCCAATTATAAATAACTTAACAAAAATGCTTTTCAGAGCAAGGTCTCTTTGGTCCCAAATGGAGTAGACACTGTGATGCATCCCGGAGCTGCTGCTCACTTCTAGGTTTGCTCTCGGAGGCCCGCTTTTAGGGCTCGAGACTGAAGAAAGCTTGCTTTTAATCATAAATTGGTTGCTTCACAATAAAAAGGATTAAGTCCAAATTATTGCTGATAGTCAACCTATGAAGGCATCTACTAGTGGGCTCAAAGAGGTAAGTTTCATAGAGATGCCACCCAACAGAGCATTGGGAATTGATTCTCGACCTTATCTTAATCCTCTCTCCTCTCTCACACAATGCAGGCGATAGAATTTAAAACGTTCCAATCAAACAAAAAGTAATAAATAAATAAAATCATAATTAAAAATTATTAAAGAGGCAAATCGTCTAAAAAAATAATAATCATATACAAAACCATATCAATGTACATACATAAAATGGTCTATTAATTAATTTGGGCACATTGGTTCCCTCATGCATATTTTCAAAAATCTCTTTTACTACATTATGTGGATTTGGGTTAAAAAAATTGGACATTGGTCCATATTTTTGAAAAAAAACCCAATTTATTAGATAAAAAATATTTTAATGTCTTTTATTTTATCGTGTACAAAAATTCTTTTTTACTAACTATTACAACCTTGAAAAAAATAATATATCCAACATAAAATAAAATAAAAATAATGGCAATAAATAAATAAATAAATAAACAAAACTATAATAAATAAATAAAATAAAATAAAATAATCGAGATGACTAGGAAGTGGAGATGGTGACCAACTCGGGAGCATGACTTCCCATACAAAAAATCAAAAACCCTCCAAAGCCATAAAAGTATCAATTACTCGGAAAATCACACAAGAACAAATGAATTAGTGTTCACAATAAAAATAATCATAGACTTATTTACAAAACTAAAATAGATTCAGGTACACAAATAGACTGTACAGAGGCTAAATCACATCAAATAATGCATAAATATTATAAGAAACAAATAAATGGTGTAAAAATATATAAAAGCCTAAAATATATGTAAAAATGCCTTAAAATACACTCAAAGACGACCAAAAGGGGTGAGAGACGGCCACAAAGGGAGTAAGGAATGGGACAAAGGGATAGGCTAAAGACGTCCCATCTGTCAAATGACAGACGGTAGTTCGTCAGTCCGTCATCTCTGGATAGAACAAAAAACTAGAAAAATGCAGTAAAAATGCGAAAAAATCACATAATATGAATTCCTGGCCTCAAATATGCATTTATAAGATCTAAATCATGCCAGGAACAATTTATAACAATAAATCATACATAAAATACATAAAAGGCACATATTTATAAGATTAAAAGGGCAATATAGAAGTTTCATATATACAATAATGGAGGAAATTAAAAGACATATCATGCCTTTATCATATGAAAAAATTAAAAAACGAATCATACTTCATGTAAATATGCATATTACTCAAGTATAATGATTAAAACATACTAATATGCATTAAAGAATCATGTGACTATGCAAATTAAATGTTAGAAAGAGAAAGTAACAATGACCCAAGAATGTTACCCTTAGGAGATATTCTAACTCTATGAATTTTGTAGTCCAAATCTCTACTCTAAATCGTGCTCCTTGATTCTCAAAAGAAGATATGAAATTCATTTGTATGTGGTGTGTGTGTTCAATAAAGATTGATAAAGCAAAGAGTTTTTAGAGATAGAGGGAAATTATATTTTTTTCTTCTCTAAAAGTTTCTCTAAGAAAATAATCATTCCTGCTTAGAAAACCCTAGGTTTAAGAATTTATACCTAAGGAAGAGTTTGAGTTCAATTCCAACTCAAATCGCCTTAAATTTGGAGATAAAATCCCCCAAATAAAAAAGAAATCATTTTTTTAATCAAACTTCCTTTTTAAAATCCAAAAAAGTGGGAAAGTCTGGGTTTCGAGCCAGGGGTGGTCATCCCTCATCACTAATCTTGAATTTCCCAAAATACCCTTGGTTTAGCCTATGCAAAAGAAAAAGGACACATTGATGGGCACCTCTCAAGTGACAGACAATCATCTGCCACCACTAAAGGTTCAAAACTAGGGTTTTATGCATATTTTATTAAAACACTTGGCAATATTTGAAAATACTTAGAAAATTATGAAAAATCTTTAAGAAAAGGTGGAAAATTGAAGATCAAAGCTTCGAAATCCGAGCCTATTGTCAGCACTATCTATTTTCTCATCATCGGATAACCCTGATCTAGGCTACCTCGGGTCACGGTGTCTACATGAAAAGTCGTTGAAATCTTGGCATCTTGTGTTTCTAATCAGTGCATTAATTGCCACTTCCAAGTTAAGGTTCTGTGTGTCCATCACTATCACATTGAACCTCTCCACATAAGCCTGTAGGGGTTCCCCTTTCTCCTGTAGAATTTGATTCAGATCGGCTGACATTTTGGTTGGTTGGATTCCTGCCACAAACTTTGCAATGAACATGTTGCTAAATTGCTCAAAATTTTCAACAAAGTGCTCGGGGAGGTTTCAAAACCAAATTTGAGTTAAATCTGTCAATGCCTGCAGGAAAATCTTGTATAGTGTGGCATCATCAGTGGTCAACAGTAGCATGGTGTGGTGAAATTGGTCTAAGTGAGCTTGGGATTCGGCACTTCCATTGTATTTTGGTAGGTTGAGAAGTTAAATTTTAGGAAAAGGAGTGGCCAGGATTTCTCTAGAGAGAAGAGACCGAAAACTACCTTAGTACTGTAAGGTGTTCCAGTTTTGGTACTTCTGCGTATGCTCTTCAAAAAGTCTTTCAAATTGTTCGGTTGTGAGAGTAATTGTTGCTTCGAGGGCAAAGGGGACCACTGAGGAAAAGGGGACCCTAGTTGGTGGCTGGGAAGGCTGTGGAGGCTGGGGAGACTGTGTAGGCACTTAAGTGGTTATGGCTGATATTATGGCTGGCAAGAATTGCGTTGTTTATGGGGTAAGGCAAGGGATGTTAGGAATGGATGCTTTGGGGGATATCAAGTTTAGATCATTGGCTGGTGGGAGGAATTATTGTGTTTTAGGGGGAGTGAGTTGATTTATTTGGCCAGATTGGTTTTCTGATGAAGCAAGGATTAGGTTTAAGTCTGGAAAAGGGTTCATGTTCCACGCTCACCCCACCAAATGATGGTTAGACAAATGCGAGTCTTCTAATCCAAGAGGTCACATGAAAAACACAAAATCAACCGTACCTTTTCGATAAGGGAGACTCCGACAGTCAAATTAGTGGTTCTAGTAATAAAGGATAATAACTGAAAAAGCTTAGGTTCCATACCTAATTCTGGCTCTATTTATAGGCTTAGAGTTCTTCTTTGTTCAAAGGATTGGAAATAGAGTCATTTTCCATGAGAAACTCCTACCTTCCTTGGATTTGATAACTCTCATTTCTTTTTAATTTGGAGGAGAAGATACAGGAGAAAACTATCTCTTCCTGATATCGCGGGATCCTTTTAGATTCAGGGTGAATGTGGATGAGCTCTCTAGTGCTCGGTCACTAGGATAACTCTAACCGATCTTCTGCTAATAGCTAGACTAATAACCCAAAGGATCCAGGCTATTGGCTAGGCTGTGTTATTCGTGAACATGACCCATTAATGGCAACCCACCTGGAACTTCCAGTGGCAAAGAAATAACACTTTTAGTTTAGTGTTGTTGACCCTCAATGAATTGCAAAGTAGGACTAATGCTGTGACCCTAGGAATCGCTACAGAGTATGCAGGATTGTGTGCTCAAGTTGAACGAAAGTGCCGACATTTATAGAGGCTTCTTTTTTTTTTCTTTTTTTTCCACGTGGCGGTAGCTTGCCATTAGCTTAACAATAAGCATTTTCGTAAATTCAGTTTAGCAAAAAATTTGCATGTGTAAAAGAAAAAGTAATTTCCACTTTAATTAGAGGTCAAGATACACAAATACATGTTACACAGTAACTAATTGAATTAATTTAACCCGGAGTTATATAATTATAATTACTTTAACGTTATAGTCACAATAAAAATATTTATACTAAGGAAATAATATAATTATTATTTTGCATCAATAAAATTACAATAACTGAATTTGAAGATTTTTAATTCTCTAAATTAAATTGTGAATGGTGAATTAAGTTGTGATTTTGGCATGTAAATTATATTGAATTGTAAACTGATTATAGGTGGCAAATGGGCGAATTTGATTTGGGTTATTAATGGACGGATCACTAATGGATTAGATTATAAATGGATAAAAAAATATGGATCATAAATGGATTAATATCCAAATGGATTGGATGGATTGAGATCGACCTATGAATTTAATATAAATTATTATAAAATTTTTTATTAATTAATTAATGCATCGGATAATAATAATATTTAATTAAAAACATAATATAAATGATAAGTTGATATATAAAAAAAATAAAAATTTCATTAATAATTTAATTTTATTAATTGTCGGATGCAGTATATGAAAAAATATATTGCCTCATGAACTCAATAATATATAAAAACCTAATTGAAGATCTATATATATATGCTGGCATTGTAACCGCTAGATTGCTGCATCATGAACAGAATACTATAATTAAAATCATCAATATAAACATTATTTATTATTAAAGCAAGGTTAGTTAAATCAATTGTTCTACCATTAAACTTAACTTTTAGAATTGAAATCAGAGCTACATGTCTTCGGATAATTAAGTCATGTGCAAACATTCAGTACTTCCGCAACTTATCATAATCGGCATACCAACCTAGCTCCAAACTAAAGTAGTAATTTAATATTAATTGTATGAATAGGTTGGTAAAGAATTAGCAGTGGTGGTGAAGAAGATAAGGGTATAAATGAACAGTGAAAACACATGTTTGGGTGGAACTACTAAATAGGATGGTTGCGTGGGAGTAGAGAAGGGGGACACCATCTGTATTGAAGATGTTAGGGTTTTAGAAAGAGAGAAAAATGAGAAAAAAAAAGAGGAATTTTGTAAGAAATCTATTGGGTACTGACCCAATAAGTTGAAAAATAAAATGAATTAATTTTGGATTGATCCGGTAGGTATTGGATTAAGTTTGATTGAATAATAAAATAGATCACTTTTGGATTGGCCCATTGAGTATTTATTTGTGTTGGGTTAAATTTATATCATTTTTTTTTGGATGGGTTTGGGTCAATTTTCTCACCTATATATATATATATATATATATATTTTAAATAAAAAAATTTATATATCTTTTTACTTTTTTACTGTCATTTGTTTAATAAAAAATATATATTAATTTTAAAAATAATGGAAAATAAAATGTAAATTAAACATAAGTAATTTTTAAGTAGATTTAGAGCAGCTACAAAATTGAGAGATAAAATAAATATTTTTGCAAAACGTGTAAAAACAAAATAATACTATGGGCCAATGGAAGACATGGCTTATTAATAAACCGACAGTTCCTATAAGCAAACATGGTGTCCATCCTAGCATCATTAGTTTCACTAAAATAGTGTTCCATTAAAGGTGAAACAACCCCAATTTTTAAAATGTTAAAGTCATTTTTGAAAAAAAAAAATTTTAAAGGCAAAATAAAAATATTTATGACAAACGATAAGGCAGAACTAGAGGTGAACATGAATCGGTTAACCAGTCCATAAATAAAAAAATTAATCAGTCTATTAATATCGATTTTTTAAAATTACTAACCACTAATCAGTCCGTTACATTTGGTTAACCAGTCCATCAGTTTCGGTTTTTAGTTTGATTAATCAATATTTTTCGGTTAATCATTAAAATTTATAACATAAAATTATAAAAAAAATTAGATAAAATTTAATTCAATTTCAAATATTCAAAGTAATTTAATATAAAAATTACGAAACAAGTATAATTTACTAGCCAAAATTTATGTTTTATAAATTAATAGCTAATATTATAAAATAGATTTGATATTTGTTGGAAATTAATAAGCTATATTCTAAGTCAAATAAAATTTCAGATAATATTAAATATTATAACATAAACTCTCAAATATAAGAAAATATAATTAAATGCTATTAAGTAAAATATGAATACTAATGTATGCTATTAAGTAAATATTACTATATAATTAAAGAGAATGACATAATATAAATTTAGTTTAAAGTGTTATATAAATTTTATAGAAAAATGTAAAAAACTAAGATATAGTTAATCGTGAATTAACGGTTAACTAGTACTTAAAAACTTAAACCGTAACCATTAACAAAAAATATAAAAATAAAAATTATAACCGAGTCCATCGAATCGATTAATTGTAAAAATCGATTCAGTTTCGGATCGATTTTAGGGCTAACTATATTTTTGATTTTTTTTTGCTCACTCCTAGGTAGAACAATATTAAAAGTATGATTTTTCTTCATTTTTTATGACTTTTCTTTTTAAAATTGCCATTTTCTAATATTTTTGATGCTATGATTTCTCAAACAAAGAAAAATTTGATGCTACGAAATAAGAAATATGTCTTCATCAAAAGTATTCATTGTCTTCATGTTGTATGACTTTTCTTTTTTAAAAGGAAAAAGGTACGAAAATGCCTTTTATATTATCTCAAAAGGGTTAAAATGCCCTCTAAAATTTTTTAGAGCAAAAATATCTCCAATGTTCTAAAATGGGCATTAAAATACCTCTTGGTCAAGCTACTATCAACTCCAAATTAACGGCGCTAATGTGGCAAAATATATCACGTCAGCACCACATGTATTTTTAATCCAAATATATCAAAAGACATTTTAGCACTGTATAAAAAATTTTAGGAGCATTTTAATACTTAAAAAACTTTAAGGGTATTTTAGTATTTTGAAAAACACATTAAAGGCATTAAGTACTATAATAAAAACATTAAGAGTGCGTTTGTACTGTAAAAAAAATTAAAAATCAATATTTGTCACATTAGATATTAATCATTATTTATTACATTAATTAATAAATATTTTTTACATAAATGTACAAATAAGAAAAAAATTATAAATAAATTAAATAGTTTAGGAATATTTATTAATTAATTTTTTAATAAATAAAATATTAAAAATTGACTACAAAAATGTATTTGGGGGCATTTTTATTAAGATTATTAAAAAAGTATTAAAAAAATCTTTTGCATAATTATTTTACACGTGATAAATATTTTAAATAATGATATTATTATTTTAATAATTATAATCATGTACATACTTTTTTACATTAAACTTAATTGATTTTAACTAGTCATGAAATTATAAATATTTCAACAAAAAATATTAAAAATAAAATTAAAAAAATGTAATAGTTCATCAAGAGTTTACCTATTATAAACTAAAAAATTGTATCAACTTCTCATAACAATTAAAAATGTATATATGATATTAGATGTTTGTTTTTCACCTTGATATGTAATCATTTTCTTAAAAAAATGATGGGATGCATTGTCTTAAAAATATAATTTAAATATTTATAAATAATTAAACAATAAAATGATATATTTGTATAAAATAAAATATACAAACCAATAAATAATAAATTATTAAGATGTTAAATAAATACTACAACATGCTTAATAGATTGTTCAAATTTTTATCTTAATTAGCAATAGTCATATTATATAAGACACCAATTTATTCATATTTTATAATTTGACTATTGTTTTAAAAAATAATTTAATTAATATCATATATAAATTCTTATAAGTTGCTCCAATTGCTTTAAATACCAAAATATTTAGGGGCATTTTTGTAGTCAAATTTAATATTATATTTATTAAAAAAATTAATTAATAAATATTTTTGAGCTATATAATTTATTTATAATTTTTTCTTAGTCATACATTTGTATAAAGAATATTTATTAATTAATGTAACAAATTTTGATTAATAGCTACTGTAATAAATATTAATTTTTAATATTTTCTCTAAAGTATAAAAATGTTTTTAATATTTTTCACTATGGTACTATAATGCCCTTAATGTCTTACTCAAAGTATTAAAATGCCCCTTAAGTTTTTTCTATAGTGCTAAAATGCCCTTAAATATATTTGAATTAAAAATATACATAGCGCTGACGTGGCATATTTTGCCACGTGTCAATACCACGTCAGTACCGTTAATCCGGAGTTAGTCTATAACTGAACGGAAAGGTATTTTAGTACCAATTTTTGAACATCATGGGCATTTTTGCTCTAAAAAAAGTTTAGGGGCATTTAAACCCCTTTGAGACAACTTGCAGGGCATTTTTATACCTTTTTCCTTTAAAACTTGCCCTTTTCTTTTGATGCTATGAAAATTTTCAATCACAATCATTTTTACTAGTCTTAGTTTTGATTTTTCTGTTTTCAGTTTTTTTATATATTTTTTGCGATTGATTCTCCTTATAATAATATTTAAATTGGTACATATTTGAATTTTTCAAATTTATTAGTTGTTTAGTTGTTCTTATTTTTGTGTGGCTTAGATTTCTTGGATTTCATGTTTTTTGTTTCAATAATATGATATCTAAAACTATTAATCTTATATTTGGTTTTCATATTTACCTAAATTTTATTAGTATTTTTGTAGATCTAGTTTGTTTATTCTAAATCTATATGTTTTTAGGTCTAAACTCTTTATTTTTATCTTGTATTTAATTAAAATTATAAATGCAATTTAATTAAAATTTTATTATGTAAATGTCCTTTTTTTTTGTAAGCCAAGATATTAATTATAGCAGAGAGAGTACAACATTTAAGAGCATGACTCAAGTTCCAGAAGTGTTATCACCGAAACCGAAACCAAAACCAAAACCCGGGCCTTCTGAACAAAGGACAAAACCAAAAAAAACAACCACCAGACAAAGATAAAAATTATAGACCAAAAGAGCTACCCTGATCCAGAGCTATAGAAAGACACTAAATTCTAATACACCTGATGTTCGTCCTTCCACCCAAGGTAGGGCCATTACCCTTTTTACAAACAGTGATGCCTAATCTGCAGAGAAAAACCAAGTTCCCATTCATCCACATCTTTCTACCTGAGATATACACCTTTGACTCCAACAACGACAAGGCTATAACCATCAGAGGACACACACCTTCGGCTAGATACATCAAAGGGACCAATATACTGCCTATCTGATACTTATTTGATCAGAATACCATATAAGCAGAGTAGGAACACAGAAAGGATCACAAAGTCAATAGCCACTTGGGCCAAAAGAAGATAAAACTAATTCTAAAGACCAGCCAGAACCAAAATTAGGAGCCTCCAATAAACAACTGCAGAAACAATCGGATCAACTAGCTAAAGCCACGCAAGAAAATATTACCTCTTTGAAGCACCTTGCTTTGCCAGATCATCTGCTACATGATTACAAGCTCTAGGTCTTTGTTGGAAGGATACATGCCCAAGGGAGAGAAGGAAATTATCAATTCTATTAAAAATGGCAGAGTGCTTCTAGGGCCTGACCTGCACTGCTGGAGATAGCCACTTACAGACCACTACTGAGTCCATTTCGATAATGATGCCTAAAAAATTCATTTTTTTGAGTAAATATTCACAGGATAATTTTAGTGTCATTTCCACCACTAACAATTTCGCCACGTTAAAGTCTGCAGAACCCATAAACCGAGAAAATAGACCCAAAATTCTCCGCTGTGATTCCTTAATACTCCACCAATCCCAACAGGCCCCGAGTTACTAAGCGAAGCCCCATCTATGTTCCATTTGAGATAGGACACCCCTGGTGGACACTGGTAGATTGAAGATCTAGTGGTGTGCGCCTTACGATGGAGTTTAATAGCATCCATAGCAAGATTAAAATTTTGGCCTTAAAGAAAGGCTAGCTCTTTAACATTATTAATCTAAAAAGAGGCTCTGGCCAGAATTATGTGAAAAAGCACTTCATTATTGACTCTTCTATCGTTAAAGACTACTTCATTCCTCTCAAGCTAGATGGACCAGATAGTAGCATGAAAAATGATCAACCAAACTTTTGTTTGTATTTTTTCAGTCACCAATTCCAACCATTGAACAGCAAAATCATTAAACGAACCGAGCAAACAAAATGAGATACCCCACCACTCAGCTAATCTATACCAAAATGGATGAAGATAGCAGATAAAGTAGGAGCAAATGATTTACGGATTCTTACTCACTTTAATAGGGAGGAGAAGATAGATCCCCACTATTCATAATACCTAATCAAGATAAGAATTCCTTTGTGTAGATCCTGTTTAACAAAGTTCTGCAAAATAATAAGTCAACTTTTGGAGGGATAAGATTTTTCCACAGTGCATTAGAGGGCATTTGATTGAAAAGAGAGCAGGCCTGAAGCTCTTGGATTTTAAGGCAGGTTTAGAGACAGAGAATAGACCATTAGAGTCATGTACCCAAATCCTTCTATCATTATTGACTTTGGAAATGGACACCATCCTCAAGACATCCTGCAATACTGCTTCAGATTCCTTCTCCCACTCTCACAGTTGTCTTCTTCAAACCAAATTCCAAACCTAATTATTCTGCTGCCAAAATTAGCACTCTTGAACAAGGGACTCCGGAGATGATGAGAGAGTGAAAAGTCGAGGGAATTGGGTTTTTAGAGGTGCTTCTTTAATCCATACATCCAGCTAGAAACTACACATATTCCCTCTACCTATACTTATTCTAAAACCATTGCTGAAAGGCATAGAGGACGATGCCTTGAGGATATCCTTCCACACAGATGAGAATTTCGCCACGTTTGAGTGATCAAATGGGTTCAAAATTTTCCCCAGCCCATACTTACCCCTTACAATTTCCTGCCAAAGGGCTGAACTAAATGGATCAAAGCACCATAACCATTTAAAGCGAAGGCTTTTGTTCCTTAGGCCAATAGAACTAATACCCAGTCCACCGATAATTTTTGGTCTTTGAAGCAACTCCCAACTAACAGCATATATTTTCTTCTTGTCATTGGTACTACCCCAAAGAAAGTTCCTCATTAAGGTGCCCATATGGTTAAGGACCCCAGTCAGAACCTTGAACAAGATATAAAATACAGCAGGAGGCTAGAAAGAGATGCCTTCAAAAGTGTAACTCTACCTACCATAGATAGTAATTTACCCTTCCAACCAGACAATTTTGATTTGAATTTATCTATCACTGGATCCCATATGGCAATCCTGTTAGGATTTGCTCCCAAAGGAAGCCTCAGATAAGAACATGGTAACTTTTGCAACCGACACTTCAATATATTTGCACACATAAGAAGCCAATCATCATAAATATTAATGCTAGTCAATGAACTTTTATGAAAATTTATTTCCAATCCCGATACAAAGGTAAAAATCCTTAAGACTCTTTTCACATTTAGCAGCATCTCAACATCACTTTTAACAAATATTATCGTGTCATTTGCAAATTGTAGGTGAGAGATAAGAAAAGATTGTTGTAACCCTTTAAAATAGTTAATTCCTTCAAACAAACCAAGATCCGAAGCTTTACTCAATAGCCTGGATAGTCCTTCAACTGCAATGATGAATAGAAAGGGGGAGAGTGGGTCCCCTTGCCGTAACCCTCTAGATATGATAATTTCTTCAGAGGGACTACCATTTACGAGAATAAACACTCTTGCTATGGATACACACTCTTTAATCCAGTTCCTCTAAGTAGAGCTAAAACCTATTTGTTCCAAGACTGCATCCAAATAAGCCTATTAGACTGAATCAAAAGCCTTGTAAAAATCAAGTTTGAGTATAACCCCACTCTTCTTAGAACTTTGCAGAGAATGAATAACTTCGTTAGCCACCATAATGCTATCTAGTATTTACCGACCTTTCACAAAAGTAGATTGCTCTTCAGATATTATCTCGCCCAATACCCATCTCAACCAATTAGCAAGAAGCTTTGCAACAATCTTGTAGAGACATCCGAAAAGGCTAATAGGCCGAAAATCCTTAATTGTATCCTCCCCAGGAATTTTAGGAATGAGAGTGATGAAGGAAGAGTTGATCCCTTTAGGCAATTTTACATCTTTCCAAAAATCTTGAATCATTTCAAAGATATCCAAGCCAATTATCTTCTAGGCAGCCTTTATGAATCCAAAATTGAACCCATCAAGGCCAGGGGCTTTAGAACTTCCGCAAAACCATACTGCTTTTTTTACTTCTTTAAGTGTAAATGGCTTTTCAAGCAACATTGCAGATTCCCTTATGAGTTTCTTAAAGAAATTTATAGGTAGCATTGGTCTCCTATGGTTTTTTTTTTCCTTAAAGAGGTCCTTACAGAAGGAGACAATCACTTGCTTAATGGCATTATGTTCAAATACCGCTCCCGCTGGGTAACAAGGACTCCAATATGATTCTTGGCTCTTCTATGAGTGACTAATAAATGAAAAAATTGGGTATTCCTATCCCCTTCTTTTAGCCACATAATTCTTGATTTTTGTTTCCATATAGACTCCTTGCACTTGAGCTTCCTCTAGAGAAGTTTCACCAAGGATTCCTTTTTATTCCACGTAAATCTTCTGATAACCTCATGTAGCTTCCCATCCTCAAGATTAATATCCAGGGCCTTAATATCTTTTTCTAATTTTTCTATAGCTATATTAATATTTCTAAAAACTGATTTGTTCCAATCCCCCAATTTGAGTCTAAGATATTTCAGTTTCAGAGCCATACCACTAGTACCCTGAAGCTCAAAATTACTCCACCAATTTTCAATATTAACAAGAAAATCAGGTTCTTGTAACTAGCAATTGAAAAACTTAAAAGGCTTGGGACCAGAATCCACATAAACATTATGTAAAAAAATAAGAGAATGATCAGAGATACCTTTTGGAAGGCCAATCTGAATAGCATTTGAGAATAGGGACATCCAAGAAAAGTTAACCAAAAAGCAGTCCAGCCTGCTCCTCTAATAGAGTTACTCCAAGTAAAATGTTTACCAAATAAAGGTAAGTTAATGAGTCTTGAGTTGTTTACAAAGTAAATAAAGGAGAGATCCTTTCTGTTTAAAGTGCCTCTCCCCCTCTTTTTCGCCTTGAGAACTACATTAAAATCACCTGCAACTATGACTAGCGTGACAAGCACCGGAGCCTGCCCTTTGTTTTGGGTTCTCTCTCGGAGGCCCTCTTTTAGGGCCTGAGATCGAAGGAGGCTTACTTTTGATTATAAATTAGCCGTTTTTTAATAAAAATGATTAAGTCCCAATTATTGTTGATAGTTAACCCATGAAGGCGTTTACTAGTGGACTCAAAGAGGCAGATATCATGGAGTTGCCACCCAACAAAACGTTGGAAATTGAATCTCTATCTTACTTTGATGCCCAAACAGAGACTGATATTCAGGACATCCCTCTTATTAGGTATTTTGGTTAAGTGTTGTTTTATAATTGCATTTTAGAACTATTTCCCTCTTCTCTTTCACATGGTGTAAGCAATAGAATTTAACTAAATATCCCAAGAAAATAAAGAAAGCAATAAATAAATACTTAAAATAACATCCTACTTAAAAATTATTACAAAAGCAAATTGTCCAACGAAGAAAATAAATTACGTACATAAATCGGGGCAATCGTTCAGGTTAGGCACATTAGTTCCTTCATACATGTTTTACAAAATAAGGTTTCATTATATTGTGAGAATTTTTGGGTTAAAAGCTGGACATTGGTCTATATTTACGAAAGAAAATCCAATAAATTAGCAGAAATGATTTAAGTGAAGTTTTATATCACATTACATGTTAAAAGAGAAGAACTTCAAAAACAACAACAACGGAGGAAATCTTTGATAGCCATACTTCTAATATGTCACGCAAACCAGAAACGAATTATGTTCCACTAAAGTAAGCATGTTATTTAGTTCTCAAAAGTTGAAATAGAATAATTTAACATCCAAATAATCATGCAATTGCATGAATAAATGGTAGAAAGAGAAAGAAATAAATGAGCCTAGAATATTACCTACAGGAGATATTCTGACTCTATGATCTTTGAATTCCATATCTCTACTCTGAATCATGTTCTTTGATCCTTAAAAAAAGTACAAAATCCATTTTTATTTCTGTTAAAAGATTGCTAAGCATGAACCTCTAGAGAGAGAAAAGAAATTAACTTTTTTCCTTATCTAATGGTTTCCTTCCTCAAAGAATGATGATTTCTCCTCCTTTTAAAACCCTAATTTTTGTGCTTTCATACCTAAGAAGGAGTTTTAATTTGATTATAACTCAAAAATCGCCAGATTAGGAGATACTGGACCCCAAATATGCTTTGCTACTAGCTCTGCTTTATTGCTCAATTTCGTTTCTTGAAGCAAAATGAATTTCGCTTTTTTGCTATTAATCCAGCCAGCTACTGCCTTTTTTTTTAATTCCCGTTTTCATGCCTCTAACATTCCAAGGCAAAAAATTCATGGATTAAATATAAAGAAAGAATTCCACCATGAATAGCAATTTACCCCAGAGAAGATTATAGCAATGGCTCCACCGTAACTTCTCCCTGATATTTCCCAACAACATTTTTTTCAAAAGCTTGGGATTCTGCTATCTCCATTTCTATCACCTTACTAATAAAGTCCTTCTTACCTTCAGGAATGATAATTCCCATTAGATTTGCTTCTAGAACAGAGGGATCCATGGCAGAGTTATCCACTAAATTCCCAACAATAAAATTCCTATTGATAATGCATCCATCTGATATAGATTCATCAGCCATAGGCCCAGAATGCGAAGGAGATTCTTCAATGGGTGGAATCATCTTTTTACCCACTAGTTTTGCCCTTCCACGTGTACCCTTCTTCTTCTTGCTTCTTAGCTTTTTTATACTTATTCGGCTTAAGTTCATTGGACCAGGCCAACTTCCTATTTGACCCAAAGATAAACTAAAGCACTATTTGGATCAATTGTGCCATCCAAATGAGAGCTCATTGAAGATAGAGGAGAGTCCAACCCATTTGACACCTGCCGAGAAAGAGAGCCTCCAACAACCTCTACAGTGAGACATCTGTGATTAGGAGAGCCAAGGACTTTTGGGATTACTTCTCGGGCTACCAACTCGGAGCAGTCATGCTTCACCATTAATGTTTTTGATTTTTCCGATAAAGCTTCACCTAAGCATGCTTCACTTTCCCCATAAGATTTTTTCGATGAGTCAAGAGAAGAGGAAGACATCGGAGGACTAACCTCAGGTTTTGACTTTTGCCCTAAGAATGGAGTAAAGACAATGCAAGGTTCCTCAATAATTCTAACTGGAAATACTTTCCCATTAATTCGAACTTTAATCAACGTATTGATAGAATCAACTGAGGAAGTAGCAACTAAAAATCTAGCTAAATCAAGCCTTGCCCTGCTCCTGGTACAGTCATCCAGGGAGATAAAGTTTCCATACCAAAAGGCCACTGTACTGAAAAGGCTGCATTCCATGCATATAGAGGAACTCCTTCACATCTAATCCATACAAACCTCTTTGTACAAATGTCATTTGGCTCCCAAGATTTAACAAATTCAAATCGTTCAGCTAGCCACTTCAAACCTCCTTCTATCATTTTGGTTCTTTCTTCAATTGTGTAGAAAGTTAACATCATATTTCCTCCCATAGGCCGGCACTCTACGTTCAAATAACCATAACTAATCAAACTATCCTGGATGTCAAGGGAGTTTTCTGGATTGTATAACTAACCTGCAAGGCTTCTCTCCAGCCACTCCGTGTCTTCCTTCGCTACACTTTATTGAAAATTAACCGAACCTATTTTGTCATTGACGGTCACATCATCTCTAGAGCCAGTGTTGTTACTTTTTTTAATTTGACAATGTCAGCATATGACCTACTATCTTTAACTTTGTAGTTCACTGTCTTTTCCTTATCAAAGGACATTCTCTGCATTCCGTCATTGCAAATATGATCATCCTATCTGCTATTGTATCTTTCCAGGTTCAGTATGATCTTTTTGTTACCCATCTATGACCTATTTAATCTTTGAAGCATGAGGTTTACGTTTTTAACACCTACAATGGACACAAACCCAAACCTTATACCTCTTTTGCTTAGTTTCTTAGCCACAAAAACTCTCTTAATTGTACCAAACTAGGAAAACACCTTTCAGATACCAAAAGCTGGCCATCCACTAGGGAGATTGTCTACAAACACATTGTGAAGACCAAGTCTATCTTTGGATCGCTCAAAATCCGAAGATGGAGCAAAACCAGACCTACAGATACCCAACCTTGTGTATTCCCAATTGGAAATATGTGGAGGGGTATGACCAAGGGTGTTCGCTGCAGGTTGGAGGAAGGGGAGGCTGGGATGGGTAGGAGCCATCAACTTCGTACCTAAAATAATAAAAAAAATAATTAAATGTCCTTTTTGATTTGGAGGTTATTGTTTTTTAATAGGAAATTATTATCGTTTTTGGATCGGGGTCATTCTTCTTGTCTAAAAAATTTCAATAAGTATATTACTATTATCGGCTGGTTTTGACAAAAAAATTTAGAGATATTTTATAATAATTTTATTAAATTTATGCATTTTATGTATATTTTAAAATTTTATAAATTTATTTATAAGTTACATATGTGAAGACTTCTTTAATAATAACGCACGCATTTTGAAAAAATAATTAGGATTTAGAGTGTTTTGAAAACTATTTGAGATTTTAGGGTTTATATTTTTCAACTCTCTCTCTCTCCATATTTTCCAAAATTATTATCATAATTGTTATTTCTGTTTCTTTTAGTTAGCATTTTAATACACAATTGCTATTAAACTTAAATTCGTAATGAACTAAAAATTACAAGAGATGAAACTTAAATTCATGATTTTTTTAAAATAAATTCCTTTAGATAACGATTAAAATTCGGATCAACATTAAAATTTTATATTCTTTGATATCTGTTTCATTTACGTTTGTAATTTCTTTTCTAATTTCTGATTTAGTGATTCAATTACTACTTTTCGGCTTTGATACTTTAGGATCATTTATTGAGTTATATTTAGCAGAAAGTGTTTGTTTCTGATTTATTTCAGCTTCTTTTTTTTCAACCAACTTACACATGTAGCAATTTACTATTGATAATTTGGTCCATGATTCAATTTAGATCATAGTTATTAAATGCGGGTTGACTTAGGTGGTCGGACTGTGACTTGGCAAGCAATCTGAGTCGATTCAACATGAAAATCGAAAAGTGTAAAAACTCAGGTTGACTCGAAAAAAATCAGATTGAATCAAAACTCGATGACTTGAATCGAATTTCGGTTCAACCAAAAAAATTTGCATTTTAAGAAACCAATCCCTAAATTCCCAAAAAATACAGTGATATAATTAAAAACATAAAATTTAAAGATCCTATAATGTGTTCTTTTAACTAAATCCATAACAAATTATTATATATATATAAAATATACAAAGACAGTCTCTATAATACATATCTGAATGCAGAATTGAATCACCACAAAAATCTTTTATTTTTGATCCTAACAGTACATAATTTTTTTAATTATTATTTTGTATATATAAAAGTTTATTACATATAGATCGAAAAAGTTCTTTCATAGTAATTACAATTAATGAACTGGTAATTATGATTGAAAATTTTGAAACGATAGAAAATCTTTGAATATATAATTAGTTTATAAGGATTAAAAAACTGATAAGAAAGTGGATTAAGCTTTGATTTCTTAAATTGTATGTTAATGGAGCTGTAATTAGACATTGATAAGCACCATTTAAGGACAATTAATGTTGACTAATTAAGCATCACCATGTTGCAACTGGTATATAATTAGCATACAAATAATTTTAGAAACACAACTAACTTTATTGGTCTTAATATTTTTACATTAATATTTATTAATTAATAAATTTTTCAATATATTTTGACATATTATATTTTTATTTTTTTATAAATAATTATATTTAATAAAAAGTAAAAACTTCGAGTCAACCCAGTCCAATCAATTGACTTTTAACTTAGTTGATAGACCGAGTCGATCTTCGAGCCGTTTCTGAAAACATTAGTTTAGATAACGATTTATATGCACCTGCAATTAAATTTTCAGTTAATCTTAATCAAGTACTGTTCACTAAGAATAGAATAAAAAATAAAATAAAAATTTCATATTTAAGATTTTTTTGGAATAATATCATTTCAACAATGATAGCATTCGACTTTTTAAACCAAGGGCCCACGAGTAGGCGCACGTGACCATTCGCAGTCAGTTTCTTTGCTTGTGATGAATTGACATTTTTGTATTTTACGGGCGTCCATACTTGACCGGTGTATTTGGGTACAATCTTATATATAATATTTTTTAATAAATAATTTTAAAAAATAGTGTGTCTCAAAAAAAAATTGAAAATGTGAGATTTTTTGTGATTTTGTAATAAAGGGCTGAGAATACAGATATATGAATCCCACTGAAATTTGAAAAAAATTAGTATCAATTTTGCAATAATATGTTGCAGAATCAAATTAGTGGATACATTAATTTAATTTTGCAACTACTTGTTGTAGGATTGGAACAAATTTTTTCAGATTTTGATGGAATATGCATATCTAGATCTATAACCACCTGTTGTAAAAATCATAAAAAATTTCCATATCGTCAAATATTCTTCGAAACACACAATTTCTCAAATTATCTTTTTAAAAAAGTATTATATATAAAATTGTCTCATGCATTTGCTATGTAAATTTTGTGGATTTAGACATAGTTTTTATATATGTTGGATCGAATCCCAATTTAGTTAAAAGCTTATTTATTGGTAAATGGATTTGGATTTAATCTGGCTCGATATTATATTTTTTTATATATTTTTATAGTTTTTCATTAATTATATATTTAAAATATTTAAAAATATATACACCAGAGCACTGAAACTCATAGCAGGTGGGATCCCTGAAGTCCACCATACCAGCTTCACATTGAATTAATGCGGTAATAAGTGAATCAATCTTTCTTAAGGAACAGAGAGTAGTGAATTATGAACTGTTGATTTAAATGGCTTTAGACACAATATTAAAACAATACTAAAGGAGAACACAATATGTAAAAGTGGATATGCATATGGAGGTTGAGGGAAGCCAAAATATATATAAACATTAAACAATAATAAATTTTCACTACAAGAAAAATGTAATTTAGCAACGAAAAATTGGTATTTTTCGTTGCTAAAAACAAATAGCAAAGGAAATTAGCGACGGAAATTTCCGTTGCTAATCCGGTGGTTGCTAATTTTAGTAACGAAATTTAAATTTCTGTTGCTAAATTTAGCAACGGACTTGATATTTCATTGCTAAATTCAACCAACTCATTTTCGGTGAATTGGTAAATTTTAGCAACGGAAAATTTGTTTTCGATGCTAATTTTAGCAACGAAAAATGATATTCCTTTGCTAAAATTAGCGACGAGAAATTCAATTCCGTAGCTAATTTTAGCAACCAAAAGTCAAAATCGCAATGATACATAAATTTTCATCGATAATTGACGTTACTAAATTTAGCCATTGAAATCATCAAAATTTTGAGGATCTGAATAAGATTTTAATTTCAATCTAAATTGATTAGTCATAAAAATAACATAGTATAATCCATAATCTAAATAAGAATCCATAGAAACATAACATAAACTCAGTATCGATACCTAAATAATACAGTAGAATCCATACACTACAAGAAAATAGCCAAATAGCAAGGGAAAAATAGCAACGGAATTCATTCAGTTGCTAATTTAGCAACGAAAAATAAATTCCGTTGCTAAAATTGGTTGATGTTTTAGGGATTTAGCAACGGAATACAAAATGGTTGTATCCGTTGCTAAAAAAGAGGGAGATTTTAACGCCAAAATATAGCAACGAAAAATAATTTTCGTTGCTAAAAATGGCGGCACTTAACAGCGGGAAAAATTTGGGATGAAAATTAGCAACGAAAATTAATTGCATTGCTAAAATAGCAACGAAAATTAAATTTCGTTGCTATTTTTACTTATGTCGAATTTAGTGAAGGTATAAATAATAGCAATGGAATTTATGTTCCGTTGCTAAAATAGCAACGGAATTCATTTTTCGTTGCTAATTTGAAAAATAGCAACGGAATTCATTTTTCGTTGCTAATTTGAAAAATAGCAACGGAAATCAATTCCGTTGCTAAATTAAGATCATTCGAGAAAAAAATTTTGTACCAAAAAATAGCAACGGAACACATTTCCGTTGCTAATTTAAAAAATAGCAACAGAATCCATTTCCGTTGCTAAATTAAGATTATTCAAGAAAAAAATTTTGTTCCAAAAAATAGCAAAGGAATTCATTTTCCGTTGCTAATGTCAAAAATAACAACGAAATTCATTTTTCATTGCTATTTTTGCAATGGAAATCTAATTCCGTTGCTAATTTGAAAAAATAGCTGCAATTTTCTTAGCCCTAAGTATAAAAGCTGCGATACATTTTTCTGCCCCAAGCCTCTCTTTGTCTCTCTCTCCCTCTCTTGCTCTCCATCAAGGCCTCTTTCAATCTCATCTAAAGGTACTCATTTTTCTCCCAATTTTTCTTTTTTTATTATTTTTTTTCTTGATTTCCTTTGATTTGATAATTTTATTTATCTTTAATATTCATTTTTGCTTCTTTGTTGTTTATTTGGGATTAGATCTCCCAATCTAAGACTTACGTGACTCATTGTAAAGGGTAAAAGTGGGTTTGTCTCTAATGGAGTTTTGGGTTTGTCTGTTTCTCTTTTTCTGTGGATCTAAAGAATCTAAATTTTAAAGGTACGTTCTAACTCATATCTCTTTTTCTTCTTGGTTTGATTTTGGTTGATTTAATTTTGGATATTTGGATGCAAGTTTTGAATTGATTTTGAATCTTTGTATGATTTTTGCTTTTGAATTAATTTTGATGAATTGAGAGGTGTCGTATTGTAGTTGAAAAGAGGAAATGGGGCTACTACTTTGGCTCTACAAATTTAGTTAATTTTTTGCTGCTTGAGATCTTATGGGCCATATTTATTTTATTTTTTTATAGTTACAATTTCTAAAAATAGAGTGAAAATTAATTTCATCTGTATTACATGTGATTACCACAAATATTTGATTTAGTTCATAATCTTCTATCACAATCTAAGTTCAAAATTTTTTCAGATTTTATGGGCCACAAATAGAAAAACTGAAAGTAATTTTGTAAATAATCAACAATATTTTAGTGACGGAAGAGTGACGAAAATTTCGTCGCATTTTTTTATAATACTGGCTGAAAATAGCAACGAAATTGTGATTTCCGTTGCTGAAAATAGTAATGAAAATTATTTTCCATTGCTAAAATTGCAACAAAAATTAATTTCTGTTGCTATTTTGAAAATTTCACCGAATCTTACACTAGTTGGAATTAGCAACAAAATTCAAATTCCGTTGCTAAATTTAGCAACGGAATCATTTTCGTTGCTAAAAATAGCAACCGATTTTTTCGTTGCTAATTTTAATTTGCAACGAAAAATCAACAATTTTTGTTGCTATTTTTCGTTGCTATTTCAGAATTTTCTTGTAGTGATAGAAATCGATATATAGAAACACAACTCAAAATCAGTACCAATACTTAAATATTACAAATATAAACTATGAATTTGGTGAAGGAGGACGATCTGGCTGTTGAGAGGTGTTTTTCTTGTTTTTCAGATCTTTCAATTCATTCTTTAGTTGGATTACAGTATCGAACAACATGCTGATAGTATTCTCAAGCTGAATGACTCTCTCAGAAGGTTCAGAACGCCTACTACAAGCAGCTGTGAATGATGCAGAGGAATGCGAATGGGATGTATTTGCAATAGATCCTAAGCCAAAAATCCTTTCTTGGTTATTCTTACCACTAACTACATCAAGAAATATTTGACTCTCATCGATATTTTCAGAGTTTTCTCGCTGTTGAGTGAGAGTCTCTTGTAATTGCTCCTATAATTACAATAGTTACAATGGATTAATTGTATTTCATTAAATAATTAATATACAAATATAAATTTAACGTACATTGAGTTGTCTGCAACGAGCGTTAACAAATGTCTGACTATCATGCTTTTTTGTATAGGTGTACATAAAAACTTAAGGATATGTTGACCTCTTACCCAAGGACTTTTCCTGTATAACCAATTAAACTAAAGTTTATAAGAAATTCAACAGAATTTTCTTTAAATTTATGACATTTACCTCATGTGAAATGAAAAATTTAGCTAAAAAATGCATCATTATCAAACATTATCATTATCCAACAGTTATCAAACATTATCATTATCAAACATTATCATTATCCAACATTATCATTGTCCAACATTATCAAACATTATCATTGTCCAACAGTTATCAAATATTATCATTATCAAACATTATCATTATCCAACATTATCATTATCCAACATTATCAAACATTATCATTGTCCAACATTATCAAACATTATCATTATCAAACATTATCATTACCTCATATGACATAGAAATTTTCATATATTAAACCATCATTATTCAACAATATCAAACATTATTCTAAATTCATACATTGAAACATTATTCTAAATTTCCTAAAATTTAAATACTTACCCGTTTATCTGCATGCTCATGATGGCTCAAAGTTCCTCTAGTGTGCATCGCTAAACTCTCTTCATCTGAACATCCTCATCTGTTAATAGAATTTCTCTCTGAAATGGCAATTGCTTCAGGTGATGCCCAGTATTCCTGCCAACGACCCTATATTTCTTCAGAAATAATTCTTCAGAAATAAAAGAAGGTCGTTCACCACTCTTGTGTAATTTAGCAACAAATTCTTTATATCGTTGATGAGCACGTTTTTCTCAAACTTGATAAATGACACCATTAAATTTTGAATCGCAAAAAAATTCTTTCTGAAAAAGAACATAATTTAATTCATGTAAAATACAATAAATATGCCATTAATCTATGAAATCAGCTATTTCATCACAAATAATGCAATTTATTTTTTTTACCTCAAACTCTTGATAGTAAAAATCTCTTGTCTGCAGAGAGAGATTCTTCCATACATAACCCTCAATTTCTATCCTCTCTTTGAACTTGGATCTAATTTTTCTTGAGCAAATACTTGATGGAATAAACCTGTTAATATGAACAAAATTAGATCAATTTTAAATTAGATATCTATAGAACATATATAAACTAATGTTATCTTCTAATACAAAATTAGATCAATACTCACATATCATTGATAATCTTAATGTAAATTCTTCCATCAATGCCCTTCGCACCAGGTTGGAAGCTTTCTTCTTCATACTCAGTATCTACGGTCAGTTCATTTATCGGTATAGATCCAAAGTCTGGTGTGGGAGTAGCGTGTGCTGATATATTTGGATTGTTGGATGTTGAATCACTTGGTAGATTAGGAGAGCCATTGGGGTTTGTAGTAGGTAAAGATGATGCTTGATATGGCTGTTGAGGATCTGAATATAGACCTAAACATGTAGACCCTACAGGTTGAGATAGGTACACTTGTGCACTGTCATCTTTATCCGATGTTAATCTGAGTGTAACAACATATTTCTGTTGGATATTCCTGATTCTTAGCACACCATAATCCTCTATCTCTTTTCCTAAGTTTATTAACTTTAGAGTTTAAAGCTGCCTGTTGACACCATTCTTGCATTTTGTGTCTTATAAATTCTATCCTAATTCCTAAGTTATGAGGATCTAATTCAGTTAAATTAAACTGATCATTTAACCACCGTAAGGGTATGGTAATTCATCAAACTAAGTTATGATTATCGCCTTATTGGGTTCAGGTTCTGAATTTGTACAACTGATACTCAACATATCTTAACCTCTTTTTAACAAATTATGGAATTTGTGAAGAACCAAAAGATTTGAGGGGAGACAAACTGCAAATTTAAAAAAAAAATTCAAAGAATTTTTAAGGAATTTGTGAGGACCCAAAAGAATTGGCCCCCCTCATGCATGCTTTGGGTTTGCCCTTGTATGTTATTAAATCAGACTATGCACTTTAGTTTAGCTCATTCTTTCAATCCATACAAATAAGTAGGCCAAAGAAGACAATCCATTATTCATGAGTTGCAATATTCACAGTCAAAGCAATTAAAGCCAGGGTAATAAATAATAATACAGAAACTAGAAGGGAGAGAGAGAGATCAACACTGATATTTGTCTATAATGTAACCAACAAAAGGGAAAAGCAGAGAAAAAGAGCCATTTTGCACTCAAAGTCAAATCTAGAACAAATATCATAAAAAGCGACTTTGATTTAGATTATTTAACCGCACTAGCCACAAAATGGAAACTAGAAAAATTTTAGTTGCTTAAACTTTTTTTTAAGTTGAAACAAGCATACTCCACCAGTCCAGTGAATATAGACACAATTATAATATATTTCAATTTCTTTTCTATTCGAAAGTACACATTAAAATAATTGATTGAAGAAATATTTAGATTAATACGTAAAACATTCCACCATGACCTGTCATTTTGTTTAAAATTCTCAAATGACACAGCTATATGGAAGGCACTAATCTTTGGTTTGGTGGCAACTCTGCATTAGGTGTAAATCTCCCCATCATCATGTGAGGACACAATGCCCTGCCCCTTCTTCACCAGTTACAACTAATGTAATTTCTAAAATGTTCAATTACTTAATATTATTTGGAAGTGATAATTGGACTCTAAGATGGTAGTAAGATTAATTCACTAATCCAAATACCATGGTATGTAAGATCACCGGGAGTGTCATTGATAGTGGCCTAATTCAGTCAAACTGCCCTGTAAATATTGTCTACAATTTATTAATCTTAACTATTGAATATCGCTAATCAACTGCAGCAAGATTCTAAATATGCTTCTTCTCATATAAGGGCGAAAATGAGCTACTAATTAATTTGTCAATCTCAATAATGTGCAAATAGCTCAAACTACAAGTCAATGGCTGTGATTAAACAACCTAATTTGAGAATCACCATCAAAATCACTGATTTGTAAAGTGAAGGAGAGAGAGATTAATGAACTAGACTTGAGAAATTAGACATGAAGTGCTCATCCTATCCATGCCAATCCCTACAAATGGTTGGTTGGATAATGTGGATAATATTGTTTTGTAGGACAAAATTACTAGTTTGTACATTAATTGTTGCACGATTTGTATGTTAATTGTCTCACAATACTGATCCTATTATTTTGCAGGACAACTAGCTTAAGTTTACAAATCTGAATTAATTTCTATGCAAATTCTATTATAAATAGCAAACTTTATAACTCCAAAAAAAGGCCCACAAAGGGGCAGACAAAGACAATTGAACTGAACTTTTGGTTACAGTTCTCTCAGTATTATGGTTTCAAAAAATAGGAAGCTTAATTTTTGGTTCCCTTGGTTTAGTTTGGTCTTTGAATCAAACCAACCAAACCCCCATCTGCTTTCCTTGCTTTTTCTTTTCCTCTATTTGGATCAACTCCTATAGAAGGTAAAGCTTCCAATTCATCATTTAAATTGGACTTGTTATCTAAGTTATCAATAAGGTACATATGGCACTACAATAGAAATGATGAAATATTACAACTGATCCTATTCATCAGAATTATGAACTTTATCTGAGTTGGAGAAGTTTGAAATCAAACTCTGGACATGAACTGAAGTAGTAAAAGTTGTACAAGGTTAAATTATCTTTGGTACATAGCTTATTAAGACAATAGAATATTAATAACTTAGGAACATAAACAGCTCTAGGAATCAAAAAGTTTAAGTTTCCATATCCAACCTAAAAAGATAAAAGCTATTTTGATCCTCCATTTTCATGCAAGAATTAACATGTTTTGAATAAAGGTGGAAGAAATTGTTTCAAATAAAAAGTAATTAAATGAGAAAAATAAAGAATAGAGCATAAAAAGAAATGGCAAAATAGAAAAAGAAAGTGATTAAAAACTACTGCACTATGGAATGATTATATGCAAGATGAAAAATTAAAAATTGAATATTGAACAAGCAAGCAAAGGTCAAATAAATCAGTTGTTACCTTGCCACAGACAGGACAACTATCACTTCTCTCCATCCACTCATATATGCAACCAAGGTGAAAATGGTGTGAGCACTTTGTCAATATCTTTGGATTCTCCGGAGTATATTCTACAAAGCAAGGGAAAAAGAGAGTTTGAGAAACATGACAACATAAAATTCACTATCTTCAATTTGCAAAAGTTTTGACATCTTTAAACATTTTGCACCAACAAGCTTTACAACCCAAAGAATGTAACATTAGATTTCAAGACGGGTCTAAAGTTCTATATAGTAGCCAAGTTTTTCTTCTTTTCTTTTTTAAGCTAGTCCAGAGTTACCATAATTTTTTTTCTCAATTAGGTTTTTTTCTTTACTGATATTATAAAATTGATTCCTATCACTTGAAGAATAATATACTATATTAGAGGAGAAACACACATGGTGTCCACATTGCCACAGAATCATGTGGGTGGAGCTCAGCTTACCACAAACTAGCATTATGACAACCTTCTTATTGTTTTTAAATGAATTAGCAGTCATTTCTGATAACTATGCTATTTGTTGAAGTTGAATGCACTTGTGATATTCTTTCACTAAAAAACTTTTGTAACTTAAAAGAATGGAAAAGTTAGAACCATAACTACCACAAGTTAGCTCCATAGTTGAATCAAAAGTTATTTCAAGATGACAAAAAACATACTTGGGACGATTATGAATTATCACAGGATGCAGTTAAAGTGCAATTAAAACCTTACCTTCAAGACATGTTGGACATACATCCTCATCTTTTGATGATGAATAAATGTATCTAACCCCTAGAGTTGATTTTGCTGATGAGAGCTTCAGCAAGGATTTAGCACGCTGTTCTTTGGATCCTTCTTAACAAGCAAATGCAGTCCATTTGTTTCCTACACTCAAGGAGTCTGAATCACCATCAAAATCACTGATTTGTAAAGTGAAGTAAAACACTCCATTTTAAATATTTAAAAATATTTTATATTTAGAATTCAAATATGAAACATCTATTTAAAAAATAAAGGATTACTATCAACTCATCTTATTTCTTGTTTAAATTTTAAGAGTTTTATAATTTTAGTAAGACCGAAAAAAAATTGATGGTTAATTTAACAATAATAATAAGCGGAGTTCACACAATCAAGACCCAAAATATCAGATTTCCTACTTTTTGCTCATATCGATCCAAGTTGAAATTCAAAACTTAAACTTTCTCTCTTACTGAAGAACACCAAAGCACGTAGGACATTCAAAAAAATTACAAGTTTGACTCTGATAAAACAACAAGTGGGTAGCCTACAACAACGATCGATAGCTTGAAATGTAAAACAAAAAAGGTGGATCTATAACAGAGAAACAGAAATGAAATTGCAGAAACCCTAATTGAGAAAGAAATGAAGAGTAGTGGCATACCATAGCGAGAAATGTCACAGATTCAGACACAGAAACGGTGGAGATCGTTTAATTGCTTGTGATGATAGTCGGTTACACGTAGATTTACCCCCATCTTGTCGTGATTCAAATCCAACGGGTATGAATCCCCAGCAAACGATCTGAGTATTGAAATCAAAAAATAAAGAGTCTGTAATTTTTCTCTCAAAACTAGGGTAGAGAGCGAGCTGGGAGGCGAGAGGCGCAAAAAAAAAGAAGAAGAAAGAGGTAGCATTTATACCTAGGGTTTTTCAAAAATAGCAACGAAAATTAATTCCATTGCAAATTTGCAACCGAATACATTTTCGTTGCTATTTTTGGAAATTATTCCTAGTGGGTCAAAAAATAGAAATGGAAAATTATTCCGTTGCTATTTTAGCAACAAAATTTATTTTTCGTTACTATTTTAGCAACGGAATTAGATTTTCGTTGCTATTTTTGGACCCAAAATTTTTTTACTTCTTTGGGACTAAATTACCAACGAATTTTTTTTCGTTGCTAATTTAGCAACGAAAATTAATTTTCGTTACTATTTTTTGACCCAAATTTTTTTCTTCCCTCCGGGACCAATATACATACGAAAAATTTATCCTTTGCTATTTTAGCAACGAAAGTTTTTTTGTTGCTATTTTAGCAACGGATTTCATTTTTCGTTGCTAAATTTCATTCCAAAATTTTTTGCCGCCATTTTTAGCAACGGAAATAGAGTTTCGTTGTATTTTTCGTGGCCATATTATGGTGCTAAAATTTTTCTCTCTTTTTAGCAATGGAATACCACCATTTTTTATTCCGTTGCTAAAACAAAAAAATTTAACCTAATTTAGCAACGAAATTACATTTTCGTTGCTAATTAGCAACGAAAATGTAATTTCGTTGCTATTTTTCCGTTGCTATTTGCAGATTTTCTTGTAGTGTTTATACTTAATAAAAGTGCAAAATTATATATAAAAAACAATTAATCTCTTGACATTAATAAATATCCATTGATAAAATAAAAAAAATGCATTGCGACAACTATTTTTACGTATAAAAAAAAGAATTCGTCTCTCTTTTAAGTAACGAATATCGTCTATAATTAAACCTATAGTCACGAAAAAAAGCCATGTTGATATTTTTTCCCAAATTTTGGATACTTAAAAGGATGCATTGATATGGACCAACCTTAATATAAACTTTTCTAATTTTATCACGCATTTCAAAAGGATATTCCAAGAGAATTTTTTAAATAATATTTTTTTAAAAAAATAATTACCAATTTATGGTGTGTCAGAAAAAAATTTGCTGGTTTGGGGTTGAGCTAGAAGATTCAAACCTTTTTCGCGCTCTCTATCAACCTTCTGTGTCGGCCCACCTTGATAGAGGATGCAGGCCTATGCTGCATTCTCCATCACCCTGTTTGCCACTTGATTGATGATATGCCAAAGTGCTGCATCTTCCATTTTGGTCACTTACCCCATCATAACCCAGGCGAAAACTTTTTCATCAAACGTCTATATAAGCTTCGGTTGTCGAAGTTTATTTTGCATCCGAAGTGATTTTGAGGTGCAAACAACTTATCGAAATTTATTCAATTGAAGTTTATTTTGCATCCAAAGCAAGTAGGTTTGAAGTGTAAATAACTTATCAGTTCATCAAAGTCTAAATAGGTAACTTTTTTTTATTTGATCGTATATAATTTAATATATTAATTATATCTATAGTATAATGATAATAATTTTTATATTTTATTTATTTAAAAGCATAAATAAGTTGATCGATTTGGAAATAAAAGGAAGCAGTTAAAGTAGTTACTGAAAATAGATATGTTATTAATTTTAGTATATTTATTTTATTGTCATATAAATTTACATCAAATTTGATAAATTTGAATGCATAGTTAATAATTATGTAATATATTAATAATATATTTATGAATAAATTTGATGTGACAATAAAATTTGTTAGTGACAATAATAGTATATTGTTAAAGTTTAAATGTGAATGTATTTTTGAAATATATTTATGAATTTTTTATAATATAATTTTCGTAATAGTTATGTTAAATTTTAGAAATAACATTTTTTAGTTTTAATTGGAAGGAAAAAATTAAAAATTATACGAAATAATATTTTTTGGCTTTATATATTTTTAAAATTTATAATTCTTAATATCATGGTTTAAAAATTTAAGATATTATTATTTTGACTTTTAAAAAGTTGGATGATGTCAACGTATACGGATTTTTATTTACACATGGAGGGGGGAAGGGGAAGGGGGGGAAATGAGTTTTGGACGTCAGGCTTTAATTGTGACATAACCAATTTGAATGTCATTACAAGGACATTGAAATTAAAAAATAAGCCAACTCTTCCTGAACTGTGCCATAAAATCCATGTTAAAATGGGCTTAGATATGAAAGATATGATTTCTGGAATTATACACAAAATTCCATGGCATAACGAAGAATCATTATATTGGATGGCGGGAATTTATTAGATGATGACGACGTAGATGCAATATTTGACAATTTTAAAGAGGTATGAACAGTACAATTTGGTGGAATTAATAATTGTAGTTGCAGAGAGTGCTACAGGATCCAATACACCGACGTATCTTGACGGTTATCAGTTTAAGAATGATGAGTTTTAAATAGAAAACACCGGGGCGCCTAAAAAATTATGTGTAAATGACATTGGTCCTAGTCAGCCGAGGCGGTTTGTTAGTCGACAAGAGTTTGAAATATTTTCCCAATTTGGTGGAGATACTGCTATCAGTTAGTAAAGACAATCTATCAGTCGACTGGACGATGACTTGATTGGACGGGAGGCATTTGGTGATTCAAGGCATGGTCATATGCACACACCAATAAGTCAGATTCTTGCTGCTTGTACGAGTCAACCTAGGCAGTCATTTAGTCGAAGGGTTGGTAATTTTTTTAGTAAATTAATCTTTGGATGTAGATCAAGGAGTCGTTCAATGGATAGGAATTCTATGATGAGCACACCAGTTATTGAACACACAGGTCAATGACATTCTGTATCACATATCCCAGAAGTGAGACAGAGAAGTTCAATTTCCCATATTCCAAGCTTCAGACATAGAAGCTCAGTTTCGCATTTTAAATATGTAAATCAATGTCATTCCATGTCCCAAATAGCAGATGTTGCTTTTAGTCAACATTTGCAGCCTGTCAATAGAAGAGATGGTGATTTACTAGAAGATTACATATTAAGCAACACTAATGGGGAGTGTGGCAAAAAACTGGCTATTAATTTGGGTAACGAGGATGATCTCAAAGATGTTATAGTTAACAATGATTACCTATTGCCCAATGACAATCTAGAAGCCGATAATGCAGACATGAATTCAGAAAGTGATAGCTCTGAATTTGGTGGTTGTGATGGGTTCGAAAATATATAGTATGTCAGTCCATTAGCATCCCTGCATCAAAATGGTGAGTTAGGACAAGGTAATTTTGTATTTCTATCGGAGTATTATACGGATATTGACTTCGAAGCATACCAAGTTGATATATCAATGGGTGTTAACTTTAAAACTTGGGATGGTGTATTTGAGTCATCGATGGGTTTGGTTTTAAGTAGCAAGGATGAAGTCAAATCTTCTGTAAAAAAGTACTCGATAATAAGGAATGTTAACTGTAGAGTGGTTGAATTGAAACCAAACAATTGGGTTGTTAGGTGTGCACAATTTAAAAGTGGCTGCATATGGAGGTTAAGGGTAATAAAGAAAGGAATAATTCTGATGTGGATTATTACAAGGTTCAGGAGGCCACATTCATGCCCAGGTAGAAAACTTTCATTAGATCACATACAATTGAGCTCAGAAATGATTAGAAATTGCATAGTGGGCATGGTAAGTAAAAAACAGACCCTTCCTATTGATGTTATTATTGTTGCTATTAAGCAGCAATTTCAGTTTGAGGTGTCTTACAATAAGGCATGGCATGGGAATATGAGAGCCTTAGAGTTTATTTGTGGCAGCTTTGTTGAATCATTTGAGAGGTTGTTAGCTTTTTTATATTCTTTATAAGAGTACAATCCAGGAACTATCTACGAGTTTGTCCTACAGGATGCTGAAAACCCAACTGTCAAGCAGTTTTAAAGAGTTTTTTAGAGTTTTAAACCTGCCATTGATGGCTTGGTTCACTTTAAGCCTATTATTTTGATCGACGGAACATTCTTGACGGGAAAATTCCAATAGACTCTTATAATAGCCAGCTCTGTCGATGGTAATGACATGTTATTTCCAGTTGCATTTGCGATTGTGGAGTTTGAGAATAAATCAAGTTGGGCTTGGTTTATGATGATGATTAAAAAGTATGTAACTTAGTGAATCGGCATTACTGTCATATCAGACAAACACACAGGTATAATGGCATTGTTTCGAGATGAAAGAAGTGATTGGAAAGAACCTATAAGCTTTCACATATTCTATTTGCGACATTTTTTCAGCAATTACAACATACACCCGACAATCAAGGACTTACTTTATAAGACTGGTAAGTTAATAAATATAAAATATTATTTATTTTTATTTTTTATATGATAGTATAATGTTTACTTGTAACGTTGTAGGTGTACAATTTCAATCGCATAAATTCCAGCAGAAGATGGATGAAATTAAAGAACTCGACCAAGATTCCTACAATTGGGCAATGTGAAAATCTTTGGACAAATGGATATTGTTTGAGGATGGTGGACACAGATATGGCCATACGACGACAAATATTGCTGAGAGTGTCAACAACGCGCTTAAAGGTGTTCGTATGATGTTAATAACTACCATCATTGAGCATACTTTTTCCTGTTTGGTAAAATATTTTGAGAATACGAGGGGTTTCTACATGAACAAAATGAGCCAAGAACTATGCTTCACTCCTAAATGCGTTGATATTATGACCAAATGGACTAACAAGGCTAGAGGATATATTGTAATCCGTTATGATAGTCGCTATAAATTATTCAAGTTGATTACTAGTAGAGCATCATAGGTCAATGGTGAGCCAGACACATATGTATTGAGCCTCGAGAAGCGCGAATGTGAGTGCGGTAAGTTTTAAGGAACTAAAATTCCTTGTTCGCATGCCATCGCGGCATGTATAAATAAGAATATTGATATGTTCCAATTTGTTAACAACTGTTATAGCATTACTAAGTCACTGAAATACCATAAGGGTGAATTCCGACCTATACACCATAGAGCATATTGGCCACAATATTATGGTCCAAAAATTAAACTTGATATGAAATTGTTAAGGAAAAATGATCGGCCTAGAACAACTCCCATTCGCAACGAGATGGACAGGCGTGAACGCGATAATGCAATACAGTGCAGTAAATGTGAAAATATTGGACACAATTAAAAAACATATAAAAGTGTCGCTAGAACATCCAGTCGATATTTTAGTGGTTGAATTATGAATCTATGTAATCACTAATATACCTTGTAATATGTTTTGCAATTTATAATTTATGAATATTTATTAAATTATGGCTTAAAAATTAAAAATAATTAGTTATACTATTTTTTTAATTAATTTAGAAAATGATGAAAAAAAGTTAAAGTATAAATAAGATAACAACTCGTAACTAGCCATATTTTGAAATATTACATCAATACAACCAATTCAACATCCCCTTTTATGAGATGAGGTACTATGGGTAGGAGTATCATTATCCATCCCATATGGGTTGGGATCATTGTATCTCCCACTATACAGTGGTTGATCTGCCACTATACATTGGTTGATCCGCTAAACTTTGAATGCCTAAAATAGTTGGACCACTAAAAAGTTCATTAAAGAAATTGTCTTATGGTACTGTAGTGGTGTTTTGCCCATAAATATTGTAGGGTGTAACATCTCATTCAGAGAAGCTTATGTTTATATCAACATTCAACCCAGATGCAACAGCTCCAAATGACCCAGCTTTATATTGATAATATCTAGAAGGACTTGCTCTAGATGGCCCAGCTTTATATTGATAATATCTAGAAGGACCTGCTGTAGCTTCATACTGCCAAGGCTGATGGTATGAAGGCATACTTAATGAGCTAGAAGTATCTTCAGTAATATATGGCCATGTCATTGGTGGGTGTACTTGGTGAACAGCAGGATGAATAGGAATAGAATCAACTATCATCCTTCTTTCTGCCATACCACTTCTGTCACGTCTAGCACATCAATCGTCATATGGTACTGCTAGTGGTGGAATATCTGCAGTATCAGGTATATGCTAACGAGGATAATCGGTCAATGTCTTGTCATATGCACTAATAGCACCTAAAATTTTGACTGACGCAAAATGAATATTATCGTTATTAGTTCCAGATGATGAAGCAATATTGCTATGGAATATTCGTTCAGTAGCATCAGCCTATATGACAAAAAAAAATAATTATAATTCATCAATAATATTTACAAATAATAATAATAATAATAATAATAATAATAATAATAATAATAATAGTAATATCTACAACAACAATGACAATACTACATACCGATGAGCCCGTTGTAGCTCCGACTACGATGATCCACCGTCTTGTTCTCTCTCTATACCATTGCATATATTGCGATTTACTATACAATGGTAAACTGAGAATTGGACCTTGTGCCACCCAATGATGTCTATTGTGCCACTTAGAAATGAAATTTGCAAATTTCAATTCCCAATTTTGATCTACATGCCCCCCTCAAGTCAATAAAATGTAATGCGTCAATGTCCTGTGGAGGGGATGGAATTGGCTGATCCACACCAAATGATCTCAGACATCTATCAGGCTAGTGCCACTCAACAATATCAAAACATACTAATGGGACAACGTATCTCCAACTCCTGTGTCCACTAGTACAAAAAACTGGCAACAAGTGTAAAATATTTTTATATGGTTCCCAATCCATCTATAAAAAAATTTAAGAATCATCAACATATTATTACAAAATAATTATTTTTTAATGATATTAAATAATTTAGAATGGCTTCAAAAAAAATTTTAACCTGATCATAGCGCTATAAGTCCAATTCCTCTCGAAACTCGTTAACTTTTTATTATTAATATTTTTTAAATCCAATGGGGATCGCCACCTGTTCCATAACAACTATATAACTTGTCAGCATATTTTTTTAACAAATAAAACTAAAAATATTCCAACATCAAATATGATAAGCAAATTTTACCTATAACTATACGGCCTTATCTGATCCAGAATAATTCTTTGGGTAAAGTGCGGCCAAAATTGAGGCAGTCTTTTTCATGTCTACATTTGGATTAACTGTTGATATTCGCCAAGTCCACCCGCACTTAGACGAGTCGCACGACATAACTCCCTATACAGCCAAGCCAAAACTGTTGATCCCCAACTATAATCATTGACTTCAGCCAAATTTTTCAATAGTGGTAGCCACATCAAATGTGTATAATTATTAACCTGGCTAGGACATAGTAGAACACCAGTACAACGCAGGATCCATGCACAAGCAAAACATCGTATCTGGTAGTCCATTGCATCTATTGGTAAGTGACTAAAATTGTTAGTCAGCCATGTTAGTTTTATTTTTAGTCCTCTAATTGCATCTTCTGAGGGAACAATCCCTAACAGCAGAGCACAAACATCAAACCAGTCATAATCTAAAATTTTGGTAACAGTACGTCTTTCTACAAGTAAGCCGATGAGTATCTGAATATCCTCTAGAGTAATTGTAGCTTCACCGACAACAAGGTGAAAAGTATGTATCTTTGGCCTCCATCTCTCGATAAAAGCAGTCATGAAGTCCATATTAACATTCATAACACCGACTGAGACATCCTATATAAACTTGATAAATGCAGGTAAGGTATTATCTTTTCATCGATATTCCTATAGTGACCCTCAACACTAGCTCTGCATGCAAAGAGAACATCATGTTCAACCGGAAATAAATAAATTTATAAGACAAATATATATAAAAAATATAATTTACTATATATTTTATATTTAATAATAAAGTTAAAATATACTTACAATTCTGCTCCATACCCACATCAGCTCGGTGCTTGCTCTTCAAGGTCAGAAGGTCATCTACATTAGGTCCTGGATTTATAAATTTTTTTCTTCTAAACGGTTCCGTATTTTTAATAACCTATGTGAAAAATCAACAACATATGTTACATGTGCACATAAAATAAAATTATTACTAATTAACTATAAATTTAAAACAAGGAAATTCCACATAATTATAATATATTTATTCATCACATAATATACAAATGAAATTAACATATCATATGTTTTTTGTGGTAAAACTAATATCATTTTAAAACATACTATTACCATTAATTACATTCAATATTTAATTTTAAAATATTCACTTTTTTTCACCTAATTTTGTCTTAACAATATGAATATTTTCAAACAAATGAAAAAATATTTCTATATTTTTAAAATACATTAATTTTTGTTACTTTAACAGTAATATACATTAATTGCATCGATATTTAAAACAAATACAATCTCAATTTATATTAATAAAATATAAATTAAATAAAAAACATTTTTTTTGGGATCAATATTTTAATTTACATAAAATAAACTAATTAATTACATAGTAACACAATTAAATTTAGTCTTAAAATGATATCTCATGACTCATATATTTTGCACAAATTTATTGGATAATAGTGCATTTAGTTTATTAAAATTCAATAACAATTTACAAAACTAATATATATAACTAAAACCTATAATTAATTATATACAACATACAAAACAAATGCAAAATGCATGTAAAAAAATAACATTCACTTATTTTATAAACAATTCAACCGCAAATCTTAATATAATGTAACTAATAATCAAATTTTTAATTACCATCAACATTAATTTTCCCACAATATATTAAACTATTATTCTAATAACTACCATTATAACATATTGTACAATATTAAATAAAATAAAGAGTCATAACTTGCCTTTTTTTTCCTTTGCTTCTCTAAATTTATCAACAAAAAATACCTACGCATTACAAATTGATAATACGAATTAATATTTATTAATTTTATTTAAAAATTAACAAAAATATTATACTAACCTTTTTACTCTTAAGAGATTAACTCAGTTACAGCTTTCAGTGCGTGCAGCAAAAAAAAAAAAAAAAGGATTGCAGTGTGATTTTTGAGGCAAAACGGGAGAGAGTTTGAGAGTGTTGTTAATAGTGCTCCCTTGAGTGTTTAGAATGAAGAAGAGGAACAAAGAAAGAAAATGACTAAGTATGTTTTCGGTGGTCAATGCATTATAAAAATCCCTGATTGTTCATGTGGCTTGGCAAAAAACTGATGGAAGACACAGCTGACCTTTGCATCATCCGTCACTGGCAGAACCCTACCTGACAACACAGCTGCTACCTGCGTCTTCCAACTCACCTGCACACATTGACGTGGCTGCCATGCTTTGATGGAGGACGTAGAAAAGGTTTGCGTCTTCTGGCTCAATCCCAATCTAGCAAATTGTTTCTAACACACCCTAAATCGATAATTATTTTATTAAAAAATATTATTTAAAAAATTCTCCCGAATATTCCCATATATGTTTTGGTATGCCTGTATCACATTCCATTGAACTAACATCAAAACCTTCTTCGATTTCAATTTTTTTTATATTAATTTAGTAGGATGATTATGTAAAGTCAAAGGATTATGATCTATGCATGTGTTTGACTGCTCAGTAGAATTTGATCCTTCAGTATTCTTTCTTTTAAAATACGCATAAATTCTATATGGTTTTGTCATCTATAAAAAAGATCCACATACAAATAAGCATCCAAACAACAAAAATAATAACAAAAATTAAGACATTTAAGCACTACAGATCTAATATATAATCATATAAATAGATCATAACCTAGGTCTTTTAGGAGCCACCACCTCCGGTGCATTTATGTACCTTAACTATGATGAACTTATGGTATGATTGTTTCAACAAGTGATTGCATAGGCTTGGTGGATCAAGAACCTATAGAAAACATAGCTAATTTATTAAATCACTAAAATTGTATATTTTATTTGATTTTGTTTATTTTTATGTATTAATTTTTAATCAAGTTTGAGACTTTTTACTTGTTTTATTATTTTAATTGTTATAGGATCAATTTTGTGAGAAGTAACATTTTTGTAGCTGATTTTGTGAGAAGTAACATTTTTGTAGCTGATTGAAACTTATTTGGAGCAACCTTAAAATAATTGGAGCAATTTTAGTGTAAGAAAAGAAGTCTGGGCAGGACTTCATCAAATATTTTATTTTATTTTTCTTATTTGGGTAGGATTCAATTCCTTTCCTTTATTTTAGGAATTTTATTAGGAATAAAAATGAATTGAATTTTATTCTTTCTCATTCTCTGTTTGAGTTATGTAATAAGGATTTTCTTCTAGTTCTCAATTTTACTTTTGCGATCAATTTATGGCTATAAGTGGTTAAACGCTTTATTTCAGTTAAAGATTAACTTAAGGACAAGATTCAACCAATTATTGTGAAATTCTCTTTAATTTAATGTAATATTTATGTTTTTTTAAAGAATGTAATATTTATATTATTTACTGTAATTAGAGAAATTCCATCTCCATTGTTATTTATTATATGTTCAATAAGAGCCCATTGTTTGGTTAATTAAATAACATACAACCAATTGAAAATATTAAATCTGTAATTGTTTGTTAAATTCAATAACAAGTGGTAATTAGTATAATAACACTGAAAAAAGTTGTTGTATTAAGTAAATATATGATTTAATTTGAATCAATCTCGCTAAAAATTTGTTTGGCTTAAACTGCGTCTTTCTAATTTATAAAACTGTTAATAAATTGAATTTTCTCATTGAAAAGTGGTTATTTATTGGTTAGATGTTAATTATAGTATTATTTAATTAGCTTATTAATATAGAAATATTGGTTGGGAGTATTAAGCTGACAACTATAACTGATTTATTATATGATTTTAGAGTTATCTTCTTATCTATGAATTCTCTCATTAGATTCTTAAGCTACAAATCTCCCTATTTGTTTTTATTTGTTAAATTTCTAGTTGTCTCAAATTAAATTGGTACTAATATCTGTAAATACGACTTTTACTCATTCTATTTACAATTTATTTTGTTTGAAAATATTAGAAATTATTTTTAATGTTTTCGACACCCATTATAATTAATAAATGTAAAGATAACAATTGATGCAAAAATAATTTATTATTTTTCACAAATAAATATATAAATAATTTATATTATTTTTCCATATGCAGAATATATTATATTGTTTTCACGTCAAATTCTTTAGTAACTTTCTCTCTCTCTCTCTCTTTTTTAGTAGGACGGTATTCAAGGTTGTTCAATTTGTAAAGGCTTTGTAAATGTTAGGGTTGATTTGATAAGAGAGGAATTTTGTTTTCTTAGCAGAGTTCTGATAGTTAAAAACTCAAAATTTTGAGAAACATGGGATTTCTTCATCACTATGCTGCTACTGCTGTTGTCGTTGACGTTGTTATTATTATTAGGGCAGACTTGGATAACTAAAAAAAAAAAAGAAATCCAAAACAAGCATAAAAGGAAGTAATATTATTCAAGACATACATGACACAAAAGGACTGGGACTTTAACATAAGCGGGTGACTAAACAAAGTAATTACCCTCTTCAATTATTGAAATTAAAACTCTTAACAAAGTATCCTATACAAGCAAAATACTTTTGCTTTGACAGATGAAGAGGACACGGACTGGAACTAAACAGCTTTTCCACTATTCATAAAGATGAGGAGCAAGGCGTGGAGTGAGCATAACATGAAGAGGAATTTGCTTGGACAAGGAAAGACTCAGAGTCTCAGTCATATCCACAGGCTCATTGTTTGGTGTAGTGAGGTTAAATCCTTGAAGGAATCTAGCGATAGTCAATTGCATCATTTGCATTGCAAAGTTCAGTCCAGGACATGATCTTCTACCAGACCCGAATGGCAAAAACTCGAAATTCTGACCCAAATGATCTATGTTTGCTTTGCTTGTCAAGAATCTTTCAGGCTTAAATTCCTCAGGATTCTCCCAGACATCGGGATCACGATGCAACTTCCATAGATTAGTAAAAAATCGAGTTCCTTTTGGAATATGGTATCCATTGAGGGAAATATCTTCCATTGATTCTCGTGGAACTGCTAATGGACCTGCTGGAAACAAACGTAATGTTTCTTTAATTATTGCATTTAGGTATACCAAATTTTCGATATCAGATTCCTCCACTTTTCTTTGTCTTCCAACTTTCTCATCAATCTCCTGCTGGGCTAGTTTCAGTATTCTTCTATCCTTCAACAAACTGGCCACCAGCCATATCATGGTGATTGATGTCTCATCTGAGCCTCCAAGTATAATAGTCTACATAATGGATTTCCAAATAAGCTCAAGTCATTAACTTTGTTATTTAAACATCTGATAAAAGGAAATTCTTGAATATAATCAAAGAGATGAAATTAATAAGTTGAGAAAGCTCACCATAATTGTTGCTTTGGTAATAGTTCGACGTGAATTGCCAAGTAGGGGATCATCCTGAACAGTGGAAAGCAGAATATCAATGAAATTCTGGTTATCGTCTGAGTTACCTTTCATTTCATGTTCTTGAATCCAATTTTCCATAACAGCATCCATTTCTTTCATAATATTCTTCATCTTTCTCACAGGTCCTAAAAAGTCCATCCATCCAAGGAATGGAGCCATATCTGAAGGAACAAAAGCAGCAGCTACATGCGTATACTCCTTAACAATTTCTCCAAAATGACGCCCATTGGGACCTTGTACAAAATATCTTTTCCCATCAAGCATGCTTGTGATTGTATTCAAAACCATAGACTCAAACAAGTCACTCATATCAACCTTCACAGGATTATTGTCATTCTTTTTACACTGCAAGAACAAATCTTTGATGAAGTAATTCACCTCAGATACTTGAACATGCTTAAATGATTTGAGCTTTTGGATGGAAAGAAGCTCATTCATGGCTAGCTTTCGCATATCTCGCCAGAAAGGACCATATTGTGTGAACCCAAATACTGCGTAGTTGTAACCAAGGTGCTTTCCTGTACTGTAATGTGGGCGTGAACACACGAATTTATCATTTGTGGTGTAGAACTCTTTCATTAACTTGTAATTGCTGATCACTATTGTCCGGTGAACTCCGAGCCGGATCATGAGCAATGATCCATACTTATCAGCAAGATCAGACATGATTTTGCAAAGAGGTTTCTTGCCACCAAGTTTATGAAGGTGACCTATTAATGGCAATCCACCTGGAACTTCTGGTGGCAAAGAAGAAGCAGTTTTATTTTTTTTAGCTCTCCATGAATTGTAGAGTAGCACTAATGCTATGACCCCAAGAATTGCTACATAGTTTGAAAACAAATCCATGATATGGGGATTGAGTGTGGAGGGTTGTGTTCTCAGGTTGAAGGAAAGCGCTCCAATTTATAGAGCTCTTTTTTTTTTTTATGTAATTATAGAGCTCTTTAATTATTGGGTAGCACGGAAACTAAGTTCCACTTTAGCGGCTCAATACTGACTTTTTTTAAAAAAAAAAAAGATTAAATCACTCAACTAGTTTGACTGAGGTTTTTTCTTTGTTTTTTTATGAAAAAAAAAGTTGAATTTTCTTGTTGAGCACTTGCTATTAAAATAAAATTCGCTGGCACTACGACCATAAGCCTCGGTTCTTTATGTGCCACGAATTAGCTGAAAGAAAAGAAATTAATTAAGTATTAATCAGCATTAAAAAAAATTCCTTACATGAGCAGTGAGAGACAAAACAGATAATTTCATTTCATCTTTGACAGCTTAAATAAAACAGACTATTAAGTGTTGTAAATATTTTATATATTAATAATATTTTAAAAGATAATAAGGATTTTTAAAGGTAAAATATTTTTTTGTGAAAAATTATGTTGAAATAATTTTCTTTAATTTGACATTTTTTTATAAAAAATCTGTCAACTGCTTTTCTGTTTTAATTACTTTCATAATTGTTTTCCGTTACAGATTATATTCGGTCGTATTTTTTTCTTAACATAGTTGTTATAAGATGACTAAAAGTCCAAGTCAATTTCACTCAATATTACTGAACTTACGCCTAATCGCCTAAAAGTAACCGATTTATTTTTTCTGACTTAAATGTTACTGAATTTATCATATTTTTGCAGAAAAGTTATCTTAATCGGTTTTCAGCGATAATCATTATCAGAATGCTGACGTCGCATGCCACGCCATATGTTTGAACACATATGACATGACATGTCAGCAGCCACGTCACCAAAAGAGGTCATATCACATAATACGTCAGCACGCCACGTCCTATTTTTGGACATACGTAGCCTCTTCTGATGACGTGATTGCTGACATGTCGTATTACGTGTGTTCAGATATATGACGTTACGTGGCACGTTAGCATTCCGACAAGAGTAATCACCAAAAATCGGTAAAAATGACTTTTCTGTAAAAAGAAAATAAGTTCAGTTGTATTTAAGTTATGAAAAATAAGTCAGTTACTTTTGAGTGATTAGACGTAAATCCAGTGACTATAGATAAAATTGATTCCTAAAAATCCTGCATATATCACTTTTAAAGAGAAAATATTTTGAAGAGCTATGGAATTTTTATGAGTAAATAAAAAAATATTAATTTTTCTGTTATGTCATAAATCTATATTTTTATAATTTTTAATTTCTGTTCATTTTCTACTGCCTTTTGTATATATATAAAAAAAAAACTTGTTGAATTCTGAAAAATAAACCATTATAGTAATTTTATTACTAGTGTAAGCGAATTATTCTTAAAAATTGTGTCCACACACGCTTTAAATTTTGTATTATTAGAATTCTGCCCAAAATTAAGTGGACCAGCCTATGAATAAGTTCATACAATAAGTTAGCTTAATAGTTTTTATTTTGGATTTGGTATTCTTCTTTATTAAGTTTGTTTATAATTTCATTCAATGATAAATTAGCTTCTTTTTTTTTTCTTCTTTTTTGAAGAAGATAAATTAGTTAATTTTATTTTGCCAAAATTACAACTTGTTTTTGTTATTTTTTCACACATAGGTCGGGAAAAATCACCAAATTATATAAGAGGTGCGACTTGTTCTCGTTGGACAGAATTTGATTTCAATAAGAAAAAAGCAATAAGTTATCGCAGATTAATTAATTGAAAAAAAATTGGATTATTTCACAATCAATTTCGTTAGCAAAATTTTCTCATATCGAAGAGATGTGACATCATGAATTCAAAAAAAAAAACCAATAAAATCAAGAGATGTGGGGTTCACAATTAATAAATGAAAATTAGCATGCATTTTCTATCTTTTGGAAAATAAAAAGTATGCATAATAACAATTATTGACTTCAAAGATGGTGAGCTCGACGGTCAGTCATCCGTATGTCTTCATCAAGAATATTTATTTATTCTCTACCTTTTACGTGCATTTTCCTTTCTTAGGTCCTTTTTCCTTTGATGCTGCGACAATTCAATCACCATCAATTTTACTAGTCTTCATAAAGAATAATCCAATCTTTGTAAGGGACATTTTTCACAGAGCTAACCTATCTAAATTATTTTACTTAGTACTATTTTCATTTTTTCTGTAACCATCCTTTATACTATAACTATCATCTATATATAATACACAATATATAATATAATTGTTTGAATATTGCGCTTGGAAACTTAAAACGTTGCCATTTATTATTTTGTAAAATGGCTTAATCATGTATAACGTTTCGTACTTGTCTAAAATTTTCACTTACTCCTGTTTTATTTTTTCTTACTCTATATTGAAACAAAAATCGACTCTATGGAAAATTAGTGAGGCAAAAAAAGGCAATTCTAAAGGATATCTTATGAAGAGAACGAATATATATAGAGAGCTAATGAAAAAATTTGGATAGATGCCAAAGGAAAATACTGTTTATTAATTTTGATATATAATTAAGTGTGTGTATATGTAAAGAAAATTTCTAGCACTTGGCAGTGCAATACTCGAAGAAACTCACCGTCTGGGGAGTCCCTTCGAAAAATAAATAAATAAAGCAATTTACATTCGCATATTTCTAATTTTCCCACCTAACAATTTCATATTTCCTCCGTTCATGCATTTGGCAATTATTGCTCCAAAATTTCGTTCCTTCTTCTCAATTAGAGAAGTCAATTAAATTTCAGCTGCCAAAGTAGAACGAAAAGTGGTACGAATTTTCTATCAAAAGATTAAAAAAAAAAAAAGAAAAGAAAACAAAAGGAAATAAAATAATAGGGGTGTGCAAAACCTATTATTTGACAAAAGAAAAAAAAAAGGGAAAAGAAAAGAAAAGAAAAGAAAATAATTGGGGTGTGCAAACCCCATCTAACATGAAAAAACTTGAACCGAAAATATAATTCCGATCTAATTATTCGGATATAGTCAGGTTACATTTTAAAATATATTTATTTATCAATTTAGAATTGTTAAATTAATTTGCTTGTTTATTAGTTTATAATTATATAAATTAAAATATTAAAAATAAATAGTTTTATCATATTATTTGTGATTATTGGAATTAAATATTTAAGAGAAGCAAATTATTATATTAATTTGTGTTTATTTTTTAGTAATTAATAAATATTAGGCTTAATACCTAAAATACCCCCTAAATTTACATTAAATTTCATTATTCATACCTTAACTTTTAAGATTTTTAATTTGCCATCTAAACTTAAAATAATTATAATAAATTACCACTTAATTGACTTAAGTTGCAGATATGTATTGGAAAGTGAAATACACTTCCTAAGAGAGAATGAACAGAAAACTGTAACAAGAAAGCTAAGAACATGAGAGCAACATTTGAATAACAGAAGCATCAAGGGCGGAGGAGGCAAAGGTGGCAAAAGCAATGGCACCACCATGGAAGGGCAAAAATCGTGTTGGATTATATTTCCAAGCAAGTTGCCGAATAGAAAATAAATTCAATTGAATTCAATGAAGAACAATATTCCCAATATTCTCAAAATTCAATAAATAAACAAGAACATCCAATTAAATTCTCTCTCAAAATTCATGCTCTCTCAATTGAATTCATCAAAGAACTATATTCCCAAATGAATTCATCAATTCATCCTCGTCCATTTCCATTCCATTTTTTATTCTCCACAAACAAAATTCATCCACAATTAATCAATGGCAACTTCCACATTACAAAACGTCAAGAACAGCTAACGGAGCATCTATCCATCATAAATTTTCGGTGAAGCATAACCCAAATTTAACATAGGGCTCAACACGGTCCTTCCTTATGTCTGCTATAGCCATTTATATCGCCGTTGCCTTCACCCTCCACTTCTTCCTCCGTACCCGCCGTCTTTCACCTGGTCCAATCCCAGCCATCCACAGCCTAGTGGTGGCATTGGTCTCTGCCTGTATTTTCATCGGCTTACTATTCTCAACAATTATCCATCTCATACATACCTGATAGGAGTTGTATTCTATTTATGCATATCTGATAGAGTTAGAGTCTTTGTATCTCTACCTCATAGTCTTTCTTTTGTATTTAAAGGCTTTGCCTTCTGCTGGAAATACACGTGAAAACCATCAGTTATTCCTTGAGTTATTATTATTATTTACAAGTAGCTCCATTGAGAACAAGAAAATGACTAACACAACAGGAGCAAAGAACACAGAATCATAGACTCTACCTAAAAAAAAGAATTCAAAAACAGGGAACCAGCAGCTCCATCGAGAAGAAGACAATGGCTAACACAAGATGGAACACAGAATCATAGACTTTGCCAAAAAATAAAAAGCTACAGCAAATAACCCAGAAAAAGGGACCCGTTATAACCCCCAAAAATGTAAAATGAAAACCAGCAAAACTTAAAAATCACACAAGCAGCATTTCATACAAAGCAGAGGGCCTAAAACCCCTAAAACTACTTTCTAATCAACCAACAGCAAAATGTGAGATGAAGTTCTACCCGCTCCTCATAACAAAAAGACAAAACAGCAGTGGAGTACCCAAAGAAGGCGATAGTAGTCCTCAAACCACATTCAACAGCTATTCCTCCAAGGAAACTTAAGATTTATAAATGAAAGGTATAATCATAGAGAAAAAGGTTTCCCAACAAAAAAAGACTTGAACACATACCAGTTTGAAGTTCCTTACTGTTCGTTCGTTTGGAGTTGTAAAAAGCCTTTCTCGCCTCTTTCTCCGTAAGCGAACAAGAATTAAGGCAACAAGCTAGTCATTCAAGAAATTAAATGAGCATTCTTTCAATATCTAGCTACTCGATACCTCTGGATGGCGAAGTAGATAGAAAAAAAAAAGAGCAATTTTTAGGTTTAGGATTTCAAAATGTTTAGGAAAAAGGAATGGATACAGAGATTATAACTTAAAACCCATTCTTTCTTTTCATTTATTTTTTCTTTTATTTCTCCATCGATTTTCTCAATTAATTGGCGCCTAAAAATCCCGCTAATAAAATGCATCAAGGACCAGAATTTCAAGGAATTAAGGACCAGTTTAGATCTTTTCCCTATTAAAATTGGGAATTAAGGAAAATAAATAAAAGTGGTCCTTATATGTATAATTTTAATGACCAAAAATTTGACTGGTTACTAAATCGTGGTCCCTAATAACCCTTTTTTCTTGTAGTGGTTAGAAATAATTCCAATAAATTTTCAAAGGTAAAAAATGAATTTTTGAATGAGTTTAAAAATTTGAATTTTGAACTAGTAATTTCACCTACCGATCGATAAATATACCGAAACGATTTCTTTTTGATATGAAATTTTAAACGCACCCTAAACAATATTTTTACATATTTTTATACTAATTTTTATGATAATTTGACAACAAAAATATTTAACTATTCATAACTTGACAAGTAGCTTAATATGGACGTTTGAATGGAATCGTGACTAAGAGATCTTAGCCCTTCATTTTAGGGGTTGTAAAATATAGAAATGGGATAGATTTAGACTAGCCAAATTGACCTAACACTACAAAAATATTTGAATTAGTGACAAAATTTAGTTATGGCAATAATTCCATCGCCGTTGCTAATTAGCGATGAATTAGCGGCTATTTTCCAATTCCATCGTGAAAATGGATAATTTCAACTTGTTAGCAGGTTTAACGATGAAATAACAACGGGAACCCAAAACAGTCGCTAAATATTGGCAGCCACCCTGTTTTGCGACTCATTTAGTGACGGATAGTTTTGTCAGGATCAGGATCCATCCTATATGGGTTGGGATCATTGTATGAGATGAGATACTATGGGTAGGAGTATCGGGATCCATCCCATATGGGTTGAGATTATTGTATCCCCCATTATACAGTGGTTGATCCATTAAACTTTGAGTGCCTAAAATAGTTGAACTACCAAAAAATTCATTAAATAAATCGTCTTATGGTACTGTAGTAGTGCTCTGCCCATAAATATTGTAGGGTGTAACATCTCCTTTAGACAAGTTTATGTTCAGATCAACATTTAACCCAGATGCAGCAGCTCCAGATGGCCCAGCTTCATAGTCAAAATATCCAAAAGTACCTGCTTCAGATTGCCCAACTTCATATTGATAATATCCCGAAGGACCTACTCGGGATGGCCTAGCTTCATATTGATAATATTCCAAAGGACCTGCTCGGGATGGCCCAGCTTCATATTGATAATATCCAAAAGGACTTGCTGCAGCTTCATACTGCCAAGGCTGATGGTATGAAGGCATACTTAATGAGCTAAAAGTATCTTCAACAATATATAGCCACGTCATTGGTGGGGGTACTTGGTGAACAACAGGATAAATAGGAATAGAATCAACTGTCGTCCTTTTTTCTGTCATACCTCTCCTGTTACGTGTAGCATGTCAATCTTCATATGGTACTGGTAGTGGTGGAATATTTACAATATTAGGTACAGGCTGACGAGGATAATCAGTCGATGTCCTATCATATCACCAATAGCACCAAAAATTTCAACTGATGCAAAACGAATATTATTGCTGTCAAGTCCAGATGATGAAGCAATGTTGCTATGGAATATTTGTTTAGCAATATCGGCCTATATGATAAAAAAAAATTAATTATAATTCATCAATAATAATAATAATAATAATAATAATAATAATAATAATAATAATAATAATAATAATAATACCTACAACAACAATCATAATACTACATACCGATAAGCCCGTTGCAGCTCCGACTACAGTGATCCACCGTCTTGGATTTGGTACTCTTCTTTATTAAGTTTGTTTATAATTTCATTCAATGATAAATTAGCTTAATTTTTTTAAGAAGATAAATTAGCTTAATTTTATTTTGCAAAAATTACAACTTGATTTTGTTATTTTTTCACACATAGGTCGGGAAAAATCACCAAATTATATAAGAGGTGCAAGTTGTTCTCCTTGGACAGAATTTGATTTCAATAAGAAAAAAGCAATAAGTTATTGCAGATTAAGATGCACGCGACCACACCTTGATCAATTAATTCAGACCCTGGAAATTTGGATTATTTCACAATCAATTTCGTTAACAAAATTTTCCCATATCGAAGAGATGTGACATCATGACTTCAAAAAAAAAAAAATTCAAGAGATGTGGGGTTCGCAATTAATAAAAGAAAATTAGCATGCATTTTCTATCTTTTGGAAAATAAAAAGTATGCACAATAACAATTATTGACTTCAAAGATGATGAGCTAGACGGTCAATTATTGACTTCAAAGATGATGAGCTGAGACAATTCAATCGCCATCACTTTTACTAGTCTTCATAACGAATAATCAAATCTTTGTAAGGGACATTTTTACAGAGCTAACTTGTCTAAATTATTCTAATTAGTACTATTTTCGTTTTTTATGTAACTATCCTCTATACTATAAGTATCATCTATATAATATAATCGTTTGCATATTGCGCTTGGAAACTTAAAACGTTGCAATTTATTATTTTAATTAGTACTATTTTCGTTTTTTCTGTAACTATCCTCTATGCTATAACTATCGTCTATATAATATACAATATATAATATAATTGTTTGAATATTGCGCTTGGAAACTTAAAAACGTTGCCATTTATTATTTTGTAAAATGGCTTAATCATGTATAACGTTTCGTACTTGTCTAAAATTTTCACTTAGTCCTGTTTTATTTTTTTTTTACTCTATATTGAAACAAAAATCGACTCTATGGAAAATTAGTGAGGTAAAAATAAGGCAATTCTAAAGGATATCTTATGAAGAGAACGAATATATATAGAGAGCTAATGAAAAAATTTGGATAGATGCCAAAGGAAAATACTGTTTATTAATTTTGATATATAATTAAGTGTGAATATGTAAAGAAAATTTCTAGCAATTGGCAGTGCAATACTCGAAGAAACTCACCGTCTGGGGAGTCCCTTCGAAAAATAAATAAATAAAGCAATTTACATTCGCATATTTCTAATTTTCCTACCTAACAATTTCATATTTCCTCCGTTCATGCATTTGGCAATTATTGCTCCAAAATTTCGTTCCTTCTTCTCAATTAGAGTAGTCAATTAAATTTCAGCTGCAAAAGTAGAACGAAAAGTGGTACGAATTTTCTATCAAAAGATAAAAAAACAAAAAAAAAAAGAAAACAAAAGGAAAGAAAATAATAGGGGTGTGCAAAACCTATTATTTTGACAAAAGAAAAAAAAAAGGGAAAAGAAAAGAAAATAATAGGGGTGTGCAAACCCCATCTAACATGAAAAAACTTGAACCGAAAATATAATTCTGATCAAATTATTCAGATAAAGTTTTCGATTTCAGATTTTAGGATAACCTGAATAATCCAAACCTCTTTTTTTTCTGTATTATTAATTTATTTTTCATTTTAAAATATATTTATTTTTCAATTTAGAATTGTTAAATTAATTTGCTTGTATATTAGTTTATAATTATATAAATTAAAATAAAAAAAATAAATAGTTTTATCATATTATTTGTGATTATTAGAATTAAATATTTAAGAGAAGCAAATTATTATATTAATTTGTGTTTATTTTTTAGTAATTAATAAATATTAGGCTTAATACCTAAAATATCCCCTAAATTTATATTAAATTTCATTATTCATACCTTAACTGTTAAGATTTTTAATTTTCCATCTAAACTTAAAATAATTATAATAAATTACCACTTAATTGACTTAAGTTGCAGATATGTATTGGAAAGTGAAATACACTTCCTAAGAGAGAATGAACAGAAAACTGTAACAAGAAAGCTAAGAACATGAGAGCAACATTTGAATAATAGAAGCATCAAGGGCGGAGGGGGCAAAGGTGGCAAAAGCAATGGCACCACCATGGAAGGGCAAAAATCGTGTTGGATTATATTTCCAAGCAAGTTGCCGAATAGAAAATAAATTCAATTGAATTCATTGAAGAACTATATTCCCAATATTCTCAAAATTCAATAAATAAACAAGAAAATCCAATTAAATTCTCTCTCAAAATTCATCCTCTCTCAATTGAATTTGAAGAAAAACTCCATTAACAGAGCTTATGAGAGAAGAAAACTTTATTCAACTTTTTTCTTAAAAAACATAGAAAATAAAGATCAACACAAATATATATAAGAACTGAGAGTAACCGTCTATGCCACATCAGTATAAATGAGAAACACGTGAAAACTAACATACACAAAAATATAACACTAATGCACTAATGCACTAAAACAGTTAGCTGTAATTCACTAAAACAACTAGCTGTTTTAGTTACACGTCTGTAACAGTTAGCTATTTTAGTGTATTTAGCTAGCTATGTGTTCTATATCCCCCCTCAAGGTGGAGCTTGATGCCAATCGCATAACCCCAACTTGGACAAAAAATGAGCAAAATGAGGAGCAGAAAGTACTTTAGTAAAAAGGTCAGCAAGCTATTATTTGGAAGGGATATAACAAGGTTGAACAAAACCTTATTTATATTTATCTCGAAACAAATGACAGTCTATCTCTAAGTGTTTAGTTCTTTCATGAAATATTGGGTTGGCAGTAATGTGTAAAGCTGTCTGGTTGTCATAGCTAATAGAAATAGGAAGTGAAACTTATAAATGAAGATCTTGAAGTACATAATAAATCCACTATAATTCACAAACCGTAGTGGACATACTTCGATACTTTGCTTTAGCTAAAGAATGGAAAACGGTGTTCTGCTTTTTAGTTTTCCAAGAAATAAGGGCATCACCCAAGAAAATGCAATACCCAGTAAAAGACCTTCTACTTAAAAGACAAGTAGCCCAATCAGCATCGCAATAACCACGAAGTAAAAAATCATTGTTAGCTAGAAAAAATAATCCTTTTGAAGGAGAAGTCTTCAAATAACGAAGAACATGCAGAGCAGCAAGCCAATGTTGTTCAGTAGGACTTTGAACAAACTGACTCAGTTGCTAGGTAGCATGAGCAATGTCAGGTCTTGTAAAGCCAAGATACAAAAGGTGACCCACCAACCTACAAAACTTCTCAGGTTCAGTAAGCTGAGGAGAAGAAGCATCATCAAATCTGGACATTTTTTATAGTGGTGTGGTTGTTCCCTTCGACCCCATTAAACCAACATCTGCAATGATGTCCAGAACATATTTTCGTTGATTCACATAAACACCTTTTTCAGATCTAGCCAACTTGATAAATGTGAATTTATCTATGTTTTTAATGTGTTTTTACTATAGTTTTAGGATAGTTTTGTGTTAATTTAGTTGTTTTGATAGTTGGTTTCTTTAATTGATGTTTTAATTGTTTAATTAAGTATTTTTGGTGTTTTTAGGACTTAATTGAAAGAAGAAAAGAAAGTTAAAAGGGCTTAAATGAAGTTTGGCTTTTGGGATAACTTTGCAAAGAGGAAGAACAATTCACGTTTTGGGCAGAAGCTTAACACTCCGTGGAGTGTAAATCCACTCCGTGGAGTGTCAAGACACTAGGTAGAGTAATGGAATGCTTTGGCACCTTACTCTACCGAGTGATGGAAAGATAACTTGCCTTACTCCACCGAGTGTCCCATTGCCTTGATAGCTTGCTCCACCGAGCGACCCACCTAATTCATTAATTAAAACAAAGTTGCTCCACCGATTGAGGAACACACTCCACCGAGTGTGTCGATTCTCCAAGGCACGTGCACGATTTATTTCGGAAGGAAATTAAGAGAAGGAAGGTTAGGGTAAAACTCTTATTTTGGAGGATATAAAAAGAGCAGTTTTATTCTAAGAGACGGCGGCTTGGGCTTTGATTTTTCTTGAGTTCTATTTTCTTTCTCTTTTTTCAATGTTTTTGATGGAGAACATGAGTGGCTAAGTTTCTAATTCCGATTCAAGGGTGATTCGATTCCAATTGTAATTTTGTGAGGCTTTGAACTCAACAAGGATTTCTTCAATCTAAGTAATTCTTATTTTCTTGTTCTTATTTTCTATGAATTATTTGTATTGATTAACTTGACGCCTTAATTCAATATTGATTTTTCTATTGCTATCCATGAGTTTGTGATCCGTAATTGTCATGAATGATTGATTTTAGTAGCAAGGAATTGGTTTATGTGTGTGTGAATTCGGCTTTCCGATTTACATAGCTTGCATAATAGATTCTAGGGAAAATAAGATGCAAAATTAATTGACTTGTAGCTATCTCAATCAATTAATCTTTGTCTTAGTCATTCTCATTAACTCTTAATGCTATCATTGAAATAATAAGGAACGCTATCGTGCCCAGTTAAATCAATGGTAAGACTTGATTTTAAATGTTTTGTTTGAGTCAATTACATTAGGAGAATTATTGCTTTCTACGGCTTTTCCGATTAAGTAGGCTAAGTTCTTGGATTGAGAAATTAATCTTTAAGCCTATGATCAAAGTTACAATTGGATGAGATTTACGCCTTTGAATTGGAAGTTTGGTAAGATTGATTTTTATTTAATTCAATATTTTTGCTCTCTGTTAATTTACTTTTAGTTTCAATTCAAAATATTCAAAACCCCCCATTTACTTTATACTTTTGTTTTAACATTGAGAAATTAATCATCATAGTTCTCTTGGGATTCGACCTGGTTTCACTATTTCTACAAGTTAGTTTAGGTGAATCAGTATTTATTTTTGGAGGGCGTCGACAACCCGACCAAAATTTGGCGCCGTTGCCGGGGAACTATATTTTTAGTTTCTCATTGTTTTATTTATTTGTTTGTTTTTGTTTATGACTCGTTCTTCTCAGATCTTTGATTTTCAGTATAATCCTGAAATTGAGAAGACAGCGCGTCGATTGAGAAAAGAAGCTAGATTAAGGAAGAGACGCCTTAAAGAAGAGGAATTGGAGATAGAATCGACAATTGGTGGAATTTCGATATTTGAAGAATTGGAAAAAAAAGATGGCTGACAGAACTCTCAAGGAGCTAGCTGCGCCAGATTTGAATCAACAACCTTTATGCATTACTTTTCCTAACCTTGCAAATGATTTTGAATTAAAATCTGGTTTGATTCATTTACTTCCTTCTTTTCGTGGCTGTGCAGGTGAAGATCCCCATAAACATTTGAAGGAATTCCACATCGTTTGCTCTGGAATGAAACCACAGGGAGTGACTGAGGAGCAGATTAACCTTAGAGCTTTTCCTTTCTCTTTGAAGGATCAAGCTAAAGACTGGCTCTATTATCTTCCGTCGGGTTCAATCACTACATGGAGTGAGATGAAAAGGTTATTCCTAGAGAAATTTTTTCCTGCATCACGAGCTGCCAACATTAGAAAGGAGATTTATGGCATCACACAGATTACAGGAGAAACATTATATGAATATTGGGAAAGGTTCAAGAGGCTGTGTGCTAGTTTTCCCCACCATCAGATTTCTGACCAACTCCTGATTCAATATTTTTATGAAGGATTACTACCAATGGATAGGAGTATGATCGATGCAGCAAGTGGTGGAGCCTTAGTGAACAAGACTCCTCAAGAAGCCAAACTACTGATTTCTAACATGGCAGAGAATTCCCAGCAATTCGGTACAAGAAGTGGAGGATCTACCAAGCAAGTCAATGAGGTAAGTGAACTTAAAAGTCAACTTTCTGATTTAACTGCTTTAGTTCGTCAAATGGCTGTAGGGCAATTGCAAACAGCGAAAGCATGTGGAATATGCTCAATTCAAGGGCATTCAACTGATATGTGCCCTACATTACAACAAGACTCCACACAAGAAGCTAATGTTGTAGGAGGATTTCCCGATCTACCTCAAAGGAAGTATGATCCCTATTCTAATCATTACAATCCTGGATGGAGGGACCATCCCAATTTTAGCTATGGAAATCAAGGAGGACAACAAAGGCCACCCCCTCAAAATTTCACTAGACCACCTCCAGTCCCTACACAAACTCAGGGTCCACCCTCAGGTATGTCTTTGGAAGATATTGTTAAAAATCTTGCTAATAATACTCTTCAATTTCAACAGGAAACAAGAGCCAACATTCAGGAAGTAAGGACAAGCATTCAGAATTTAGGCAACCAAATTACTCAATTGGCCACTTCAGTTAGTAAATTGGAAGCTCAAAATTCTGGGAAGTTACCTTCACAACCAGAAGTGAATCCAAAGGAGAATTGCAGTGCGATCTCACTAAGAAGTGGGAAAGAAATTCCTTCAGGATCCACTCCATCAAAAGGAGCTGACATAGGCAAGGAGGATGATGAAGAAGAAGCTCCCTCTAGAACAAAGCGAAAGGTAACATTTGATCCTCCTTTATCTCTTTCTTCTCACACCCCTATCCCGCCATTTCCTAGCAGGTTAGCTAAACCAAAGGAAAATGAGCAAGAAAAGGAGATCTTGGATACATTTAGGAGAGTGCAAATCAACATTCCTTTGTTGGATGCTGTCAAACAACTTCCGAAATATGCAAAGTTCTTGAAGGAGCTATGTACCAACAAGAGAAAAATGAAAGAAAAAGGGAAGGTTGAGGTAAGTAAGAATGTGTCCGCAATTTTACAGAGAAATATGCCAGAAAAATGCAAGGATCCAGGTATGTTTTCATTACCATGTGTGATTGGTGAAAAGAAAATTGAGCATGCTATGTTAGACTTAGGAGCTTCGATTAATGTAATGCCACTTTCTGTTTACCAAGAGTTGAAATTAAATAACTTGCAAAGGATTGATGTAGTTATTCAATTGGCGAACCGTTCTTATATTCACCCCTTAGGGATTGTTGAGGATGTTTTGGTGAAAGTCAATGAGCTAATATTTCCTGTAGACTTTTACATTTTAGAGATGGAAGTTAATTCCTCTTCGAAATCGGCTTCGATTTTGTTAGGAAGACCTTTCATGAAAACGGCAAAGACAAAAATTGATGTAGATGAGGGTACTCTTTCTGTTGAATTTGATGGAGAGATTGTTAAATTTAATATTTTTGATGCTATGAAATACCCTAATGATGTGCATTCTCTTTGTCAGATTGATGTAATTGATTCTATTGTGCAGGATGTTCTTGAACAAGAAAGTGTTATTAGGAAACAATTTGAGATTGGTCAAAAGGTGTTATACAATTCTCGTTTGAAGCTTATGCCTGGTAAGTTTCGTTCTCGCTGGATTGGCCCATTTGTTGTTTCTGATGTGTTTTCCTATGGTGCAGTGAAAATTAAAAGCTTGGACACCGGTCAAATTCTTAAAGTTAATGGCCATCACTTGAAGATTTTTCGCGAGGGAGAAATTGTTCAATGTGTCATTAGCACACATTTGAATGATCCCCGATACTCTGATACTTCTTAACAAATAAGGCAGTTCTAAAAGTCGAGCTGAGGACTAACAAAAACTCAGAACTATATCTCTTTCTTTTGCTCGTAATAAATTTTTATTTTAGCAGTAGATTTAATTGTGTCATTTAAAATGTTTTTGTTATTTAGAGTTCGTCTTAAATTTTTAGGTGTCTAGAGTGTTTCATGATGTAAGAAAATGATCTTTAGTAAGGATTTTATTGAAGTATTAAAGTTTCATAAAAAAAAATTGCTTGGGTTCCCGAAGGGTGACGCTCGGTAGAGTGTGAGAACACTCCACCGAGTGTCCCTAGTGCAGCAAAAATCAAAAAAAAAAAATAAAGTAACTATCTTTGCTTGGAGTTCCCGAAGGGTCATACTCGGTAGAGTGTGAGGACACTCCACCGAGTGTCCCACCTCCAACCGAGTACATCCTCTATTTAAAGCCCATCTCCTCACTTTTTCACACACACCCACTTTTATTTGCTTCGTTTTTACCGGTTGCTGTGTGTTTAATCGGGTTCTCTAAAATCCACTCCACCGTGTCAGTCTTTTGCTTGCTAGATCTTCATTCTACATTCACTCATCACTCAAGTAAGTTCCTTTGTGCCTTTAATTTGTTTAATTTCATTGTTGGTTTCTTACTCTACTCTCTCGAATTTTGTGAATTTGTACCTATTTTGAAATGAGATCTTGCATTGTTCCTGACATGGTTTGAGATTAATATGATTGTAATCGAGTTGCTGTGGACAGCAACATTTTTGTGAGGGGGGTAGCGCTTCTCTGAGCTCTAGAGTGTTGCTAAAATCCAGGAAGTCTACTTTTCCTTTTTTTCTTTATATCATGAAAACACTTATGTTCTTATGTTTTATGTTGTTTTGTTTTTAATTTTTAGTTTACTTTTTGGTGTGTAATAGTAATCTTAGGAGCAACTTGGTGCTATAACTAACTCAGTGATGATATGAATAGTTGCTAGTTCTTGGTTACTTAGTTGTTTTTGTCCTTCGAATACATAGTTAATTAACATGTATCACTTAGCTTACATAAAGCTTAGTTTGCCCCAGTTCTTCTCAGAATTTGAACAAATTGAACTTAAATTTAGATTGTGCAATAATCAAGATTATGATTTAGCAGTAAGGCAAGTAGGTTGTTCACTGAAATTTTGAGCTAATATATTACTTAGCTTGGTTTATAATTATTAGTTTCCGCATATTTAAAGCATAAAAGACCAATTTTTGAACTTTAGAAAAACCAGTGCATTGAAATAATTGAGCAAGGAATTTTAGGACATTAGAACCTTCCTCATCAGCCTTCGAAGCATAAAAGCAACTCAAGCAACTTAGAAAGTGATCTAGGCAGATTTTTCTTGTTGAGCTAATAAAAAGACTGTTTTCCTACCCTTTGATATAATCGACCTTTGTTAGCCAATTTGAGCTTAATGAGGTATGCTTAAAGCGTACCATATCTATTGTTTTTGTTACACTCATCATAAACCATATAGCCTAAAAGCTTTTATCTACCCTCTAGAATTGGCCACTCTAGATTTGGATAGGTTTACATTTATTGGGCATTTAAATTAAGTGTAATGAGAATGATTGAATCATTTGGGGCAAGAATTGTGTGATGAAGTCAAGTGCTTGTATAAATATCTTTGTTTTACCCCTGTTTATGTAATTTGCCAGCAAAAAGAAGCTAGAAAAAAAAATAAAAAAAAATAAAGCTAGCATATGGCAAAATTTTAAGTGTGGGGTAGTTAAAAAGGAAAGAAATTGGGACTTCTCATAAAAAAAAGGGATTTCAGTCTTATTACTTCTATTTTGGGATTGTTCAATGCTTAAGAATGTCAATAAGTAAGCTTTACAAGGGAATTGTGCTTAATATTTTAAAAATGTAGAATGTGATTTATTCAAGTAAAGAGTGGCTAATTCTCTTTGATTATCTTTTGACCATTCTTCAATAGCCAATACCTTAAACCTCATTACAACCCAATTAAGACCTAAGTGATTCTATGTTTTGCTTTGAGTTGTTTAGCGGAGATGACCTTCGGGTTCCGGTGCTAAAGGAGAGGCCTATAGTGTTTCTAAAGTTTCAAGTGCGAAACCTTAAGTGTACTTAGTATACTTCAATTCTAAAGCTTGACTATGAGATGCATTGGTGTTTTGTTTTTGAAAATTGCTTAAATTCTTTTGGTCTTTCACATATGGAAACTGGTTCTTATCTCCTTGTTTGAGTTTGTTTTAGCCATGATTTTATTGAGTGCTCTTGTTAATTGTTGGATTTAATCTTGAATTGTTTAAATCTAATTTTGAGTTTGATTATTCTGAGAAGTGGGTTTGTTCAAATTTGCTCGGGGACGAGCAAAAGCTAAGTGTGGGGTATTTGATAAATGTGAATTTATCTATGTTTTTAATGTGTTTTTACTATAGTTTTAGGATAGTTTTGTGTTAATTTAGTTGTTTTGATAGTTGGTTTCTTTAATTGATGTTTTAATTGTTTAATTAAGTATTTTTGGTGTTTTTAGGACTTAATTGAAAGAAGAAAAGAAAGTTAGAAGGGCTTAAATGAAGTTTGGCTTTTGGGATAACTTTGCAAAGAGGAAGAACAATTCACGTTTTGGGCAGAAGCTTAACACTCCGTGGAGTGTCAAGACACTAGGTAGAGTAATGGAATGCTTTGGCACCTTACTCTACCGAGTGATGGAAAGATAACTTGCCTTACTCCACCGAGTGTCCCATTGCCTTGATAGCTTGCTCCACCGGGCGACCCACCTAATTCATTAATTAAAACAAAGTTGCTCCACCGATTGAGGAACACACTCCACCGAGTGTGTCGATTCTCCAAGGCACGTGCACGATTTATTTCGGAAGGAAATTAAGAGAAGGAAGGTTAGGGTAAAACTCTTATTTTGGAGGATATAAAAAGAGCAGTTTTATTCTAAGAGACGGCGGCTTGGGCTTTGATTTTTCTTGAGTTCTATTTTCTTTCTCTTTTTTCAATGTTTTTGATGGAGAACATGAGTGGCTAAGTTTCTAATTCCGATTCAAGGGTGATTCGATTCCAATTGTAATTTTGTGAGGCTTTGAACTCAACAAGGATTTCTTCAATCTAAGTAATTCTTATTTTCTTGTTCTTATTTTCTATGAATTATTTGTATTGATTAACTTGACGCCTTAATTCAATATTGATTTTTCTATTGCTATCCATGAGTTTGTGATCCGTAATTGTCATGAATGATTGATTTTAGTAGCAAGGAATTGGTTTATGTGTGTGTGAATTCGGCTTTCCGATTTACATAGCTTGCATAATAGATTCTAGGGAAAATAAGATGCAAAATTAATTGACTTGTAGCTATCTCAATCAATTAATCTTTGTCTTAGTCATTCTCATTAACTCTTAATGCTATCATTGAAATAATATGGAACGCTATCGTGCCCAGTTAAATCAATGGTAAGACTTGATTTTAAATGTTTTGTTTGAGTCAATTACATTAGGAGAATTATTGCTTTCTACGGCTTTTTCGATTAAGTAGGCTAAGTTCTTGGATTGAGAAATTAATCTTTAAGCCTATGATCAAAGTTACAATTGGATGAGATTTACGCCTTTGAATTGGAAGTTTGGTAAGATTGATTTTTATTTAATTCAATATTTTTGCTCTCTGTTAATTTACTTTTAGTTTCAATTCAAAATATTCAAAACCCCCCATTTACTTTATACTTTTGTTTTAACATTGAGAAATTAATCATCATAGTTCTCTTGGGATTCGACCTGGTTTCACTATTTCTACAAGTTAGTTTAGGTGAATCAGTATTTATTTTTGGAGGGCGTCGACAACCCGACCACAACTCAAGCCTAAGAAATATTTAGCTGGTCCAATATCTTTGATTGTAAATTGCTTGTGTAAAAAATCCTTCACCATCTGTATGTCTGTCTCAGTGGGACCAATAATGAGAACATCATCAACATAAACTAGTAGAGCAATGTAGCATATGTTTAAATGCTTGAGAAATAAACAAGGACCATGAGTTGATTGAACAAAGCCTATGCTTTCAATATGGAAGTGAACTCTTGATTCCATTATCTCGAAGCCTATTTTAAACCATATAAAGATCGTTTCAACTTACAAACTTGATTATGATGTGTAGTGACATAGCCTTCTGGAGGAAGCATGTACAAATCTTCAGTTATATAACCATGAAGAAATGCATTGTTTATGTCTAATTGATGAACTGGCTACCACTTTGCAGCAGTTACAGCCAGCAAAATGCGCATAGTCACCATTTTTGCAACTAGAGAGAAACTTTCAGTGTAATCAATGCCTTCAATTTGATTATACCCCTTGGCTACTAACCTTGCTTTATACCTCTACACACTACCATCTGGATTGAGTTTAACTTTATAAACCTATTTACACCTAATAGCTCTTTTATCCTTTGGTAATTCAGTAAGTTCCCAAGTCTCATTGTCTTTCAAAGCATGTAATTCATCTTGCATAGCTATCATCCAGTTAGAGTCAGTTCTAGCTTGATTAAAAGAACACGGTTCTTTAATAGTAGACACATCTAAAAAAGACATGTATCTGGATGTGATATAGGGCAAAATAACAAAAAGAAAAGTGAATGGGGTATATACTATTGGTTTCTTGAATGATTTCACAACCGAAATAGTAACAGTGGACTGCACATTATTAGATACATAATCATTTAACCATAATGGTTTTTGTATAGTTCTTTGACTTCTTCTAATAAGCATAGCAGTGATAGGTAAAAAAGTATTAAGTGGAACAAAAGATGAAGAAGAAGTAGGAAAAGAATTTGACAAAGAAGACGATGAAAACGATGAAGACGTGGTCATTTGTGGAGAAGAACTATAACCAGTGGAATCATCCATCATTAATGGATATGGGACACAAGGTGAATTGATGTGAGAAACGGTTTAATAAGGAAAAATTTTTCATAAAAAACAACATCTCTAGAAGTGAAGACTTTATGAGTTTGAAGATCATACAATTTATAAGCCTTTTAACCAGGTGAATAGACAATAAAAACAGATTTAAAAGCACGAACATTGAATTTATCTCTGTGTGGTGAGGTATTAGAAACATAGCATAAGCAGCCAAAAGTCTTCATGAATTGATAATTAGGTTTCCTTTAGAATAGAACTTCAAAAGGAGAACACCAATTAAGAATAGGTATAGGAAGTCTATTGATGATATATGTGGCTATTAAAATGGCATCTGCCCAAAATCGTTTTGATAAATTGGATTGAAACATAATTGCTCTAGCAACCTGCAAAAGGTGTCTATGTTTTCTCTCAACAATTCCATTTTGTTGAGGGCTGTAAACACAGGTTCTTTGGTGGATTATGCCATGGCTGGAAAACAAATTTTGACAAGCAGAATTTGTGAATTTTGTGCCATTATCAGTTCTAATGGTCTTTATAGGCAATTGAAATTGAGTCTTGATCAGGTGTATAAATGTTTGTATGATCGAATGGGTTTGGCTTTTGCATTTTAGCAAATAAGTCCAAGTGCTTCTGATATGGTCATCCACTATGGTTAAGACAAAATGTGCTTCACTTAAAGAAGGTTGTTTATATGGACCCCACAAATCCATATGAACTAGTTGAAAACAAGTTTGTAAAACGATTTTTCTTATAGGAAATTTAAGTCTAGTCTGTCTGGATTCATGACAAATATTACATGGTTGATTAGAAGTGGAAATTTTCATATCATCTAATTAAGAATTCAAATTTTTTGAAACAGTAATAGAAGGATGGCCCAATCTCTGGTGCCAAAAATTAGAAATACTAGCTTGATAACAATGAGCCAGTTTATTTTGCTTAATTGACAATAGATTTGAGATTTTACAAATGACATTTGGATCAAATGATTTTTGATCTATTATGTACAGCCCCGCTATTACGTTTCCAACTGCTAAAATTTGGTCATTCACAAGGTCCTGTAAACACAAAAATCCTCAAAAAACTGAATTTTATATAAGCAGTAAGAGTTAATTTGTTAACTGATAGAAGATTGAATTTGAATGAAGGAACAAGCAAAGAAGTTAGGATCAGTTTATCACTGAGCTTAACATCTCCTATATGATCAACATATTTAACTCTCCCATAAGGTAAATGAATAGGTGTGCATTTTTCAATAGGTTGAGGATTTTTAATAAGATGTAGTTGAGTGCACATGTGATTAGAAGCACCTGTGTTAACTATCCAAGAACCTTGTGCAATAAAATCAAGAGAAATTAAACCAAAATTCAAAGAACTACCTGCAAAATCTTCGAAGTGAGCAAAATTGACATTATTTTCACCAACACTTCCTTGCTTTCCTTTTTCCTTCAAAAATCTTTTGATTCTTTGCTAGATCAAGGTGACCATATTTTCTTGCCATCCAGCATCCTCATTGCCTTGAAAATCCAGAGGTGAATCAACCATGTTTGTAGAGATTTTGCCACCTTCTCCAATCTTCTTATCCCTTGCTCCTTTAAACCAATTAAGATATCCATAGATCCGAAAGCATGTATCTCTTTTATGCCTTTTCATCTTACACAAATCACAATATAGATCCTCTTTATTAACCTATTTTTTCTTGCTTCCTTTAGCCATCACATTGATCCTTTGATTCATCTGAGATCATGCCATCATTGCATTCTCTGTACCTTCTGTAAAGCTTGCATTTACTTCCCTCTATTTTTCAACTCTTAAAACCATTGAATAAACTTTATTAATGTTTGGTAGCGAATCCATGACAAGTATTTGATTTTTGATTACATCATATGCATCATCCAGTCCCATAAAAAACTGCATCAATTTGTCATTGGACTCCATATCTGCCATTTTCTTTGAAGCTCCACAGCTACACTGCGATATAGGAGCCAAACACATTATCTCATTCCACAGTTGCTTCAGTTTTGTGAAATACTTCATTACAGACATACCTTATTAAGATATTAAACAAATTTCTCGTTTGATTTGATATAGGAGTGGACCATTACATTCACCAAACCTTTTTTCAAGCTCATTTCACATATCTTTTGCGGAATCTGTATAAATAAATGCCTCAACAATTTCCTTTGAAATAGAGTTTAAGATCCACGATGTAACCATGCAATCAACTCTGCACCAGTGATCAAAATCTGAAGAAGTTGAGTCAGGTTTTTGACATCTTCCATCAATAAATCCTGACTTCACCTTAGCTCCTAACACTATCTTCATTGCTCTGCTCCATGACAAGTAATTACTTCCATTAAGAGGTGTAGTAACTAGGACCATCCCTGGATGATCTGAACTCTACAAGTACGTTGCATCTCCATCATTAATACATCTTGCTTCTGAGCCAACTCCAATTTATGAAGCTGAATCTCTTGGAACCTATGTCATTCCAATGAACAAGAAGATATCATATAACACAGGAAAACATATCCCTTAAACCTACTCTAATACCATGAAGAAAAACTCCATTAACAGAGCTTATGAGAGAAGAAAACTTTATTCAACTTTTTTCTTAAAAAACATAGAAAATACAGATCAACACAAATATGTACAAGAGCTGAGAGTAACCGTATATGCCACATCAGCATAAATGAGAAACACGTGAATATGCCACATCAGCATAAATGAGAAACACGTGAAAACTAACATGCACAAAAATAGAACACTAATGCACTAAAACAGCTAGTTGTAATTCACTAAAATAGCTAGCTATTTTAGTGTATTTAGTTACACGTCTGTAACAGCTAGCTGTTTTAGTGTATTTAGCTAGCTGTGTGTTCTGCATAATTCATCAAAGAACTATATTCCCAAATGAATTCATCAATTCATCCTCGTCTATTTCCATTCCATTTTTTACTCTCCACAAAAAAAAAAAATTCATCCACAATTAATCAATGGCAATTTCCACATTACAAAACTTCAAGAATAGCTAACGAAGCATCTATCCATCATAAATTTTTGGTGGAGCATAACCCAAATTTAAGATAGGGCTCAACAAAGCCCTTCCTTATGTCTGCTATAGCCATTTATATCGTCGTTGCCTTCACCCTCAATTTCTTCCTCTCCCTTCTCTTCCTCCGTACCCACCGTCTTTCACCTGGTCCAATCCCAGCCATCCACAGCCTAGTGGTGGCATTGGGCTCTACCTTTATTTTCATTGGCTTACTATTCTCAATAATTTCAGAGATTTGCGATACCTGGTGGTTCTAGTGAAGAACAAAAACCACCACCACCTTTTAATGGTTGTTGTAATGCCGTGGCAATCTACTTTTCGAATAGTGAATAGTGACACTAGATAACATCAAGTGAATAGTACTAAACGTCCACAAAAAAATATTTTTTCTGTTGTGAAGTACAATTCATAAGAAATTCGGTGATATAATTTGAGATGAAAATACGGTCAAATAAGCTCTCAAAAGTCTAAAATAAAAATAAGTATTAGGTCTGCGAGAATAGTGACTAAGGTCGATCAGGGTTTGACCGGCCTAAAAAAATTATTTCGGATCTCAGAAAATTATTCTAATAGCACAAGACCGTTCACTACAAGAAAAATGACCTTTAAGAACCAGAAATTTGGTCCTTAAAGGTGCAAAACTAGTTTTTAAAGGTCAATAGGTACCAGAAATCTAGTCCTTAAAGGCTATGCCGGTAATGACTAACAAGGATCAGATTTGGCATTTGGCCCTTAAAAATTATTAAGGACTAGAAAAATTTTGGTCCCTAAAAATATTATACACCATATTTCTTGTCCTAATTAATCCACCTCATGTGATCCGTACAACCTGTAGAGACCAAAAATCTGGTTCCTAAAAAAATTAAGGATTAGAAATAACTGGTCCCTAAAAAGTATTAAAGACTAGATTTTTACCCCAAATAAGTAGATCACGTGACTAATCAAACTTTTTAGTGACGCCTACCCAAAAACAGTCGCTAAATATTAGCGGTTGTCATTTTTTGCAGGTCATTTAGCGACGAATAGTTTTGTCGCTAAATTTTTCTCATATTTTTTATTTGTGAAAAGACTTTCCTGAAATATAGCAATTGTTTGTTGGTCACTAGTTGAAGTCTTATTTTAGAGACGAAATTTAATTAGTCACTAAAAGTTTTATATTGCATAAATTTTTTATTTTGAATTTAATTTTTTTAAAAATTTTCAATTATGATTATTGATTTTACTAAGTATTATAATATTAATAAAAAATATACATACATGATACATATATATGTTTAGTAACTATTTTTAATATTTTTTCTATACACATGAATTTGTATCGAATTCAATTCTTTTGCTAATTTCAATAAAATTAACATTTAAACTCGAACTTATATGATTAAAAAATTAAGTCTATTATCTCATTGCTAATAAAAATAATTCTTTAATTATTTTTTTAGGAGTCCGAAACCTCCCAGTGTAATTCCAACTAAATAATATCAACTTAAAGCGCATGACCACTTCTAAGATTTTAATAATATAAGATAGATATTAATTATAAAAGTAATTTTTATGACTAATATGTATTCAATACCTGTGTACATATACAGATACAAATAAAAAAACTCTAGGTAAATATATTTACGAAATTATCTCTTATTTAACTGATATTGGACAAATAAAAGCAGGGACATTTTTGTCTTTTGAAAACCCTAATTACCCCTTCTCTCTTTGCCTCTCCTTTTCTCTTTTCTAAGTTGGAGCCACCATCTCTCTGCCTCATCCATTCTTTATTTCCCTCCTCTTATAAACTGAAGCTTCTTCTTTTTCCTCCGGTGAGTTACGACGATAAACAGGTTCATAAAAGATACACATTACTAATAATCTCCATTCTCCTTGAATCTTTCATCATCATAACTATCATTTCTGGTAGAAGACAGATAGAAAATAGGCTGGCTAACTCAATTTCTGGTGGTTGTGGCTTTCTTTGCCACTGGAGTGATATTTTCTCCTAAAATCTTTAGATCAAAATCCGTCTGTCAACTATCCACTTACCTGAAATTGGCCCACCTTTTCAGCTTATCCACGACCTTTCGTGCGCTCTTTAGGTTACTTTCATCGGTGGCATCATCATGTTCAAGTGAGTTCTTTCAATTCTTTATCCTATTCTAGTCAAAGCTTTGGCTTTTCTACCAAGTATAATGGTCATATCAGACTTTGTTTCGTTAAATTATCAATTGATTTTGCGGTGTTAGCAACAAAATAAATATGAATTTTGTTTTGTGTTTTCATTTTGAATAGTTGACTTTGTTAGAATGATTCTTCACTCTTGCGAGTAAGTATGTGAATTTTTTTTTGGGTTTTCATTTTGAATTGTACTCGGTTCTGTAGCTAATCAGCTGTTTTAGCCTTATACTTATATCTTTAATTTGGAATTCTTGAAACGAAATTAAATGGAATGCTTGTGTTATGTTGCTCTGGTCCTCTCTATTTGTAGCCATCTTAGTAGCTTGCTCACAAATTGCATTCATTTGGCAAAATTAGTGAGAATAAAGATGGCATTTTTTTATAGGATCTTAATCCCAACCAGTAGTGGAAATTGACATGGTTTTTCATTTTGTACTGTGACTGATGGGTTGAGCATTTACTTGTTATTGAAAACTTTTTATTGGCTTTCCATTTAATGCATTGCTCATTTATGGGTTTGATTTCCAATTTCAAGAGTACCAAAGTTTTAGAATTGGAAGTGATGGAAACTTGCAAGGAGTTGGAATTTTTATAACTCTTAAGCCTAAGACTGGTCATTTGGATAGTGAATATCATATATATATATATATATATATATATATATATATATATATATATATATATATGTTATCAGAAGAAAAGGCTAAGCCAAACTGAAAATGAACTTACATATCTTTCAACTGTGTTGTGTGGGATTAATTGATTGCTTTTTTATTGTTGAATTGTGTAATTTATGCATGATTAAAATACATTTAAAACTATTTTGTTGCTTCTTTCTCTTGTAGCCGTTCAAGTCTAGCTGAAAGTCTTCATCAGTTGCTGCTTGTAAGGAATGATGAAGACCATAAAGTTCTATTTTTTTTATAGCATATTGTATAAAAGTTTGTTAGTAGCAATATTTAGTTTAAATTATTTTTTTTAAGTACTTTTAAAGTACTAGATAATTATTGTACTTTTATGATATATTTTTTTACTTAATAGTATTGGAGAAATTTTATTTATATAAAATTAAATTATGGATGTTTAATAATAATAATAATAATAATAATAATAATAATAATAATAATAATAATAATAAAAATTGGGAAAAATGATAAATTAATTCTAAAATATTTTTAGCGACAGAATAGCGAGCAGTATTTTGTTGCTAATATAAAAACTGAATGTGTTTTGGTGACTATGGTAGAATTTAGCGACAAAAAATTCGGTCGCTAATGATTTTTATTCCCAGCACGACTCATTTTAAGGGTTAATTAGCGACGTGCCTTTTTCCTGTAGCGACGGATTTTGTCGCTGATTATAGCGACTGTTTTACTTTTAGTCGCTAAAAATGCCAACGACCGCCAAATTGCAACCATTGGCCTGCTCATTATAGCGACGGAATTAATTCAATTAGCGATGGAGTCTGCCGTCGCTAAATGTTTTTTTTTTGTAGTGTAAGCTCATCTTACCAAACTGTAACCCATTTGCACCATTAAACCTCAATTTCCAAGCTTTAAAGTTCCATTTCCCACCAAAATTAGACCATAATTCCACTAATTTCCTCAATTTTGATCATCAATTTCACCTTAGGTTGAGATTAGAAAGAGTTTAGAGGCAAGAATTTGGAAAATTGCAAATTGGGAAAAAATCTCAAAATAAGTAGAATTTAGCTTTTTTGATTGGAAATTATAGAAATAATTAGAATAAGTTGTTTTGAGTAATTTTATGCTAAAATATTGAAGAAAAACTTATGAATTTGCTATTGGTGATTTCGGCCACAAGGTGAAAAAGAAGACAAAGAAAAGAAGAAAGGAGAAAAAGGCATAAATAAGGTTAGTAGATACAAACTACACTTGATTTCATTGAATTTCAACCATGTAACTTAGGAAAATGGCATGAAATGTTGAAATAACTTGAGAATTATTAGTAATTTGATGAGATTAGTTGATTAGAGTGCTAAATAACATGAAATGAATCCAGCATGCTAGAAAATATGGGAGGGCCGAATCATTACATATGGAAAATAAGTTGAATTTTGGCATGAAATGTATGTTTAGGTAACTTAAACAAGATTGGAACTTAGTTTGATGAATGAAAAATGGATAGAACTTAAATGTCTTCTTGGCCGAATGATGTATTCATGTGTACTAATTGAATTTTAATGATAAATGGCAAATGAAGGCATGAAATGATCAATTAAGCATGAAAAATATGATAATACATGATAAAGCATAATGAATTGATGAGAACTCATCGCTAAAAGAAAATTTTCGTGACATAGTGTTGTATTTATTCTGATAATTTTCATGACATAGTATCAATAACCTTCTGTTTGCTTCCTCTCTGCAGAATGGCTCCCATAATTATACATATTATATCACCAATAGTCCTCCCATTTGTGAACCTTCCAATGGCCTGGCCTCCGGAAAAATCAAATTCCATACCAAGGGTAATCAGACCTTGCAAGTGAATACTAAAGGTCATTGTTATTTCCAACTTTAGTTAAAGAATCATCGAATACATATGTGACAATTGATCCAACTGAAGCTAATGTAACAAATTCTACTGCAATTGCAACTCCTAAAACCAATGTAATTAAAACTGGACCAGACAAAGAATCGGAGAGCTCAAGAGTTCATGGTTCGACCAGTTCGTTGGGGTTCAATCAAGTTTTTTCTTTTTTTTTTTAAATAATATTAGTTTTTAAGTTTTATATAAATATTATGAAAATATCACTTTAATTATGGGAGGCAATTAATGAGATTGGATTTATAGTGTTGTTTATTGCATTTTAAGTCATGCCCAGTATGTTACAGTTGATCCAGCTGAAGCTAAGGTAACAAATTCTGCTGCAATTGCAACTCCTAAAACTAGGCCTTTGAGTAGTGTTATTGCCATAATTTCACTTTAATTATGGGAGGCAATTAATGAGATTGGAGTCATAGTGTTGTTTATTGCATTTTAAGTCATGCCCAGCTCCCCAATTTTGCTTATTAGGTGATTAATTTCTTAACCATATACAAGATATATAATTCTTTAGGATCTAATTTTAGTATAGCGTAGCATTATGAATTTTGGTGGTTAGTTATAGGCAGTGGCTCTCTAGCAGTTGGCCATCTCACCTCATTCACTCATTAATCGTCAACTTTGTTTGATTTTTTTAAAAAAATTACCCTAGGTAATTTTTTTTCGGCAGATAGATTCAATCTATCGTGCAGTAATATATTATACGATATATATTGTCCTATTGAATGAAAATATTTATTTATTTTTTTATCAGATAACACTGAATTAATAAAATTTTTTTCCGAATTTAAATGATTTGAACGGAAGCATACGCATCCATAACATGATGCACAAAAATTGATTTATAATGCTATTTGACACTTAATCAATAATTTCTATATTAAAAAATACTCTTGCTTTTTTGTTATGATTTAATTAATGGGCATTAGTACTTCCGGTCAAGATTTTGTGATGCAATGAGGAAATAATAAAAGATTGAGCAAGAACTGAGTTCAGCCAATTAAATATATGGAACTACTAATGAAATTAAAATTTTGTTAAATTGATAGAATACATGCCAAGTATTTTAGCAGTAGTTTGGTAATTTTAGTTGACCTGTATTGTCATGGTTCTATCTGATGATGATGACCTCCGTTGGTGGTTTTGTTTGCTGGGGCAGAAGGGGTGGGCAGAGGCGGGATTATAAATAGAGCTTTTTTGGCAATTTAATCACGTGTCATTTTTTCACCTTATGATAATAGTTTAGCATCTTCAAGCTAATTTATTTTTTTTTATTCGATTATTTGTCTGCTTTGAGTCCTTGCCAGCTTCTTACTCTTTGTTATAATTTAAAGGAAATAAATATATGTTTCACTTATCTAAAGACTGAGGAGGGTATGGTATTCTCCTTTTAAGTAAAAAGTTGTCATTTTGAAATATGTGTTTCCTTACAAGTGGATTGGAAGGTCACTTATCTACATACACTTGTTGGATTTTTGATATTATGAAGTGTATATACAATTACACTACATGGATTTTGGATACTTTGAAGTGTATATACAATTACACCTGTTGAAAATTTTGAATATTTAAGGTAAATGATATCTCAAATTAAAAATATTAAATTCTTTTCCCATTTTAAATTCTTTTGCCATTTGATTTACTATTTTTGTACATGAATATTAATTATAAATTTATGTATTAAATTATACAGGTCTTCAAAATAATGGACAATGAAAATTTGAGATTCATTATGAATTATTTTAAAAATTCTAGATAGACAAATATTGGTATAGATTGGGGATTTTTTTTCTTAAACAAATTTATATATGATAAATAAAACGTCAAATAATTTCAAAAAACTGATATATTTTGTAATTAATATTTCGCAATCTATGAAAAGACTATTTTTTTATATTTTGGATATATATCTCTGTGTGTGTATTGTGTGGTGTATATAGGTATTATTTAAATAAAATTATTTATATTAACGAGCACAATAACGAAGGGAAAATTTGGTCGCTAAAATAATTTTTAATGACCGAATTTCCTTCAATTGAAAGTGAAAACTGGAAACAATCGATAAAGGAAAAATCCGATCGCTAAAAGATATCTTTTATGAGTGGATTTCCATTCATTGAAAGTGGAACACAATCAATGAAGGAAAAATCTAGAATTTCCTTCGTTGAAAGTAGAACACAATTAACGAATGAAAATCCCATCGCTAAAAAATATTGGAATCCGGTCATCTACACTATTAATAATAGGGCTTTTAGCGATAGGTGACAACCAAATTTTTGCGGCCGTTATATGCCTTTAATGACTGTATTTGAAGTTTTAATGACTGTAGATACTGGATCTTGAGACGGCTTCTGATTAGGGTTACTTGATGAGCATTGTGTTGCTTCAAAATACACAGAAAATAGAATAACGATATGTTCTCTCCGAATTTTGTGTTTTTAAAGAAAAAATTGATTTTAGAAAAAAAAAAAATTTTTATCTGCTCTCCTTTGGAATTTTTGATGCTTTTAAAAGAGGTATTTTCTTGGGACTTCCATTTTCTAAAATTAAATTAATTAAAAATTTGAGATTAATAAAAAAATAAAATAAAGAAAATAAAATAAAAGTATAAAAAAGGAAAAGAATAAAAATAAATAAAAAATAATAATAAGATAAAAATAAAAAAGGAAAGGAAAGGAAAATAAAAAAATAAAAAAGGGAAGTAAAAAAAGTCAAACACGTGAAAAAAAAGAAAAAAAAGAAAGGAAAGTTGAAAAAAAGAAAGAAAACGGGACATTTTTTTTAAATAATGTTTTTTGAAAATTATATTAGAAAAGTGGGGTGTGTCGAATTTAAATTAGAAGAGGTGAATTTTTTTTCTGAAGATGCATCAAAATGCTGCGTTATACCCTTGGAGCGTGCATCCAAAATGTGGGGCCCACGGATCCGAAGATGCAACATGTGGATGCTTCATCAGGCGCGACGTGTCACCCCGACGTTGAAGGCGCAGCGCCTGGTTGCGTGATCAGGCATGCAGGCGGTCCCCCTCCCGTTCCTCGCCATGTGTCGCTCCCTCAGTGATGACGTAGTGGATTGCCGCGTTCTCAGACGCACCATGCACTATAGTGCTGGTTCATGCTCTACAGTGAATTCTGCTCCCCACTTTAAAACGCCTATAAATTCAATCTTTCTTAACGATTGAATGCTTCGTGCCCATAGATTTTCATTCATAAAAATTTCATTCAGCATATAGTTATAGCATCTTCAGTAATAATTTAATTGCTGAATAATGATAATTTCAAGCAAGCAAATGGAATAAAAAATTTAGTACAATATTATTATATTTTTAAGTTTGATTGGTGGAACAGGTATTTTGTTTTAATTATTTTTTGTTAGTTTAATTTATTAATAATAGTTGTAATATAATGTTATTAATATATTTTGTAATTTATTTATTTGTAAACAGGATAGAATTGTCAGATCGGCCGTAACAAGATTGCAGGGAGTATAGTAACCGAATGCAGGTATTTATTTAATTTTAATGTACTTTTTATTGTCATATTTATTAACATGGAATTTGATAATTGTAAAAGAATATTTACTAATGCTATAAAATATCAATAATGTATTTATTAATTAATATGTTGTGACAATAAAATTTATTAGTAAATATAACTGTTTATTAGCATAATTTATATATGAATGTTTTATTTAAATATTTTATTTTTATTAATAGTCATGAAATCGTGAAATTTATATTAAATTGTTAAATTAATATTTTTGAATTTTAATGTTATATATCAAAAATATAATTTCAAACATAATTATTAAGGAAAATATTTGTAATATTTTTTAAAGTTATAGGTAGTTGGAAAATATCATCATATACTGATTTTTATTTGCACGCGGGGGGAGAAATAAGTAATGGAGTGGTGGGCTTTGAATATGACATATCTGGACCGAATGTCATCACAAGGAGATTAAGACTTAAAAATAAGCCAACATTTGTTGAATTGTGTCATAAAATATATGTTAAAATGGATTTAGGTATCAATGATGTGATTTCTAGAATTATATACAAGAGTCCATTGTACAATAGAGGATCGTTATATTGGATGGCAGTGGATTTAATTGATGATGATGACGTGGATGCAATATATGACAATTTAAGGAGATATGAACATTATACATTGGTCGAATTAATCATTTTAGTGGCAGATGGTGTAACTGTATCCAATCCACCAATGAATCATAACGACTATCAGTTTACAAATGAAGATCGTCAAGTAGAAAATACCGAGGTAGCTCAACAATTCTACGTAAATGATATTGGGCCGAGTCAACCTAGGCAGCTAGTAAGTTGACAAGACATTGAAGTATTTTCCCAATTTAGGGGAGATATTGGTCTCAGTCAGCCAATATAATCTATCAATCGATGAGATGGTGACTTGATTAGAATGGAGGCACCTATTGATTTTGTGCATGATCACATACAAACACAAGTTAGCCAAGTCCTTGATGTTCGTACGAGTCAACCTCGACGATCGTTGAGTCAAAGGTTTGGGATTTTTTTAAATAAATCCATCTTTGAAAGTAGATCAGAAAGTCGTGTAACATATAGAAATTTTACATCGGGTACACATGCCGAGCAAAGTCAAAGTATATATCATACCAGTCATTGGCATTCTGTATCCCATATTCCAGAAGTTAGATAGAGAAGTGTTATAGCCCATATCACACATGTCACACATAGAAGTTCATTTTCTCATATTTAAGATGTCAATCAACGACATTCTGTGTCACAGATAGTAGAAGAGGCCCCAAGTCAGCCCTGGCAGACTATCAGTAGGAAAGATGGTGATTTGCTTCAAGTCAATATATTTGGTAGCACTGATGTAGTTTGTGAAAATGAAGCAGCCATTAATTTGGACGACGAGGATGATTTCATTGATGTTGCACTTAACAATGATTATATATCGCCTAACAAGGATTTAAAAGATGAAAATGCAGACATTAATGATGGCAGTGATGGCTCTGACATTGGTGATGGTGATGGCTCCGAGCATACACTATATGCCAGTCCATTAGCATTAGTGCATGGGGATGCAGAGTCCAGCGAAAGTAATTTTATGTTTCCATCTAAGCATTATATGGATATTGATATGGAAGCATCACAAGTTGATATATCAGAGGGGGTAAACTTTCAAAGTTGGGATGGTGTGTCTGAGTTATCGACTGGTCTGGTTTTCATAAGTAAGGATGAAGTAAAATATGTTGTGAAAAAATACTCGATAATGAGGAATATCGACTTCAAAGTCGTTGAGTCGAAGCCAAAGTATTGGGTTGTAAAGTGTGCACATTCTGACAGCGGGTGCATATAAAGATTAAGGGCAATAAAGAAAGGTGTAAGCCCATTATGGGTTATCACTAAGTTCAAAAGGCCACATACATGCCCATGTGGGAATCTTTTCATTGATCACAGACAATTAGGGTAAGAAATTATTCAAAATTGCATAGTGGGCATGGTAAGTAAAAAACTGACACTGCCCGTTGATGTTATTATTACTGCTATTAAGCAACAATTTAATTTTGATGTATCGTATAGTAAGGCTTGGTATGGGAAGATAAGAGCATTGGAGTTTATTTTTGGCGATTATGTTGAATCATTTGAGAGGTTGCCCTCGTTTTTATTTGCTTTGCAAGAATACAATTCGGGCACTATATTTGAATTTGTATTGCAGGATACCAAAAACCCAAGGGTGAAGCAGTTTTAAAAGGTATTTTGAAGTTTTAAACCCATCATTGATGGGTTGTATCATTACAAGCCTATTCTATTAATCGACGGTACATTCTTGACCAAAAAATTCCAGCAGACTCTTCTGATAACCAGTTCTGTAGACAGTAATGATATGTTATTTTCAGTTGCATTCGTGATCGTAAAATTGGAGAATAAATCAAGCTGGGCTTGGTTTATAACGATGATTAGGAAGTATATAATGAAACATATCAGCATTACCGTCATATCAGATAGACACGCAGGTATAATGGCTTTATTTCAGGATGAAAGGAGCAGATGGAAAGAATCTCTAAGCTTTTATAGATTTTGTTTATGACATTTTGTAAGGAACTACAACACGCACCATAGGAATTCAACAATAAAGGACTTACTTTACAAGGCGGGTAAGTTAATAAATATTAAATATTTGTTTTATTTTTATTTATTTTAAATGGTTGGGTATTCTTAACACATAATGACGCAAGTGTGCAATTTCAACCACAAAAGTTCCAGCAAAAGATGGATGAAATTAAACAACTCGACCAAGAGTCATACAACTGGGCAATGACGATGTCGTTGGACAAGTGGACACTATCCGAGGATGGTGGTCATAGATACGGGCAGACAACGACAAACATTGCAGAAAGTGTCAACAGTGCTATTAAGGGTGTTCGTATGATGCCAATCACTACCATAGTTGAGCATACCTTTGGCCGATTGGTAAATTTTTTTGAAACTAGAAGGGGCCTATATATGACTAAAATGGGCCAGGGTTTATGATTCACTTTGAAATGCATTCAAATTATAGATAAACGAGCAAATGCAGCCAGAGGACATACGGTTATCCGTTATGATAGTCATTATAAATTGTTCAAGGTGATTGTAGGTAGAGTACCACAGGTCAACATTGAGTTGAACAAATATGTACTGAGCTTAAAAAAGTGAGAATGCAAGTGCGGTAAGTTTTAAGGAACAAAAATGCCTTGTTCTCATGCCATCGCAGCATGTATGAATAGAAACATTGATATGTTCCAATTTGTTGACAACTGTTATACCATATCTGAAGCATTTAAATGCTATCAAGGTGAATTCCAACTAATGTTAAATAAAGCATATTGGCCACATTATAATGGCCCAAAAATTAAACCTGATATGGAATTGGTTAGGAAAAAAGGTCGTTCAAGAACAAGTCGCATTCGCAATGAGATGGACAGGCATGAATGGGGATAATGCACCACATTGCAGCAAATGTGAGAGTGTTGGACATAATAAAAAAAACATGTAAAAGTGGTGTTGGACCATCAAATCGATTTTTTTGTGGTTGACATTTGAAAAATCTTGTATTTGAACATATGTTGTGTTTTAGTAATTAATTGTCCTTTAATATGTTTATTATGGGAAAAATCATGACTTATATTGCATTGGTTAATTGATTAAAAATAAATAAATTAATTGTCCTCTAATATGTTTATTATGGGAAAAATGATGGCTTATATTGATCTTAAATAGATTAAAAATAAATAAAATACAAGTAAGATAATTCAACATCAACTAGTCATGTTATAGAAACATTACACTATACAATAATTTTAGTATCTCCTACTACGAGAAGTGGTACTATGGGTAGGCATATCGGGATCCATCTCATATGGGTTGGGATCACTATAGAGTGGTTGATCAGCCAGACCCTGAGTGCCTACAATAGTTGGATCACCAAAAAGTACATCAGAGAATCAACTTGTGGTATCATAGGACTATTTTATGCATACATATTGTATGGTGTTGCATCAGGTTCTAATAAGCTAACATTCATATCAACATTAAATCTAAAAGGCCCAGCTCCAAAATGCACAGCTTCAGATGGCCCAGCTCCAAAATGCCCAGCTGCAGAAGGCCCAGCTCCAGAATCATAACATCTAGATGGACCAGCATCATAATGCCAAGTCTCATGGAATGAAGGCACACTTAAGGAGTTATAAGTATCTTTCTTACTATATGGCCAATACATGGGTTGGGGTACTTGGTGGACACCTAGATCACTAGGAATAAAAGGCACCGTCGTCCTTCTTTATGCCATGCCTCTCCTGCTATGTCTTGAACCAAAAAAATCTTCAAATGGTGTGGAAAGTGGTGGAATATATGCAACATTAGGTTCGGGTTGACGAGAATAATTCGTGTACGTCCTATCATATGCACCTCTAGCACCTAAAATGCTTTTTGACATCAAATGATTATTATCACCTTCGTGATATATTCGTTCACCAGCATCGGCTTACATCACAAATATATGTGTGTGTGTGTGTGTGTGTGTGTGTTAAAAATATATTTGAACAATAATATTACATATCGATGCCCCTATTGTAGCTCCAACAAGGGTTAACCACTTTTTTGTCCGCTCTAAGTACCATTGCATATATTGGGATCTTGGATGCAATGGGAATTTGAGAACACGACCCCTAATAACCCGTTCATGTCTATTGTGCCACTTAAAAATGAAATTTAAAAGTTTCAATTCCTAATTTCTATCTATATGCCCCCTCAAATTAATCGTATGCACATCATCATTTTTCTGCGGAGCCTCTGGAATTGGCTGATCCAAACCAAATTGTCTCATACACCTATTAGGTTGGTGCCACTCAATAATATTAAAACATATTAGTGGCATGATAGATCTCCAACTTGCATGTCCGCTAGTACAATATTGAGGCAATAAGTGCATCACATTTTTATAGGGTTCCTAATCCATCTACAAATAAAGTTTAATAAATAAAATTATATTGTTACAAAATAATTAAATTTTAATTATCAATATTAAATTCATCACTATGACTTTAAAAATAAATATAAACTTGATAATAGCGCTACAAGTCCAATTCCTCTCAGTAAGTGTTAACATTTTTATTATTATTATTTCTTAAGTCCAAAAGGGATCGCCACCTGTGACAAAATACATATTCAACTTTGTCAGCATTCTTTTTAAACAAATATAACTAATAAATGATAAATCAAATTTGCCTGTAACCATATGGTCTGTTCTGATCTAGAATAATTGTGTAAGTAAAAGGCAATCAAAATATAGGGAGTCTTTCCCATGCCCACATTTGGATTAACTAGTGATACCCACCAAGTCCATTTGCACTTGGTTTAGTCGCATGACATAATTTCCTATAAAACCATACCAAAATTGTTGATCCCCAACTATACTCACCAGTTTCAGCTAAATTCTCCAATAGTGAAAGCCACATCAAATGTACATAATTATTAACCTGTCCAGGACATAGTAGTCCATCAATACAATGCATGATCTATGTATGGGCATAGCATTGTATATGGTAGTCTGTAGCATCGGCCGGTAAGTGATTAAATTGTTCACTTAACCACCTCATTTTTACTTTCAATCCTCTAAATGCATCTTTTGGAGGAATATTTCCCAAAAGCCAACCATAGAGCTCATGATAGTCATGATTTGTATTACCTGTAATAATACGTCCTTCCACAAGCAACTCGGTAAGTACCTGTATATCTTCCAGAGTTATAGTAGCTTTACCAACAGTAAGGTGAAAAGTATGGGTCTCTAGCCTCCACCTTTCGACAAGAGCAGTCATCATGTCAACATTAACATTCATAACACCTATCTGAGGCACGCCATAAAACCTGATAAATGCAAGTAAGGTATAATCCTTTCATCAATGTTCCTATAGTGACTCGGAACACTAGCTCTACGTGCAAATAGAATATTGGGCTGAACCTGAGATAAATTAAATTATCAAATAAATATATATATATTATATTTTTTAAAATTATTTAATTTTTAATAATTAAATTAGAATATACTTACAGATTCATTCCAAACCGCATCAGCTCAGTGCTTGCCATTCATAGTTAGAAGCTCCCCATTTCGTGGTCCTAGATTAATATATTGTTATCTTCTAAAAGGTTTCATTTTTTATACCATATGTGCAAATACACCAATATGTGTGCAAGTAAAATAAATTTATTCCTAGTTAACTGTAAATTTAGTACAAATAATTTTTGTATAACTATAATATATTTATCACATAATACATAAATGAAATAATATACCAAATTCTTTTTCGCAATAAAATTAATATAATTGTAAAATATACTACTTCAATTCGTTCCCGTAAGTATAACTTTTTAAATTATATTATTATTTTCATAAATAATAATATAATATATGCTATATACATGCACAATTATTTATATTAATTAATCTAATATATTATAAAAATTAACCTAATATAAATTTCATCACAACTAAATGTAAGACAAATTTAAGCTTAACTTGGGTAACATATTATACTAGTTCAATTTGTCCACGTATATAAATATAATCCTTTAAATTGTATTATTATTATTTTCATATATAATAAAAATTTTCTAAGCTAACTACATGTATAAATATTAATATTCATGAATTAAATAAATATATTATAAAATAATCTAACGTAAATTTACTTTACTAAATTATTGCATATTAACATATGGACATAAAATTATAAATAATTTATAAGTGTTAACTTGCCTTTTTTTTCTTGACTTTTCCAATATAATTAATAAAAATATTTGCATATTACATAATAACATTATATTTAAATATTCAATAATTTAATTTTAGTAAATTATTATAAATGATACTTACCTCTAATTTTGAAGATAAAGTCTTGTAGTTGGCACCTTCAAAATTTGAAAGAAATGCAAATGCAAAATGCAACTGGAAATGAAAATGAGGGAGAGTGTAAGGGAAGATAAGGGAAGGGAAGGGAAAGGAAAGCATGGAAATAGGGTAAAAATCGGGTTAAATAACTGAAAGGAAAAGGAGGAATTAATTTCGATCAACTGAATTTGACACAACACTGTGGGGCCACTTTGTCCGTCTGAGAATGCAGCAACCCATTGCTTCATCATTGAGGGAGCAACATGTGGCGAGTGCGGGAGGGCAAGCCTAATCATGCAGCTAGGCGTTGCATCTTCAATGTCAGGGCGACACGTGGCAGACATAAAAGAGACATGTCTGATGATGCAGCCACGTGTTGCGTCTTTAGATGCATGGGCCCCACATGTTAGATGCGCATTCCAAGGGTATAACGTAGTGTTTTGATGCGTCTTTAGAAAAAAAAATCCACCCCTTCTAATTTAAATCTGACACACTTCACTTTTCTAATATAATTTTAAAAAAACATTATTCAAAAAAATGTCCCAAAGAAAACGTGAAATGTAGAGTAAAGAAAGTGAAAAACAAAAAAGTAAAGAAAAGTAAAAAAAGGCCAAAGGAGAATGACTTACAAATAAAAAAAAATAAATGGAGTAGGGCACGCAAATACCTAGTATAAAAAGAAAAAGAAAACAAAGATTAAGGGAGCAACTTTTTGGGATTTTTTTGAAAATAGGGTTATTTTTAAAAATATTTTGAAATATGGGGCTCCAGTAAAAAAATTGGAAATCTGGTGTGATGGATTCCAACACAGGGGGAGCCAAAATTGGACTAGTAGTGGGACCCACCTATCTTTGACTGGCAGGCTGCCAGAATCTGGCACAAGAGGAGCCGAAATTTAGCAAGCAAGCCCCACCCGATTCCTCACTTTTTCGAAAATGGACAAAGCTGCCTTCCCTCATCCAGTTGTCTATTTTCTTAAAAAATGTGCTTCACCCCTAACTATTTCTTTTCCTGCTTCACCTGCACATAAATGAAAACTCAATTGTCACGAGAAGAGAATAGTAAAATCAATTATATGCATGTTAAATTCGTATATAAAAAGAATAGTTGCTTTCAATTATCCATTGTTCTTACCCAACACTTTAGGTGTCATTCTCTCCTTTGCTTCCCTTCATTTTTAAAGTTTTTTATCCCATAATTTTACTAGCATTTTAAATTTTAGTCGATATAAAGAAGGTAATATTATTGTGATATACAATTTAAATGCAAGAATTTCAAATTATATTATTATTAATTTTATTTTTGTATTTAATTTGTAGGGGATGAAAATTTTGAAGGTGATATAATTTCAAGATTCAAGGTAAGAAATTAAATTTTTTTTAATCAAATTAGCAAATAAAGAAAATTTGTAGTTTATTCAAATTAATGGTTTAACATGTTATTTATTGTGGATTAATTAAGTTATGAATTAATTATTTAGCATGCTATTTGAAATTATTGACTGCTCAATAATTTATAGTGTATAAAATTAATTTAATTAATTGGTAAATATTAAATGCTTGAAAAAAATATATTGATAAATTGCCAAACTTTAAAGTGTGCGCTATGTCAAAATAAAAATTTTATTTTTACATGTTTAACACATGAAATTAATATTAATATTAATATTAATATTAATATTATATATATATATATATATATTAGTTCTATAAAAATTTATGATTAATTTTAATATGATATAAGTAAATGAAAAATTTTATTAAAATATAATAATTATTTTATTAATTTAATATGATAGATGGTGCACACATATTTAACCCCAAAAGTAATCATGAGTGATATTGCTAGACAAATTGTCAACAAAAAATGGGATGAGTTATACAGCTGCCGAATTAAAAGTGGCATAACAATGTTCAAGCATGTTATTACGATAAATAAAAAATTACAAGAAATTATTATGAGAGGATATCGAATAACTGAAGAAAAGAAGGTGAAAGCTCTTTGCATGACAGTACCTATATGTTATTTAAATGCTATAATGAAATTTTGGAATGATGAGCATGTAACAAAATATGAGCAGTAAGTTATAATATTTGTGAAAGATATAATAAATATTAGTGATGAAAATTATATAAAAATTAAAGATACAATGCCTGTTGATCAAAGAACATATTGTAAGTGGTATAACTACAATATGTGGCCTAAATATTATGTACATTAACTCATAATATATGGCATAAATTTATGTAATTCTGTTGAAGTTAATTTTAATGTAAGTTGTTATGATAAGTTCGTATATTTAATTATTCAAATATTGATGTGTTAATTAAAATTTATTATTTAAAATAAATATAATTTTATAATTATAAATATAAAATCATAATTTTCATTTGACAATATAATTTTCTTTTAGAATAAGAAAGTCATTTATTATGAACATAAAATAAATATATAATCGCCATAAATATTTTTATGAGTTTATTATGTAGTTAAATACAGGTTTTGACATGAATCCCTATCATATAGGAGCTGCACAAATCAACCCAGGTCCCATTAATAGGAAGTTATTATCAATGCAAGGAAAACATCGATCTGATGTGATATAGAACATTTCAATAATTTTTTTAAATATATATGTATTATTATTTGATTTAGATTATTATAGCAATTTTTTATTTATTTAGTTTGACATGTTTAAATTGAAATATAAGGTTGAATTTTATTGATCATGATGCTTATTAATATAGAAAGTAGCACATAAAACATCATCAGAGAATTTATTAAATATTACATAAAACATAAAAAAAGAGGTCATGGTGAAGTAACATAAAACATAAATAAAGAACACATAAAACACTTATATATAATATAATAATATTACATCAAATATAAAAAAAATAGCACATGGTGAAGTAACATCAAACATAAAACATCATTTTAAAATGTCCACAAATATTAACCCAAGAATATTTTATGCCCTTACATATTTCATGGGTATTCAATTAAATTTGAAGGCCCTGACACATTTGGCACATCTTTTTATTGTGCCCTTCATTCCGACATATTGTACATCAGTTGGGCCTACCACGTTCTCTACTATCCATTTCATTTCGATACCGAGATGTCCTCAGTCTGCCCCTTTTTCCTTATAAGATATGGATTAGGCACTAGAGCTGCTCCAACATATGGTGGCTAGTAATCCCGGTGTCCAAGTGGTTGGAAAAATAATGCATAACAGCTCAATACCTCTAAAATTTTATAACACTTATCGACGTATGCCTACATGTTAACACGTACATGCATACATGCCGCTATAGTATGTGAATAAGGCATTTTAGTACTTTGAAATTTTTCACATTCACAATGGCAGCAATCCAAATTAACAGCTTGCGTATTATTACCTTTTCTTTTACTTTTTTGATTTTTAATCAGGATTGTGAACAGTCTTGAACGCCAATCAAAACTCTAAACTCTGTGCCCACAAGTTTTTAAGCATGCTTGGCCATCTCCTCCAAACAATTTTGAGTGTATATTTTACCAACTGCTATCTGAGCTCGATACATGACCCTTCTATCATCAAAAAATTTGACAAGCCTAGCAAATACATGCTCAACAACACAACAAACTGGCATCATCCTAACACCCTTTAAAGCACTATTTACACTCTCAGCAATATTATTTTTAGCATGCCTATACCTATGACCATTATCATGAGATAAAGTCCACTTGTCCAAAGAGTTTTGCATGGCTCAATTGTAAGAGTCGATATCAATAGTCTTTATCTTGTCCATTCTTTTTATAAACTTTCACGGTTGAAAATTATTACCTACCAATAATATGCATATATATTAATAAAGTTTAATATATAAAATTGAACCATAAATTTTATAATAATAAAAAATTAAGCTTAAACACATACCTGCCTTGTATAACATGTCTTTAATTTTTGAATTTCTATGGGCGGTGTTGTCGTTGCTTACAAAGTGACAGAGACAATATCTATGGCAAACTAAAGGCTTCTTCCATCCACTATTATCATCATGAAATAATGCCATAATTTTTGTGTGCCGGTCAGAAATAACAGTAATGCCTGACTGTTTAGTGACATACTGCTTAAAGCATGTCATGAACCAACCCCAACTAGATTTATTTTCACTTTTTACAATGACAAATGCAACAGGGTATAGAAAATTATTACCATCAATAGCACTAGCAATCAACAGTGTTTAGTGATACTTTTCTGTCATAAACGTTCCATTGATGAGCAAAACTAGCTTGCAGTGAGGTAGTCCATCTATGCATGGTTTGAATACCCAAAATAGCCTTTTAAATTGCTTGCAATTGGGCTTTATAGTATCTTTAACAACAAAGTCATAGACAATTTCCGAATTGTATGTCTGCATAGCTTTCAAATAACCAGGCAACTTTCCATATGAAGCTCCATAATTACCAAATATCTCTTCTAATGCCTTAGTCTTTGCATATCATGCCTTACTATAGGTCACCTTATAATTGAAACGATTCCTGATATTAGTCATTATAATGCTAACTCTGAGATCAGGAGCAACACTAACCATTTCCAATATGCAATCGTAAATAATTTGTGAATCTAATTGCCTATGGTGTTGGGTTACTAATGATGCATTATAGTTATGAGATTCCTTATATACACTGATGATCCAATAGGAAGAGGTCCTTTTCTTCATAGCTCATAGCCTCTATAGACATCTTGTATCGGCATGTGTGTAGCACACCATCCAATATGATGGCTTTGACTCAACAACTTTGTATGAAACGCTATTCTTAATTGAATATTTCTTCACACATGCCTTTACTTCATCCTTAGATGTGAATGCCAATCCTTCGTATAACTTAGAAATACCATCCCATCTTACCATTGGCACATCATTATACATGTTAATTTCAGCTTCAGCAAAATTAACTAATGTGTGGTGAACAGAAGCAAAGTGAAATTGTGAAATATTAGAATCACATGGGGGTTGATCTCTAATCTGATTCATGTGTAGATTTTGAAGGCCTTCTATCACATAGATTGAACTACAAGAAATATAATGGTCATCCCTTCCAACAGCTATTTTTGGAACATAATCATTCAAGTCTATTTCTTCATCATCGTCATCTGGATCACAATTTGGAGAAATATACCCATTATTCACAACATTATCTTCATCGCAAGCAACATCTCCGCCTCCTAAAGAAGAATAAGAACAAAATTTGTTTGATTTGGACCTCTAAACTCTCTAATAGGACTTGTATCAATTGTTTCCAATTCATCAATATTTTCATATTGTGAAGCACTACAAGAAAATCAGTAAATAGCAACGAAAATTAGCAACCAAATTTGTTGAATTTCCATTGCTAATAAAAATTAGCAACAGAAAATTCGGTTGCAAATTTGGTGGTTGGTATTTTTAGCAACGAAAATTATTTTCCGTTGCTATTTTTACCAACGGAATTAGAATTTTTATTGCTATATTTAGCAACCAAAATAAAATTCCGTTGCTATATTTAGCAACCGAAATCAGTTTTCATTGCTATTTCTAGCAACCGAATTGAAGTTTCGATTACTAAATTCAGCCAAAATTACAAAAATAAAATTGCGTCAGAATTTTCATCGCTATTTCGTCACTAAATTATTGTTGATTTTGATGAGAGGTTAAAGGAACTCTTTATGCTTTACAAATTCCAAAATTTCCCATTAGAAATAGCCACAGCTGAAAGAAAGTTGAATAATGTTTCGCAATCAGCTCAATATTGCAATCAAAAAACAACCACAACTGAAAGAAAGTTGAATGATGTTCCAATTCAAACCAATAAATGAGTGCATGACGTTAATGAAATGCTAAAGCAGAGGAATTGGGAGAAAAAATGAGCAGCAATAGCAAGGTTTATCCATCCAAACAATTTGATAGATATAAAGATGCAATTAATCATTTCATTAATTTTACATCTGATGGAAAATAGATCGGGAAATAAAAATCACAAATCAGAATTAAAAAATATTCAAAATCAAACAATATTTTTTGTGAGAATATTGATTTTTTTTAGAAGCTGTAATGTTAGAGATAAAGAAAGAACTAAAATTGCTAACAACTTACAACATTTCATTTTTCCCTCTCAATTTTTTTTCTTTCACACTTTTTTTTGTCATACCGAATCATGTATAATTCCCACATCAAAAAAAATTACCCACCTACATTCCTAAAATTGGGGAAGCAACAACCTCCTGGCGCTTTGACATTTATTGATGTTTTTTTCTCTTTAAGCTCTTTTTCTCCATGGCTAGTTTTTGTTTTTAACTGCTTCAACTCTGTTTTTGCTTTCCCAACAGAAATGAAGTAAATATTGTAATCAAGTAAATATAACTCACTATAATGTCATATTGTAATGAAGTAAATATAACTCACTACAATGTCAACTCATAACACATCAGTGTTGAATTAAGCATTAATATCTCTCGCAGCAAAATATATTGTTCGTCTTTTGAAGAACTGAATACCAAAACAGAGATACTAAAGTCCTAGGGGCTAGGACAAGGAAGTAAATATTAAGAGGATAAATAAATGAAGTTCTGAATATAGGTGTTGAGGTTGAACAGCCACAGAGAACAAACTCCACACCACCAATATAGGCATGGTGATAAAGTACTTCAAAATCCTGCTAAGTGATATAAAAAAAATTGATAAATTTATTTATAAATCCAACCTAATTAAGTGTTTTATAGAATAAAAGAACTTTATTCTTTTTAATAATTCAAATGATTCATAAAAACATATATTAGAAAAAGAATAATTGTTGTAGTTCTTCTGTTATTTATGATTCTGGATTATTACTAGACGACTAGCTATTTTTTTAGGGGCTCGAAGGTTACTTTGGCTTATCTATTTTATTTAACAGACTATTTCTATAGCTTATTTTCATGGTTATTTCTCTTTCATAGATTTTGTGATTTTATACTCATTGGAGTTGACTATTATGTCTTTGCTCCTTGATGCCCTTGGCATTTCATGTTCACTCTTTTCCTTTCAAAATTCTGATTGATCTTGAATAAAAGCAATAAATAATTATATTACAACAAAACCATGCTGACATACTTATATAATTGCTAAATTCTTTATAATGTAACCATTGAATGAGATGTGAAAAATTAACTTGGTATTTCTGTCTTCAAACTTTAATTTGACCTGATAGTTCGTTCCATGTCTATGAATGCTATAACCATTGTTCATTGAATTGAGATTTTCTACTTTAGACCAAGAAGTTAAAGGATTTATATGTAATCTTATAAACAAAAGACTAAGATTTAAGTGGTGAAGGTGGGTTATGCCTTATTTATTAACAACTTTACTATTGCTCTTTATGATTAGCAATTGTAAATAAGGCTTAGTTGAGTAAGTTTGAATGATATAATTTATACAATAGTGTTATAAATATAATATCAATTATAAACAAGCATACCATAAAGCCCCATCAACTCAAAAAGGAACAGAGTGATATGATATAGAAATGGGGAAAAACTGGACAATAATATAAAAAGACAAAAGCATACCATGTCTCCTCTGGTGGGTATGGACAAGAAAAAAATAATTAAAAAATTATGATAAAGAAGAAATTAATTGATTGAAAATAATATAAAACGTGTAATAAAAACTCCCCCAAAACAAATGAACGCTCCCACAAGCAACATAATAAGTTTAGCACATTCAAAATAAATAAAAGATAAAAAAAATAGCAAGGCAGCTGATTTATATACATATATATAATATGAAGATATTATTACTTACCATTTATGAGGATTATTACTTCTTCATCTATATACATATATACAATTTCAATTGTACAAGCCATTGTATTGTACTTATGATGAAATGAATGTGTTTCTGGAATAGTCAACTCCTTGCACCTGAGAAACAAAGGACAAGTTATCCATGGTCAAATTTTATAGTTAAAAAATTATGCAAGGTATTGATTTTGGAATGCTCTCCTTGGACACATCCCAGTTCATTTATATTGTCTCATCTTTTCAAAAAGTACAATAGCATTAGTGATGAACATCAGAACCGCCAAAAGATTGACTATAATAATTTATACACAGTATATGGATGTGAGAATTAATCTCTTGGCCCTACAACTTCTGAATTAAGAACTATTGAATTAATCAATGAATAAAAGAAAAATTATTATCTCAACCTATTATAATTTGACCAATAGAGCCATTGAGAAAAACCACAATTTCAAACAAATGAAATGTAATGTTCCATGTATTTCATAGTGTTATTTCAGTTCAGAGATTTGCATAACAATCCCCATATCAAGATGGCAATTTATTTTTATCAAGACATCAAAAAATTTAATAGATACATAATCACAATCCAATAAAATTGTGTTCCTCTCATGTAGACACAATGCCTACGGAACAAAATACTAGCTAAAGTTATCATGCTACTGAATAAATATTAAGGAAATTCGTAAGCCAAGAAAAATAGCATATCCTACAGCATGCATCTATTGTTGTTTACCTGAAGCCGTCTGGAACTGTCCCTTGCTGCAACTGCCATGTCGCACACACCAACTTCTTTAACAAGGGCCCATAAATGTGCATCTTGATGAAAGAAGGTCCCAATTTGCTCTCCTTGAAGGACTTTCATTATGTTCCTATGAGCATATTCACTTCAAAAGACATAGCACAAAAATCATTGCACATCTCAAACACTTGGATAAAAGTAAAAAATACTGGGCAAAGAGGTAAGCCGGATATCTCTTCCATCACATTGTTTCAACTACAAACTTCCCAAATATCTATAGCTGATAACAGTTATTAAAATTAACCCTATGTTTCATGTTAATAGCAACAAATCCCTGGCTGTTATCGAATGAAATTGTAGTTTCACCCAAAATCATGCTTCACAATATAGCACACAACTGTAACTGGTTATAACAACAAGGATGCCAACATAAGCAGCTTTTACTTTTGTTGTCATGCCCCCTCTTCATGGTGCTGACTGCATCATTTTCATTAAATATAGGAACAGCCGTCAGGTCTAAGAGTGATTCACTTACTAAAAAAAATCAAACCAAATTCCATTAAAAAAATCACCTTTTAGAAGGTTTGCTTCCATTGAGGGCCATGGATGGAATTGCAGTATCCCTGCATGCCCATTAACATAACCATTATTAATTAATTTTTACTCAATTGCAATGATATATATATATATATACCCTAGCAAAGATGCAGAACTATCAAGCACATGAAGAGGAGCACCCGATTATCACTTTCTGAATTGGTCTACAAATAACTTCTAGTTTATGCTGGAATTATATGAATCCATACAATAATTTGCATAACGAAAGAACCTACAAAGGAAAAGGAAAGTCAAACAGTTTGTATTTTCAGACCTGAAAAAATGAACTCCAAAATAAAATACTCATCTTAAACATACAATTCGCTGTAACAAAAAAAAACCCTTCAGCCCTCATGTCGTAATGAACTTGTTTGTTCAGAGAAAAGCTCAGAAAGAAAATAAAGGCCATTCAAAGAAAAAAATTACTAAAGAAAAATATTACTGGTGCAGCTTTTTTTTTTAAAGAAATTAACTTCGAGCTATCTAAGTGCATGTAGGAAGAGAATTTTTCTAATTGAACGTGAATATTAGGTCAGTGCTTCAGCTTCCCAAGTTAAAGTTATAAAAAGAAAAGTTAAAAAGTTATAAAAAGAGCAATAACATAAAGAATCCTAACTTCCTAAGCAACTAAAGTAATGAAATATAAATCCTATTCCTAAAGTATCGAAAGAGTTAAGAATTGCACCATCCAGGCAATTAATTTCGTATCAAAAGACTAAGAATTGCTTATGGTGAATTTTCAGAGTCACCAACTAAACAAAGTCTAATTTTATAAAGGTCAGCTTTCCACTTAACAATTAGTATCCTATATGATGCTTTGTCCAGCACTCCAACAAGTGCTTTTGATCATACTGTTTCATGAATTACAATTGCTTTGACCAAGATAAAGCTTTTTTTCCTAAAGCGTTGGCAGAGGTAAAAAGCTTAAATAGGCAAATTAATTAATAACAATCCATCCAATTTTAGATAACTGATATTCAAACTATAAGCTACCTGCTTATTATACCACCCATTTAGCTCAAAGCTTAAGAAAACATTAAATTGCAAGCAATAAAATCTTAGACCAGAAGAAAAAAAGGAACGGAAAGACTATTATATTTCCACCAAGGCAAAAAGAAAGGATATTTCAAAAAGCATGGCTAAAAAGATTCATCATTTTCATTTACCATACACTTTATATTTGATATAATACCAGAAAGCTTCAATTTCATATGCTAAAAGTGAAGCACATTTCTTTCTCTCTATTTTGTAACTAACCCATAAACAAGTTCACTCTGCAAATAAATAATACAATCAATGTGGTCTTCTAACACAGCAAAAGATAAAAATAAAATTGATATTCTATAAACAACTAAAAGACAATCAGATAACAAATTCCCAATATTTAAAGAATAGAATTCAAATTAACAAACCTCTTAAGTAGCCGAGTGCTTGCCTTCACACTCAAGCCTTTCACTGAAATTCTTCAATGGATACTTAGAAGTGACCATCCCAACTTCAATCTTTTTTTAGAAACAATAAAAAATTGGACAGCCAAGAGCAATCCAAAACCTCTCTCTTCTGAGTCATTGAGAATATAACTGTCTACTCAATTAAATGAGAACCAAAGGGAATAAATGTAAAGGAAAAAAAAGGCAGAAACCTCTGCACCAGTATAGCCACTAGCCCCAAGAATCCAATCTTTGCTGCACCAAATGAGGAGAGATTAGAGCAAATAGATCAGAGGATGGTAACCCATCTTTTCCATGAGCTATCAGGTTCCTATTGTACCAAATAGAGCAGATAAGAGCAGCCAACTCACGAAACTGAAAGCTGGTTAGTTTTCAACCCACCTCAACTAACTAATCTGTTGGGTATAATGCATAAGAACTAAGAACCAATTAACCAAAGCACGCAAGCTTCCAGAAATGAGAGGAAAAATTACAATTATGAGACGCTGCCAAGGGACGGAAGAAGAAGTCAGATCTAAGAGACACAAGCCAGTCAAACCAAAATCTCAAAACCCAAACATAAACCAGGACAAAAGATCTAACACACCTAACCCAAAACGACAATCAAATCCAAGAAGAAGAAAAAAATAAAAAAAGAGGCGTGTGATTGCAGATTTAAAGGTACCATTCATACCTTCATGAAATTGCCATCTCATTTTCTATTTTGTTTCTTCAGCAAACCAAACTCAACTGATCAAATCCACCTCAGATCTGCACCATATTTTTGTTGAAAATCTTTAAAATTTGAGAGAAAGCTAAGGGGAGAAAATAGGGCAGAGAGAGAGAGGGGGGCAGGCGAGCGGCGTAAAAAGAAAAAAAAACAAAGAAAGAGGGCAGCATTTATACCTAGGCTTAAGTAAAAATAGCAACGAAAAAATAATTCCGTTGCAAATTTGCAACCGAATTGTTTTTCGTTGCAAATTTAGCAACGAAATATTAATTTGGTTGCTATTTTAGCAACCAAAAAATAATTTCGTTGCTATTTTTCATAGAAAATAAAAATTAGCAACGGTTAACTAATTTCATTGCAAATTTAGCAACGAAATAATAATTCGGTTGCTATTTTAGCAACCGAAACAAAATTCCGTTGCTATTTTTACCTCTTTGGGACCCAAATTTTTTTCACCTCTTTGAAATCAAAATACCAACATAAATTCTTTTTCTGTTGCTATTTTAGCAACGGATTTTAATTTTTGTTGCTAAATAGCAACGGAATTAATTTTTCGTTGCTAAAGTTCGTTCCAAAATTTTTCTGCCATATAATGCCGCCATAGTTAGCAACAGAATTACGTTTCCGTTGCTAAATTTATTTCCAAAATTTTTTCGCCATCTAATGTCGCCATATTTAGCAACGGTTATAAGTTTTAGTTGATATTTTTCGTGGCTATATTTTGGTGTCAAATTTTCCCTTGTTTTTTAGCAACAAAATACCACCATTTTTTATTTTGTTGCTAAACATAAAAATACAATCAAATTTAGCAACAAAATTATTTTTTCGTTGCTAATTAGAAACGGAAAACAAAATCCCGACTTTTTGACATTAGAGAAAAAACCTAAACTAAAAAAGGGAAGAATTACATCTGGATCAAAGGGGGGGGCGGCACTTGGGAATAAAAAAGGAGCACCCACACACATAAAATCATAGAAAAAAAAAACAATTTTTTCTTTAATTTTTCATCAAAAATCTAGAGAACAAAAAAAGAGGAGAGTAATTATCAAGATTAAATTTTCTTGATTTTGGGACATCACACTTCAAGGGTAATATTCATTAGCATCTCAATCCCATTTAAATTAATTTTGATTTATGTATAATAAGTAGGGATAAGCAAAAAAATCGGAAAACCGATTCAAAATCAAACCGAAAAAATGGTTAAGGTTTTTAAAAATATAGATTTTTTATTCGATTTCGGTCCACGATTTTAAAAAATCGTTAGTTTCGATTAACCGACCGGTTTAATTTATTTTTTAATATATACATATATATAAGCTAACCCTAATTTTTCACACCATCAACATCTACCTCTATTGTTCACACCACTACAAAAAAAACTGTCAATTAGCGACGGCTTTATTTTCGTCGCAAATTTAATGACGGATTCGCGACTGTTTTACAATTTTGTCATAGGAGGATATTTTCTATTTTTTGCGATGAAATAGCGACGGAATGAATAAACAATCGCTAATTATTGGCGAGAAGAATACACGCCATTTTTTGCGACGAAATTAGCGACGCATATTTCCATCGCTAAATTTTATAATTTTTTATCCATGAAATTAGTCTCAGAAAAGTTAGCGACGGAAATTTTAGTCGCTAATTTTGGAGGCAAAATATAGTGCCTTTTCTTGCAACGGTTTAGAGACGGAAAATATTTCTGTCGCTAATAGTAATTTATTACAGTAATACAATTAGCGACGGTTTTAGTCGCTAATCCGTCGCAAATAAATTAAGAAATAATTTTTTTTTTAATTTTACTCACATGATTTATTTATAGTTTTAAGTAATTTTAATATAGACCATATGAAATGAATATTTTATTTTGTAACAGAAAATTAGAAATTATTTTATAAGTTGATAATAATTTTTTATCAATTATAACAAAATCTAAAGTTATTTATTTAGAAAATTTATATTTTTAATAATAATAATAATAAACTAATTGTTACAATTATTATATATTTGCGTGTTCAAAATTAAAAAAAATAAATATTTATAAAACAGTAATATAAAATTTATTATTTCATTCAAAATGATAATAAAAAATTTTTAATTAATTTTTATTTTATAAAATTTAAATCAAAAATTAAATATTAAAAAAATTTGTAATTCATTTATTATTTAGTTGAATAAGCTAATAGAGTTCAATCCAAGACCTAAACTCATACAAGTCAAAATGAATAAATTTTCTAATTTAATTTCTATTATTTTTCTAAATGTATAAATTTTCTAATATATATATATATACACACACACACACACACACACTTTTCAATTTTATTTCTATTATTTTTCTAAATATTCAAAGCTCCATCTAAACTCATCCTTACCATTTAACTTCACTACCGCAGTTACCTAATTGAGTGGTATGGAAGATTGAGAAAACTTACTGATTTGAAAATGGAGAAATGGCTTTGAAATTCTATACATGGCCAGATTAATAAATAAGTTAAGATATTATCTGATAAATCCAAATATATAGTTCATTTGAATATGCATGTTTACGATTTGGTTGGATCTTCAAATACAAATTGAACAGCTTTTATACGAAATAGTGTAAGTAAAGATTCAACAGTTAGGTATTTGCCGTTAGATCGGCCTGATTTTTGGTGAGTACGTTCGAAACTCTTTGTTGTTAATTTTGAACGGTAAAGATTAGTTTTTAAGGTCTGTAAGTTTAATTTTTATTGCAAAAAATAGGCTATTTTCTGGATTTTTTACGTAATGACCAGTTTTGTATACGAAAACGATCGAAAAATCATTTGTATTTAGATTGGCCTGATTTTTGGTGAGTACGTTCGAAACTCCTTGTTAATTTTGGACGGTGAAGATTAGTTTTTAAGATCTGTAAGTTCAGTTTTTGTTGCAAAAAAGAGGTTGCTTTTTGGATTTTTTACATAATGACCAATTTTATATAAGAAGACGAACAAAAAATTATTTGCCGTTAGATCGGCCTAATTTTTGTTGAGTACGTTCGAAACTCCTTGTTAATTTTGAATGGTGAAGATTAGTTTTTAAGGTTTGTGAGTTTGATTTTTTTTTTTGCAAAAAAGAGGTTATTTCTAGATTTTTTACGTAATGACCAGTTTTGTATACGAAGATGATCGAAAAATTATTTGCCGTTAGATTGGCCTGATTTTTGGTGAGTACGTTCAAAACTCCTTGTTGTTAATTTTGAATGGTAAAGATTAGTTTTTAAGGTCTGTAAGTTTAATTTTTGTTGCAAAAAGAGGTTATTTTCTGAATTTTTTATGTAATGACCAGTTTTGTATATGAAAATGATCGAAAAATCATTTGCATTTAGATTGGCCTGATTTTTTGTGAGTATGTTCGAAACTTCTTGTTGTTAATTTTGGACAGTGAAGACTAGTTTTTAAGATCTGTAAGTTCAATTTTTGTTGCAAAAAAGAGGCTATTTTTTGAATTTTTTACATAATGACCAATTTTGTATACGAAGACGATCGAAAAATCATTTGCCGTTAGATCGGCCTAATTTTTGTTGAGTACATTCAAAACTTCTTGTTCTTAATTTTGAATGGTGAAGACTAGTTTTTAAGGTCTGTGAGTTTAGTTGTTTTTGCAAAAAATAGGTTATTTCTGAATTTTTTACGTAATGACTAGTTTTGTATACGAAGACGATCGAAAAATCATTTGCCGTTAGATTGGCCTGATTTTTTGTGAGTACGTTCAAAACTCCTTGTTGTTAATTTTGAACTGTGAAGATTAGTTTTTAAGGTCTGTAAGTTTAGTTTTTGTTGTAAAAAGAGGCTATTTTCTGGATTTTTTATGTAATGACCAGTTTTGTATACGAAGACAATCGAAAAATCATTTGCCAATAGATTGGCCTAATTTTTTGTGAGTACATTCGAAACTCCTTGTTGTTAATTTTGGACGGTGAAGATTAGTTTTTAAGATCTGTAAGTTCAGTTTTTGTTGCAAAAAAGAGGCTATTTTCTGGACTTTTTACATAATGACCAATTTTGTATGTGAAGACAATCGAAAAATCATTTGCCGTTAGATCGGCCTAATTTTTGGTGAATAAGTTCGAAACTCCTTGTTGTTAATTTTGAATGGTGAAGATTAGTTTTTGAGGTCTGTGAGAGTGGAGCAATAACGTGAGGGAAAGATTAGTATTTTCTCTAAGTTTTACTTGCCTTGTACGACTTTTCTCCTTTGTATGTTTGTCTAAGTAGGCTCCTGTTTTGTTGCTTTCTTGTTGCTGATTAGGTTGAGGGGTCGATGATAGTTTCAACTACTAGAAAAACTAGGGATCCATATATTATTGTTAAAGCTAGAGATCTGATCAAGCTTTTATCAAGAAGTATTCTTGCACCTCAGGTACCATCAAATACTTTCCTGCTTTAAGCATTTTTCATCTATGTTTGTTTTCTGAATTTTTATTATACGTTGCATTACCAAGATTAGCTATCTGATAACCTGACACGGTTTCAATTATGTTGCTTTTTTTACTTCTGGAAAGTTGGATAATGGGAATGACAACATTACATTTAACAATACCACTTCATTCTTACTCTTAAATCAAAATTTCAATATCCTGATATGACTGCTAAAAATAAAAATTATTGGAATTATACTGCTTGTTCTGGTTCTTCCAGACCATATGAGCAGTTGCTTAATTGGCGTGTCCTGACACATTGAAGGTCAAAGTTTGTATCACAAAATGGACTTTTCCTTGTTGACTTGGGAGTTATGTAGCTAGGAATAAATGCAATGTGACATCATTAAGATTGGCAACATGGTTCGCAATAAGGTATTTATTGCTTGATTCCTTGTATTATGTAGGAGACTATACTGTCATTTTGTCTACTCATTTAGGTTAAGTTGACTGAGATTAGTAGGTTGTGATTATATGTTGCAGGTGACGAGTGCTTTGTTTGGAGCTTCTTGATCCAAGCAAAATGCTCATTTTCTAGACCACTAGCTTGATGTTCTACTTGGCTGAAAAGTTATTCCAGTGAGTTTCAAGAGAAATCTTGGTCTTCAGCTCATTTTTCTACATTTTTTGTCTTTTTTATTTGAAATTTGGTTCTACTCTCTGAAATACATGATGTGAATTTTATATTTGGTTAGTTGAGGAAGCAGGGGAAAGTAAAAGAGTGTAGATACTGGCTAAAACCAGCATAATAAAAGCCTTCGGCTTATTTCAATTGTTGTTTACTTCAGCTTAGATTAAATTTTTTTCAGATATTTTGTTATCTATGCTTAAATCTTGCTATGTTTTTGTTCTATATAAATTCATTTTAGTTTTCGTCTTTTCTTTAAATGTCTCACAAACAGATGATATGATTGCTAATTTTTTAGTTTAGCCAGAAATCATTCATTATATCCTTTAATTCTTGAAATCTCTTATATTATTGCAGTACGACATAAAGAAGCTTTTGGGAGTTAAATGAGATGCTGAAATATAGTTCTTCATTAGGTTCCCTAGATATACTGAAGCACAAAATGCTTAGTTTTTGTTTATGCTTGTCAAAGATATATCTCAAAAGGAAATTAATTTATTCACTACAATTTCAAACATCAATGGATATAAGGACATTTGTCGTTCAATTCTTTTGTTTTATCCACAAATATCTCATTATCTTATTTAATGCTATAAAATATTTGGTTCCTTATATACATTCATATCTTTATTAAGCTTACTTTTCAAAAGATATTGGCAAAAAATAATTCGTTGCAATGAATTCGATAGAAGCTGAATTCGGACTACTGAAAATTATAAAATTTGGATTTTTTGATTGCAATTGATGTAGCTACTCATGTGAGTATAGATTCTTTATGCTTTATTCATATAAAAATATAAGCAGCCTTTTGATACATAATAGTTAACTATAGATTACAATATGTTACTGCAGTCCCTTGCTGGTACAATTTCTTACTGATTCTGGAGTTGCTGGCAGCGGTTCAATTTTAAAGCTGAATGGTTTATTCTTTTTGTATGTTCTTTTTAATGCATTTTGATGAGGTGCTCACATAATTAGCAAATAGAAAGCAGTTCATGAGGTGCCTTATTTGTAGCTTGTTGCTTCTTGTTTCCTTATGATGCATAATGGAAATGGGGGCTGAGTTATCTGGTCATAAATTGTCTCTACAGTTGTTAATGTAATTAGTGGCTAATGAAAAAGAGATATACAATATTACAACATAATGATTCTTATGTCTTTACTTTGTAGTTATCTTCAACAACGTGCAGCAAAGGATAAGTCATTTACTTATGAGGTATAATTTTATTCATCTAATTTCCTGGATATCTAAGTTTTGACTGCTAGTTATAAATGATTGTGATAGCAAACATAAAAATACGTTTGCTCAATTGTCCTTGTTTGGATTTGCAAGCCTGCTTAATATTTGTGGGTTGCTTCTCTTTGGATATATTTGTGGTTGAGTTCTACATGGAAATCCTTTAAGGTGTTACCTCATACTTAAAAGGAAATCTTGAAATTGAAGAAGGAATTATTAGGCTAAAAAGTTATAGCTGGGGGTACTTCAATTCTTACCTTTAGTCTGCAATTGCTTTGTGGCTATATAAGTACTTTTGGAGTAAATTTGATACCTTTGTGAAAGCATTGTAAAACAGGGCATGCTTCATTCTCGTGGTGAACTACTTTTAATGCTGGATGCAGATGGCGCAACTAAGGTTAATGACCTTGAGAAATTTGAAAATCAGGTTTGGTTTTGTAGAGTTTAAATTCAATGTTACATTCTTTGATAAATTCTGTGTTCTGTGTATATTTCATTATGATAGCCATCAATATTATTTATTTCACATGGCTGATCCAGTGTCCTTTGTGTGTCAGAGAAAGTGGCATCGCAATTTTCTGATGAAGGGCTTTCACCTTGTGGTTCTCTTAACTGCTGGTCCTGGAATTCATGATACGCAGGTTATTTCTGAAATATCTCTATTATGTTATTGGTCTTTTTTTATTATTTATTTATTTATTTTATTATTATTATTGTGGCACTTTCAAATATGCCTGATTCGCTTGCCTAAAGTGTTCTCCTATTCATGTTGTGCTGAGTGTGCAAAATGCATGGATAGGGGATTCATTTAGAATGAAATGTTGAAGAGGCAGAAGTACCATTAGGGAATATACCCGGCACACAATTCACTACAAAAGCGTAAAAATACTAGCACAAGCACACTTGAGAAGATATTGATCCTAACATTTTTTTGCTAGCGATCATTAAGTCAATCTGTTTATTGGTACATTTGCTTTGATTGTTTTTATTTCTTTTCTGCTTGACCAAATGAATAATCCCTATTTGTTTCAAGCAGATGAGAAATGCTTGCCTTACGGGCAATTACTTGAGATCAGTAATTTTTAGCCAAAAATTAGTGTTAACTAAGTTGAATGATTTTGTTCTCTTACAAGTCTTTTGATTAGGTCTTTACAAGTCTACTTTTCAAATGAATTAATGGTGAAAATTATTGGAATTGGGTTGAATTTATGACGCAAGTTGACTTGTGAAGTGATTTAATAATGATTAAAAATCTACTATTGTTAGAACGAATAATGTCATCGACTGAATATTTTTTATAAAGCTTTAATTTATCTCTAGCTAATAGACGGCATGACACTGACCGCACAAAATAATGGAAATAGGAACTCCTGGTTAACTATATAGGGAGTTTCTCTTGGAGTTATGCCTCTCATTTCCTTGAAAATTTTAAAGTTTCAATATTTTTTTCTTATAGGTTTGAATATGCAATTATTGATTATATATAAAATATATATGCCTCTCCTTTATGACTGCTACGTTTGACTTGGCAGAACAAAGTGGAGAAGTTTCACAGTCTGGTTCAGGGTCAATGTTCTCTAGGTAATATTACTTCTTCTGAGTTGCTTATTTTTTCATTATTTAGTATAGATGTGGTATGATAAAATTTGAGTTGCACATTTTCTCATTCAATTTTGTGAATATTACTATAGATAGATCTATTAATGCTCTTACTATGTTATGCCTATCCAAATAATAACATTTCACTCCATGACTATGTTCTGCCTATCCAAAGAATCTTATCCTTTTTAAACCATAATTAGGCTATAGAAGATGCTATAAAAATGTGGTTTTTGGTGTACAACAAATATGTTTATAGTTAGATTTCATGGATATGTGGAAGACTGCAGTAGTTTTCAAGTGAATATCTGCTCAATTTTAATTGCTTCAAGGTGCACTGCCATAAAAACTTGAACTACAAGATCTCTCATTTTCCTCATTTTTTCTCTCTTATTATGATGTATAGAATCAGTTTCCAAAGAGATAGAATAAATGTCTTTGTACTTCCGTCTGTCTGTCTTCATGCTAGAATTAATATGTTTTTTTATTTAGCATGCTAAGAGATGCTAATTTATAAGATACTTGGTTAGATTGCAATCAAACTGCTTGCATGGGTAAAGCTAAAAGATACCCAATCTCAATAATAATGTTGTTGATGTTTTGGTGGAGCTGCTAATTATTATTTTTTTTCACAGCTGGTATAATTGCATTGGCATTATTGCTGTAACAACTGTGGGAGTAGTTGCTGGTGGCATTGCTGCAGCTCTTGCACGAAGAAATTAGCCTTTTTTTGAATATATTATTTTTGTATACCTTGATATGCTGAAGTATTCGGTTGATGGGGAACTAGGACAAAATTTTAGTTGAATACACAGTGCACATGTTATTTGTTTTGATATACATGAAAAGATGCTTAAGAAATTATTCAATTGCACTATGTAATTTGCAACATTTCATAATTTGTTCTAAGCTAATAGAAAAGTTGAATTACATACTATTATAATATATATTTTCCAAACTTTGTGTATTTTGAAATATATTTTGATTTAGAATAAATATGTGTGAGATTTTTATTATGTACAGGATGAAAATAAATAGTGATCAGGATTAAAATTTTAATATACAAAAAAAGAAAAAATTCAATTATGTAATAATTTAACGACGGATTTGCGACAGAAAGCTAATGTGTAATAGATATAATTAAGAAATAATTAGCGACTAATATTTCGTCGCTAGCTTTTAAAGTTAATTTATAATTAGCGACGAAATTCGCGACGGAAACTTTAATCGCTAAATATTATTATTATAATAAGGGCGACTAATTATGAATATAAATTAGCGACGAAAAATTTCATCGCTAAATTAGCGACTGATTTTGATATTCGTCGCTAATATATTTGCCACTGGGCTTTTAGCGACTTTTCGTCTTAGCGTCGCTAATCTATGTTAGCAACGGAAATTTCCGTCGCTAATTAGCAGTTTTTTTGTAGTGCACCATCGACACTGCCCCTCTCCTTCACGCCGGCCACTCACCTCTATTGTTCATCTTTATCCTCTCCTGAGTTTCGATTGCATCCCTCTTTCTCCATTAATTGCTTACCGCTCATCTCAAACAAGTAATATTGAATTTCATCTCTTTAAACTTTATCATATTATGGGTTTCCTTGCTTTTTGGGCAGGATCTACTGTCCAAGATGCCCTCAAAGGAAAAAGCTCGTGGCTACCAGATCTGTTTTGTTTCTAAGCTCTAGACCTTCAAGTCCAATATCAGAGATTCACCAGATCTAGTTATCAATTTGTTAAATGGTGATAATAGTATTGTTGCTCACTGAATGGAATTATTATCAAATTTTCCTGCTGTAGATTATGTTCTATTTGTAGTTTCAATCGTGCCCGTGGACAAAATTATCTTAGAAGTGAAATAAATAATGAAAATACAAGAATCTATCACTTTAGATGTGGATTTAGGTTTTATATGGATTGCATTTTCTCTAAAACTGCTATAATTTAAGTTTGCATTAACTTCACTTTTAATTTGAAAGCTCCATCATGAATCAAGCAGGGGTTAATCATACTGGTTATTAACTTCAAGCCCGAGTTATCTTAATTTCTCAACTGTTAGTTCTGACTGCTTAATTATTTCTATTGATTGTGCCATGATTTACCTCAAATCTTGTTGCTTTGTACACGCTCAGAATATTAAATTACTCATCATTTTTTTCTTTGTATCATTGGTTGGTTCCTATCTGTAGAGATTTCAATTTCATTTATTCTGATTGTCAGTTCTAACATTACTTGCTCTTCTCAGTTATCTTTACTTAGGGTGCGTGGATTTATGAATCTATGATTGTTCATTTAACTTCTCAATTTATCCAAGTAGATATTGCACTTATTAGAAGGGCTTACTAGGAAAATTCTTACGGGCAGCTGGATGATAATTACTCCTATTTGAAATCTTTCATTACAATTACTTTCCAAGTTTATTAATTTTCCTTAGTTTACCTATATCTTAAGATAAATGTATCTCGGCAATTCAATTACTTGGCTTGGTTCGAGAACTGTGTGGTCTGTAACCTTGGAACAGTTGAGTTATTCTAATTTCTCGAAGCTTAAATTCGGGCTTTGGAAAGACAGATTGCATAAGATGTCTTAACATTTGCTATATATTAAGTCCAGTGTTTTTACTAATCCCCATGAACATAGGTTGGAATCAGTTAATTTTTGTTCTTGATGCAGCTTGACAGGTTGTGAAAAATTGATTCATAATGCTGAAGTTACCAATAGATACATATGTAATTAACATCTCATATTACAGAGTTCTTTTATCTATAAACACAGGTATGTACTAGATTTTTTTCCTTATATGAGATTACACTGCTTGTGGGAGTAGTATTTTCACATAGGCTGGGTAATTCATTATAGCAAATTGACTCTTTCTTTCCTTTTCTTCAAAAGAGATTTGAGGTTCCCTAATTAACTTTTTGTCTCCTCTTATAACTTTAAACTAGTGGGGTTTTTTCAGCCTAAATATTTCAATTAGTTCACATATTAATTAATTTGCAGTGCTCAGCTTGCTCTCCTGAAATTCACAACTTTTCATGCAGTTTGCAGTGAATACTCTCTTGTACTAATTAAACATGTTTGCAATTCATAACTTATCTTGCAGTGTACAGTGAAGAAACTAGGCGTGTCGGATTCGCACGACTGGAAAGTGAGAATCAGATGATAGTTGCTGGGACAATGAAGCAATTGCTGACTACTTCAAATATTAAGTACGTTATTCAATTTTTATTTTTAAGTATTTTGATAATTTAAATTTTTAATTATATTTTATAATTATAGTGATTAATTGAAAAAAATTGGTTAATCAGTCCGAAAAACCGAAACCAATGGACTAGTTAACCGATTGTAATCGATTGGTTAATGGTTAGTCTTTTGAAAAATCCTATATATATGGACTTGTTAATTTTTTTGCTAATGGACCGGTTAACCGGTCCATGTTCATCCCTAATAATAAGTTTGTGTGATTGTTATTGGGATGGTATTTTTATTTTTGTTCTTGATTTTAGCTGTTTAATTTTATGTTTATTGTGATTTATTGTTATTTTTTAATTCATTAATAAATAAAAATAAATAAAAATCCTATAGAGTAGTTTGTGTCAATAGTAGACCTGGCAAAATTGACCCAAATTCATGGGTCGACCCAAATTTATCCAAAAAATCTTGACCCAAACCCAACCCAATCCATATAAATACCCATTGGGTCAACTCAAAATTGACCCATTTTATTTTTCAACCCAATCTAACCCAACTCAATACCCATTGGGTCAACCCAAAATTGACCCATTAACCCAATGAGTGTTTTCAAGATTCAAAGATCTTGACCCATTGGGTATGTAATGACATCAACACCGGGCCAGCCCTAAATAATATTTTCTGGCAGTAAATAGTATTTTTCGGGCCCGAAATGATACCCGAAAGTTAAAATTTTTTTATTAGACCATTTGAAAGAAGTAGTCAAGGTGAGCCTATGGTTGAAATTTGAAATGAATTTGAGGTTAAATAGGCTTCCAAAAGTCAAAAATAAAAAAAGGTAGCGAGTCCATAATACGAAAAATATATTTTAAATAATTTACTTTAATGTTAAGAATGGACAAAAGAAAAAGAAAAAATTGATACAAAAATTTACTTTCATTATAATCAAGTAAAAATATCATTTTATTAATTTTTTATAATTAGATAGGATTGCTTTATTAATTATTTTTCTTTTTTTTTAACATATGTAAAGATAAAATAAAAGAATAAATATTTCTTGAAATTTAAGTGAAAGGAAAAAAAAATGTCGTTGTTTGAATTTCGCAATTCTAATAACTTCAAAAACAATAACTCTGTATGAATATGAAAAGATTTATTGTTCAAAATCGTTTAAAGGTAAAAGTTAGCCCAAACTTCTTTTTCTTGTTTAGATTTAAAGAAAAAGCTCAAATAAGCATGAGAATTTAGGACGAACAGCATTCTTCTGTTTCATAAGTTTATGACTTTGATTAAGTGCTTTAATCACTTCTTCTAATCATTTAATTTAACATGATAAAATATTAAATAAAAACTTTCAATACGTTTACGATTGGATATATTTTTAAAAATAAACATTTAAAATTAACCCAAATTTATGGGTCGATCCAAATCAATCCAACCCATTAATGACCCAATCCATTAATGACCCATATTTTTTGACTCATTAATGACCCAATCCATTAATGATCCAACTCAAACCCATCTAACCCGTCTATTTGCCACCTCTAGTCAATAGGTTGATTTTTAAAGGACAAAATCACAATACTCTCTTTCTAGGTTTTGTGTTTTTAAAGGACAATTTGATTTTAGAAAATAAAATAAATTTTTATTTGCTTTCCTTCGGAATTTTTGGTGCTTTTAAAAGAGGTATTTACCTGGGGTTTCCGTTTTCTAAAATTAAATTAATTAAAAATTTACAATTAATAAAAAAAGAAAATAAAATAAAAGTATAAAAAAGGAAAAGAATAAAAATAAATAATAAATAAAATAATAATAATAAGATAAAATAAAAAATAAAAATAAAAGAAAAATAAAAAGGAAAGGAAAGGAAAACAAAGTCAAACACTTGAAACAAAAAAAAAACGTGAAATAAAATGTGGAGTAGAGTGAAAAACAAAAATTAAAGAAAAAGTAAAAGAGGCCAAAGGAAAATGACGTAAAAATAAATAAAAAAAAATAAATGGAGTAGGACACGTAAATACCTAGTATAAAAGGAAAAAGAAAGCAAAGATTAAGGGAGCAGCTTTTTGGGGTAATTTTTTAAAATAATATTTTTTTTAAAAAAATATTTACAAAAATGAAATATCACATAAAATAATTACAGAAATAAAATTGTTTCTGATAGGAGGATAAATTTTGCTGAAACCGCTGATCCGATCAGTGATTTCAGGTCTGAAACCGCTAGTTAGAGCAGAAAAATTTTCGTGTCATAATTATTAAATTAATAAAATTTTAATATAATATAATTTAATTTTTTTAAATAAAATAAAATTAAATTAAATAGATATCCATAATAAATTATCATCCTAATTTTCATTTAATATTAGAAAAATAATATATATATATATTATAATTAATGCAATTTGACTGTTTTTTCTACATTAATTAAGTGTCGTAAAATATATAATTATGCTGAACAAAAATTTATCATTACAAAATTGACAATGAATAAAAATTCAGTTTAAGCCGAGTCTATCTGTTATAAAATTCAGATGAAATGATAATGATCAATTTATCTTTAATTAGAGATTTTATATTCGAATTCAAACTATAGAAAAGTTTAATTAATTGAGATGCAGTCCAGATATGAGACTCTTCAATGAAAATCTAAGTTTAAATATTTGGAATTAAACTACATGTACAGATCAATCCACAGCCACCGATATTTGTCCACTTTTACATGTTGACCAATTATTGGTATAATTAATCTCCATTTCTTCAATTCCTCGCGATGGCCCATCTAATGAGCTGCTAATATTAATATTAACTGAATTAAAATTAGAAACGTATAAAAAATTATTATTTTGTTGTTTTTTTTATATAAAGATATGACTGTAATGATGAATTAATTAGTTCAAAAATTAGATGGACTTAAAGGAGATCTAAAAAGCTGCTATAAACACTTTTAATTGTTTATTGAAATTATTAATTGTATGCTGCTTATGATAGGAGCATCTGTAAGCTAAGGAACTACTTGGAATATATATATATATATATATATATATATATATATATATATATATATATATATATTATTTTTCTAATATTGAATGAAAATTGGGATGATAATTTACTGTAGGTATCTATTTTTTAAATTTTATTTAAAAAATTAAATTAAAAAATAAATTAAATTATATTAAAATTTTATTAATTTAATAATTGTGGCATGGAAATTTTTCTGCTGAAATCGCTGGTCAGACCAGCGGTTTCAGTAGAAATTGTTCCCCATCAAAAAATAACTCCATTTCTATAATTATTTTCTGATATATTCTATTTTTATAAATATTTTTTAAAAAATATTATTTTAAAAAATATCTCAGCTTTTTGACATTAGAGAAAAAACCATAAACTAAAAAAAGTGAGAGCTATATCTGGATCAAAGGGGGCGGCGGCACTTTGGAATAAAAAAAGGAGCACTCACACACACAAAATTATACAAAAAAAATTTATTTTTTCTTTAATTTTCCATCAAAAATCAAGAGAGCAAGGAAGAGGAGTAGAGGTAACAAATGAGCGGATTGAATGGGTTTGAATTGGGTCATTAATGGATGTGTCACTAATGAATTGGATCACAAATAGGTTAAAAGATATAGATCATAAATAAATCAATATTCAAATGGATTGAATTAATTTAAATCGATCCATAAATTTAATATAAATTAATATAAAATTTTTTATTAATTAATTAATGAATCCAATAATAATAATATCTTCATACAACTCGGTCATCTCGGTTATGGCTAAAACAGGAATGAACAGTTGTTATTCAACTAAAGTTTAATTTTAATATTATCATAATGAGGAAACTTTTGAAAAACATAATAATAAAGAAGCTCTATCTCGAAAAGAAGCAATGAGGTTAAAAAAGGAAGTTATCGAAGGAAGGGGAAAGGTGTTTTGCAGCATTTGAAATCGGAACTGTGTATTTTCCGGGAAATTTTCGGAAACAGGAAAATTGAAAATACAATAAAACAAAAAAAAAAAAATCAAGCGACAGGAATTGCAGCAGCGGAATTTTACTGCGCGAGAACAGAGTGGACAAAGCAAGGAGTACAGTACCAAAAGATAACAGATAAACATAGAGAGAGACAAGGTTAAGCGACAAAAATGGCAGAAGGAATCGGGAAGCCAGAAATGACAAAACATAAGAATCCCTAAAAGAAGTTCACGGATCGAAATGCATTTAATATAATATAACAATGGCTGAGTGAGATGGACCAGGAGACAAAAATTGAATAATGAAAAAAATCACACTCAAATCCATTTGTACAAATATATTTTTTGCCATCTCACTAGCAAAGACACCGACGGCTCGTGTTAACTTTGGTCACATAATTCAATTAATTAATAGAATATTTTGATATTAAAAAATTGAAGAAAATGATTTTAGATAAACCTATTGGGTAATAATCTAATGAATTGAAAAATATAATATGTTAATTTTGGGTTGACCCAATGAATATTGAATTGAATTGAATTAAAAAATAAAATTGGTTAATTTTGGATTAATCCAATGAATATTCATTTAAATTGGGTTGAGTTTGAATTATTTTTTTGAATGAATTTGAGTTAATCCATGAGTTTAGGTCAATTTTGTCAGGTCTAAAGAGGAGAGTAATTTTCAAGATCAGATTTTCTTGATTTTGGGACACAACACTCCAAGGGTAATATTTTTATGTGATTGTTATTGGGATGGTATTTTTATTTTTATTCTTGATTTTAGCTGTTTAATTTCGTGATTTTTTTTTTATTTTTTAATTCATTAATCAATAAAAATCCTATAGAGTAGTTTGTGTCAATAGGTTGATTTTGTGTCAATTAATTTATTATTTTCTTTTCCATTAGTTTGGTTTCTTTCATTTATTTAATTTTTTTTATTTAGGTACATAATTCAATATTTCATATTAATTTGTTTCATATCATATTTTTGTAATGTATTGTATATTATTGATTTTACTGTTAATGCTATTTTTATTTATTGTATTTATATTTGTTTTTTATTTGTTAGTTAAATATTGTCTTATTATATTTATCATTTTGTTTGTTTATTCACCCATTTATTTATTCTATTTACATTTGTGTATTTTGTCTTATATACATGGTTTAACCTCACGTGGCCCACACATGCATGCATTTGTTTTTAGTCCATTCTTTTTGCATGCTACTGTTCATTTTGGGGTCACTTTGCATGTTAATTCATTTTACTAATTCAATTACACTAATTTGATGTTTTTAGGCTTAATTTTAATTTTGTTATCACTAAAATTATTTATTGCATATTTAAGCTTTATATGAAGTTTTATTGCTATTATTATTATTATTATTATTATTATTATTATTATTTTTATAAATATTTTATTAATTATTTTGTTCTATATTTACTTAATACTTTTTGTCTTATTTGCATGTGATTTTCTTTCTAATTTTAGTCTTTGTTCATCTGTTCACGTGCATTTATATTGTATGTTCTTGCATTTGGGTTTCCTTCATATTTCATTGTTTACATTTCATGTGTTTTATATTTTTCTTTTATTTACTTATTTATTATTATTATTATTATTATTATTATTATTATTATTATTATTATATTATTATTATTATTATTATTATTATTATTATTATTTTGCATGTCCCCTGTACTTGTATGTTTTAATTCATTCTTTTTCCCTCTTATGCGTGGCTTACTTACCTTGGCCCACTTATGCATGCTTTTTGCTTTCCAATCGTTTTTTTTTTCTTTTCCTTTTGCATTGATCACGTGAAATGCATGCATGCATCATTTGGTTTTCACTTCATCTTTTTGGCTAGTTAATATCATGGTTATTAAACTCGATTTGACTCGGCTGATCGAATCAGTTGGATCGTAACTCAACAAGTAATCCGAGTCGATTCAACATGAAAATTGAAAAGAATAAAAACTCGATTTGACTCGAAAAAAATAAGGTTGGATTGAAATTTGTCGACTTGGATCGGACTCCGGTTCAACCTTAAAACGTCGCGTTTTAAGGTAAAATTTCCTAAATCCCTAAATTTCACTTCTTTTCTCTACATCTGTTTGAGATTACATAGCCACCTCTTCTCACTTCTTCTTCGTTTCTTCTTCGCCTGAAGTGGGACTGTAGATTTCTTTAGTGGTTTCTTCACCTGTTTCTTCACCGGAGCTCTCTGGTATTTGTTTAATTGTTTTGGTTGTTGTTATGTTTCTTATTTTTATTGCTTAATTTGTATACTTTGGATAAAAATCAATGGGTTTTGTTTTTGCCTGTTTGTTGGAGCTCTCCGGTATTTGTTTAATTGTTTTGGTTGCTGTTATATTTTTTATTTTTGTTGCTTAGTTTGTATACTTTGCATGAAAATCAATGGGTTTTGTTTTTGCCTATTTGTTGGAGCTCTCCGAAATTTGTTTAATTATTTTGGTTGCTGTTATGTTTCTATTTTTGTTGCTTAGTTTGTATATTTTGGATGAAAATCAATGGGTTTTGTTTTTGCCTATTTGGGAAGCTAGATTTGGACGTGCTTTATACCAAATAAATAATTGTTTTCATTTAATATGCAATTGAGTAGTTGAATTTTTCAGCTAATTAGTCTTCTTTACATATGCTTCTTGTAACTAATAAATTTTATATAAAAATTAAATTATAATCTTAACAAATATAACAAATACTTATAATCTTAACATCTTTTGACAACAAAGATTACAATACTTTTACAAAATACTGCTGCTTAGCAAAATCAACAACAAAATTTTCTTTTAAATCATTTCTTACGAGTCTATGAGCAGCTCTGTTGGGATGTTGGGAACCTCAAATTTCCCTATAAGGATGCCCTAGTTGTGCAAACGGCCATCCATAACTTTGAAGTTAAAAAGATCCTAGTTAATAATGGAAATGCTACCAATGTACTTACCCTCGATACCTATAAGAAGATAAAGGTTTTGATCAATGAATTTAGATCTGACTGCATTCCCTTGATAGGCCTCGACAATGTTATAATTCCTATCACAGGCTCTATCGATCTTTTTATTGAGCTGGGAGATGGGGCCATTATTCACACATGTAAGTTTACCTTCATAGTCATTGGTATGCCATTTACTTATAATGCTATCTTTGACAAACTATTGCTCTTCTAGACTAGGACAATCACTAGCATTAGATATATGGTTATGAAAATTCCCACCAAAAGAGGGGTAGCCATATTGAGAGGCAATCAGAAGACTACTAGAAAAGCTTATGTGGCCATGTTAAAAAAAGGCAAAAGGCCTCATATGTGGTAGAGCCTAAAGAGCAAAAGGATAAGGGTAAAGCAAAAATGCATGCTGATGAAGACTTGATCCAGTGTGAGCTAGCTCTTAAAAAAAACATAGTGACCGAATCAGGTCTAGATGAGAGAACAAAAGCAAACATTTCCTAGGTGTTGATGATAAACTAAGCCTCGCTAAAAGACATCATTGGCATCGACCCAAATGTCATTATGCATAAGCTTTAAATGGACCTTAAGTTTCCACCTATTAAGCAAAAACTAATGAGGCACGCACCTAATATAAATAACTTTATTGCAGAAGAGGTGGATCAACTCCTTAAAGCTAGAGTCATTCGGGACGCGTAATATCTTGACTGGCTTACAAACATGATACTAGTAAAGAAGAAGAACAACAAGCTGAGAATATACGTGGACTTCAAAGATCTAAATCGGGTCCAGTATAAATCAACTTATCAATGCAATAACCTGTCATGAAATCTATTCACTTCTTGATGCATATGCAAGATATCATCAAATCTTAATATGGCTATTAGACCAAGAGAAAGCGAGTAATAAGGGCATATATTGCTATAATGTGGTGCCTTTCGGTCTGAAAAATGTAGGTGCAACTCACCAATGGTTGATTAACAAAATATTCAAAGATTAAATTGGTCAAAACTTATAGGTCTACGTAGATGACATGATCGTCAAGAGCAAAAGCTGATCTGATCATGCACTAGATTTAACCAAGGTATTTACCACCTTAAACCAATTTGAGATGAAGCTTAACCCAAAAAATGCACATTTTGGGTATTTCTGGTAAATTTCTCGATTTTATGGTGTCGTAATGGGCCATTGAGGACAACCTCGAGAAAATCCAAGCAATCCTGGATATATAAGCACCTCAAAGTGTCAAAGAAGTGTAGAAATTGAACGGAAAGCTTAATGCCCTAGGCAGATTCATTTCTTCCTCGGCTAAACACTGCATTCCATTCTTTAAGTAGTTGAAGAAAGATGAAAACTTTAACTGGGGAGAAGATTGCCAGAAAGTATTTGAAGAGTTAAACAAATTCTTGTCTGAGCCTCCTCTATTAAGTTGACCTGTGCCAGGCGAAAAGTTATATCTTTATCTGTCAACTTCTGGTAAGGCAATTATGGCTATTTTGGTTGGGAAGAAGGAAAACCAATAAAAATTCATTTTCTACGTCAGTCAGGTTTTGAGAGGATCAAAACTTAAGAAGAGTTTAGTTGAACAATTGATTATAATGTTAATGATTTACACTAACAGACTCGGGAGATACTCTGAGGAGCACACTATTGTAGTCAGATCAAATTGACCACTTAGGAAGCTACTTCAAGGGCCAAATCCCAATAGAAAACTCATTGAATAGGCTTTAAAATTTTAGCATTTGACATCACATATGAGCCTAAATTAGCCATCAAAGCTCAAGTTCTAGCAGACTTTGTGGCTCGAACGAACTTAGAGGAGGAGCAAAAATTATCCTACATGGTCCCTTTAGTTTTAAAGTGCAGTGTGATGTACACTGGAGCTCGTTCATTTTCGATTGGATTCTCGGAGGCCCACTTTTAGGGTCCAAGACCAAATGAGGTTTACTATAACTTAAAAATTGGCCACTTCACAATAGAAAGGAATTTAGGTCCAATTTATTATTGGTGATCAACTCCTGAAGGCGTCTATTATAAGCTCAAAGAGACAAATGTCATGGAGTCACCGCCTAACAGAATATTAGAAAATGAATCTTGATCTTTTGATACCCAAATAGAGATTGGTGTTTGAAATGTCACTCTTACTTAGCACCTAGGTTATGTGTTGTTTTATAATTGAATTTAAACATTAATCCACTCTCCTTTCTCACACGGTGTATTACAATAAATTAAATAAACATGTTAATCAAATAGTAAAAAGTGGTAAAGCGAGTAAATAAAATAATAAATCAACTACTTAATTATTACAAAAGCAAATTGTCCAAAGAAAAAAGTAAAGTATCATACATAAATTGGCACATTTGTTGAGATGGAAACATTGGTTCTCTCATACATACTTTATAAAAAAAACTCTTTTTCTTATTGTGCGATTTTTAGGTTAGAAACGGGACATTGGTCCCTTTTATTGATAAAAACTCCAAATTAGTTAATAAAAATGATTTTAAGTGAATATATATATATATATATATATATATATTCGTCTTAATGTGCAAAAATTTGATTTTATTACTACCTATTACATTATTAAAATAAATACATCAAAAATTAATAAAATCGAACTAAATAAAACAAAATAATAAATGAAACAAATGTAAAAGAAAACAGACAAATAAAGAAGAAAATGAACCAATTGGGACATGACTCCTGAAGCTTAATCGTCCCTCGAGAAAACTCTAAATAACGCATCCTGTTAATTGCTTACACAAACCACAAAAACTAATCAATTAGCATTTTAAAAGAAATACACAATAAAAGGCAAGTTAAAATAATATAAAAAATATTAATACCAGAATTTAAGCATGCATATAGAAGCAAAAAAAAATGAATTAAGAATCAAATATTAAGAAAAAGACATAAAGAACTACAAAAAGGATAGAGAACACATTAAAATAAGCATAAATCTGGCCGCGAACGCCCCTGAAAGGTGACAAATGCCCATTACTAGAAGAAGGATGGGATGAGAAGAAAACAGTACGACATCCCATTCGTTACGTTGACAGGCAGTCCTCTGTGGTGTTTTTTCCTGTCTGTCACTCAAGGGATATATACAAAAAGCAAAAATCAAACACAAAAGTTATCAAGATCTTAAATAAACCCTAAATATGTAATTATATCGATATAAATCATGCCAAACCTAGAGTACGAGTCCTAAATCACATTTTAGCTAAATAATGGTAAAAGTACTAACTAAAATAATATCTTAGAAACAAGGTGCAAGACGTGCATTTATGGAGGAAATCATGTCATAATATATTGTTCTAACAGACATATAGATTTAAATCATCATGGCACTTCTAATAACATGTAAATCTAAATAAATAACAAAAAAAAAACACATATATAACACCATTAAACAACATGCATAAGATGAGAATAAACCAGCAAGAGAGGTGGAAAACCTAAAATATTACCCTTAGGAGATATTTTGATTCTATAGGTTTTGAAGCATAGATCTTGGTTGAAGAAGGCCTGAACTCTTATTTTCAGAGAGGAGAAAATTAGTCTTTTCTCTCTCAAGAAATTTTATTCTTTTTTCTTTCCAAACGTCTCTCAAAATATAATTGCCCCCCTAAAAAAACCCTAAATTTTGGCTTTTATACCTAAGGAGGAGTTGAAATCCCACTCCAACTCTAACGCTCCAGGTATAGAAGGATTTTATCCGCCTAAATCAGAGAAAATCCCTAAAATCATCATTATCTTTCATTTTGAAAAATGAAAACTTGGGAATTTTAGAAATGCACCCACAGGTGGGCGTCCATCATGATAGATGATCATTTCTCATGTGATTCCTTTGAATTTACAAAAATATCCCTGATTTGACCTGGACAGGAGGGAAGTGGTCACAGACGACTGTCCCCCACATGATAGATGACCGTCTGTTATGGCTAAGGTCCAAGTTCAAGGTTTTTTATGCTCTTTTGTTAAAACCTCTAAAAACACTTGAAAACCATAAAATTTTCATGAAAAAAATGTGAAAAATCTAGGTCAGAGCTTTGAGATTCATGTTCTCTATTAGAAATATACTATCTCCTCATCATTAGGTAGCTCTGATCTAGGCTATCTCAAATCATGGTATCTACATGCAATATGTTGTAAAACTGAATTTCCATGCTTTTAATAATGTTTCTGAATATGACGATTTGCTACAAGGAATGAGACTAGTCAAGTCCATCCAACTAAAAAGTCTCATAGTGAAGAACGACTCCCAACTAGTCACTGGTCAAGTACTTGGCGTGTTTAAAGCCAAATAGCCTACCATGAAGATTTTTCTGGCTAAAGTTAGAGCTGAGATCTAAGGATTAGAATAAGTGGGGATAAGAATAACCATTAAGAAGGTCCCTAGAGATTACACAAGGCAAGCTAATTTTTAGCAAAAGTTGCCTCAATCAATTAAAATTTTGATGATGAAAGCATTGTGGTCGAAGAATTATCTTTTTCGACCATAGAAGAGGCCGAAATGATAGAGATTGATGAAGAAAAAATGTGGATGACCCCTTTGTCAAATACTTGCAGATAGGCATTCTCCTTAACAATGAAGTAAAGGCAAGAAAGGTCGCTAAAAAATCTCTAAACTATTCACTGATTGATGATCTTCTATATAAAAAGGCCTTTAGCCACCTACAGTTACGGTGTGTATTTGAAGAAAAAAGAGACTACATACTCAGAGAAATCTATGAGGGACTTTGTGGAGCGCATGAAGCATCCAAGACTATATATAGAAAAGTATTGCAAATAAGCTAATTTTGGCCTTCCATCTTCAAAAGTGCACAAGAGATGGAAAAATGTTGCCCACAATGCTAGGTCCATGGGAGAATCATAAGAAAGCCTGCAAGCAAGCAGCAGTCGATCAACATATCATGGCCTTTGGTCAGTAGGTATTTGATATTCTTGGGCCCTTCCTACTTAGGAACGATAAATAAAATTCCTTATTCTCGTAGTTAATCATTTCTCTAAGTGGATTGAAGTTGAGCCTATATCCACCATTACTACTTTGAAGATAAAAAATTTTACATGGAAAGAAATCATCTGCAAGTTCATCTTGCCAAAAGTTTTCATCACCAACAATTGCATACAATTTGACAACACTATGTTCAGAGGCTTTTGTACCGATCTGAAGATCGGTTTAAGGTTTACTTCAATGGCTCACCCGCAAACTAAGGGAATGACTAAAGTCTCAAATTGGACTATACTAGAAGGATTAAAAAAGAGGCTAGGTGAGACAAAAGGGAACTAAACGGAGGAGCATAATAATGTACTCTGGTCTTACAAAACATCTCCTTGAGTCAATATGTGCCAAACTCCCTTCTCCTTAGCCTATAGATCAAAAGCTATCATTTCAATAGAGATTGGCCTTTTTTCTCTCGAAATTAAGTCCTTTTTCAAAGATCGAAATCCTAATGAAAGGCTAATGGAACTTTATTTGATTGAGAGAAACGTGAAGATGTTAGTGTTAAAATTGCAGTGTACAAGCAAACATTTGTTAGATACTACAACACCAGTGTTAAACCTAGAAATTTTAGTATTGGGGACTTTATGTTGCATAAGGAAAAGATTGATAGAGGAAACTTTAGTGTAGGTAAACTAATGCCCAATTGGGAAGGTTCGTTTGAGGTGGCGAGGATCATTGGTCCTAGCACTAATAAGCTATAAAGCATGGATGGGCAAGATGTCCCAAGAATATGGAACACAGAAGCCTTGAAGAGGTATCATTTGTAAATTAATTTAGTGATAAAAAAACATCAATTAGAGACGAATTTTGTCGTCGCTATTTTGCATTTTTTTAGTAGTGAACTATGACCATCTTGTCAATTGGATGATTGTATTATTTGCCTCTAGTAATTGAATCTGAAACTTATGATGATTGCAAGTTGTACTCCTAATTTATGAGTTTTTCAACTCACAAATTAGACGAATTATTGATTTCTTACGCTTATTGATTGGAAAAGATTGAGTACTTATAATTTACAAATAATTGTTACAAACACAGTTCCTTACAAATTACATAAGTCTCAGATCATATGTAAGGCCGATAGCATACACAAATTCAAAATTGCATATAATTAGTGATGTGAAATGTTTACATTAGGAGATCATATTATTAACATGGAAGATAGATGAAATATCCTTATACATCGGAGATAAGTTAATTCCCTAATTGGCTTCAAAGAGTTACATATGCACTGATGAGCATCGTGTGTTTTCGCTACCGAAAGATCTTTAAGAGCAACAACTATAACTAGAAGAACAAATCTTTAAGTCAAAAATAGAGCTTTTAAACAAAACAAACATGGCTAATTATGCCATAGATATCCATGAAAGCCTAATCTCATTGAGCATATTCTAGGTTAGATCACCCCTCCTAAACCTCTGGACCTTTAGTAGCATTTCCTTAAGGGACTTCTTCAACATAGTCACTGGGATCGGGCACAATACCCACCCCTTCCTCCTCTTTTTTGTCGTCATCATCTTTAAGAAGTTTGGCCAGAGACTTTGGATCATCCAAGAATGATAGATCAGACCTAAGGAACTCTCCTGGCAGGCTAGCCGAATCCACTCAACCACCTCACCCTGAGCTTCGACTAACTCCTCGAGAAGCTAATCCTTTGCATCCTCGATGTGCTTTAGGTGCTGGGATTGAAGTCACTTCTTATCTTCTTAAAGCTTAGTTTAAGCTACCTCCAGTAAGGTGATCTATGTTATAAGGCTAGTTTTTGTCATTCCAGATTGGCCTTTAATTTGGCATTCTTGCTCCTAAGTTCGGTGGCTTCGGTCTCTTTGCCCTTAACCTATTAATTTCCAGCTTTAACTTCTTCACATTTGATCAGACAAAGGAAAAGGCTGACTCGTACCCTATTACAACACTCTACATTGACTCCTCTTACTTTTTGACTAACTTATCATAAGAGGCTCGATGCTCGAACCCCATTTTAGCCTTCTTCTTCTTGAATAGGAGTTTAACTTGATGCAGTTGATCCCTAGTTTGCTTTAGATGTAAGTGCTCATCAAATATCACAATATAACCTACTTACAAAGATGCAGAAATACTTACCGTCAGCAACAACATACACAAATATATCCCTATCTACTCTAGTGAAGTGGGGAACTGGGCATCAGTTAGATCTTTCTTTAAAAGAAGGCCTTCCATCAAGTACTCTGCCATAGGTGGGTTTCTTAAGGTAGCCCAATCCTTATAATGATCATTGAGAATCTAGCTCAGGGGCATCTCTCGAAAAGCACCCATCTGCCCTTGTGAGCGAACTTTCCCCATGAGAAATTCGATGAACATCCCTATGCAAGGATTTTAAATGAGCCTCTGCCATGGTAAATTGAATGGTAAATGGTGGAGAGGTTTTTATCGCTAAAGAAGGATCAGTAGTTGGTGGCAAGCTCATTGCTACTAGAAATAAAGAAAAATATAGGACCTCTATAGCTCCTAAATGATCAGCAAAGGTGCAAGCAGTTAGAGAAGGTGGTTGATCATCTATAATGATGATTGGAGATAGCTCTATAATGGTGGAAAGCCAATCTCTGTCAATAACATCAAAGGCAGTGGTACCCTTCACTCTGGCCTGATCACTGATCGAAATGGAGGCCTTCTCAATTTGTTGCCTTGTAGCTGAAAGATATCCCTCACCCTTAATCTTTTCTTTCCTTTTCAATTAGCAAAGTTACCTGCCCTCAGTCTTTTTCTTTAACTCTTCTTTATTCCTAGCAGCTATCTTTGCTAACTTCCTTTTTGCTTACTTGCTAGTCATTTCCTCTATAATAAGATCAAAAGGGTTAGATCGAATTCAAAAAGGGAAAAAATAACAAAATAAAGCAATTTACCATAAGAAAAGAGAGAGAGAGAAAAAAAACATAGACTGCTCACCTTTATTTTCTCCCCAAATGATAAGGATTAGGCAATGTACTCAGAAAAACATTTGAGTCCACCAGCCCTTCCTTAACCATAGCATTCAAGCTCATTATATCATCTCAAAACCTGGTCTTTCCACCAGCTAGGTCCCTTACGCTAATTGGTTTATCCTCTTAGACCAAGGTAATACCAAAACCATCCATTGCTCTAGCTAGCACAAACTTATCTTTAAATCCCTTCATTGTAGTAGAAAATTAAAGGAGCTTCTTATCCTTTCTACTTGTAAAATTGAACAAGCATTGTGCGTCTATTCTATTAGAAATAAAAAAATAGTGGCTGAACAATTCAAGAGTTGGGGCTATGCTAGGTTGGCAAGTTTTACACATTGCCTTAAAGGGCGCTATAGCCCTCCAAGCATTGGGTTTCAATTGATTGGGAACTACCCCATAGGCTTCTAGTACAACCTTATCAAACCCATCAAAAGGCAACCTCAACCTAGATTCTAGGCTCATGTTGTGAAGGATAAAAAGTTTCCCATCAGCAAAAGGTCCTTCCCTATAGGACATTGTAGGAGGATAGGGGTAGGAGTAATACCTAAAAGGGAAACAAAACTACCTCCTCAATGACATAGCTTCTTCCTCAGTAAGCCTAGTCCAATATGGAATTATAAGGTTTTCCCTAATGCTCCCTTAAAAAACTTATATCAATGCTATGATAGAGCATGAAATTAGATGATTCAGCCATTCCTACTTCGAAATGCAAAAATTAAAGAATAAGAAGAATTTGATTATAGAAGCTCACCCAAAGAATGAAATGGGTGAGTTGAAATGCAAAAAAAGACAAAAGTTTAAGTTTTAAAGAATATGAGAGAAGAAATTTCTAAAAGACATAAGAAATTTGAGAGCAAATTGCCAGGAATTCAAAAGCATGAAAAGAAATTAGTTGAAGATAAAAAATTGCCTATTTATAAGTAGCAAATAGGTTTTAAAATTCAAATTGGAGACCAATGAGAAAGCACTACGTGGCCAAGACATCATTATGTTCCGACAACTGAAGTGACATCTAACACAAAGCGACGTTGCATTTAATGCAAAATCTTTGCTTTTAAGGCGCTCAAAACATAAAAAGACTAATTTAACCCTTATATTTCCTCCGATCCTTTACATAGATCGGAACATTGCAGGTCATAAATTTATAAAAATGTTGTTATTTTCAAGACGACAGAACTTGAAATGAGTATTCCAGGTGCCAGTCACCTAAATTTTTATTCCTTTGATCTTTTGTAAATTGGAATGTTGTGGATACCAATTTCTAGGTGCCAGTTGCCTAAGTCTTCATTCCTTCAATTTTTTACAGATCAAAATGTTGTTAATACCAATTTCTAGGCACCAGTCGCCTAAATCCCCATTCCTTCAATCTTTTATAGATTGGAATGATGTGGATAACCAATTTTCAAGTGCCTATCACCTAAGTTCCCATTCCTTTAATCTTTTATAAATTGAAACGATGCAGATAACCAATTTCTAGGCACCAGTCACCTAAGTTCCCATTTCTTCAATCTTTTACAGATCGAAACAATATGGATAACAAATTTTTAGGAGCCAGTTACCTAAGTTCCCTTTCCTTCCATCTTTTACAGATCAGAATGTTGTGCACAGTAGATCTACAATATGCACCTTTCAAAAATAGAGCCATTTTTTAGGTAACCAAAAAGATCTTTCTAGGCATCAATCACATCGATCTTTTTCCTCCGATCTTTATGATAGATTAGAATGTTGTAAGGGTATAAATGATAATACCCAATATTATTATATTTGGACACGGCCTAATAGCCATAAGTCTAATCAATGCCTATCAGCCTATTAGCCACTTGCATTATCATGTGTCGGGATGGTTTGATCAGACTTGATGTTTGATCTATCCATACCACTTCACCTATCATATCACCTCGGCCATATCCTACAAGCTATCATATCAGATGCCCTAAACCTACCAATTATAGATACGGGAGATCTGGTACTCAAGTACCCTAGGCTCGTAAGCTCAGGCCACCTAAGAACTGTATAAGCAGAGAGAAGCTTCAAAAATAAGGTATTGCATACATTGTTAATCTCTTACTATACTTTCTCTTTATAAATTCTCTAACTTAGGTGTCGAAGTGCTAATCCTCTACACAATAGGGGTTTAGTCCTTATCTGTATTGCAGATCGGCTTATCACGTCCGTAGATCGGCCTAGTTGATTTTCAATCCTATTTTCCTCTTCTTATAAGTTCTAAAAATCAAGGACTTATCAATTGTGTAACATAATGTAATTTTACATTGTACAAAGTACCTATAAGGACTAAATTGTAAATAAAGGCTAAAAATGACTAAATAGTGTAGAAAGCACAAGAAAGGTAAATTTAATGTAAAAATAAGGAGAACAATGATAAATTAAAAGTTTAATTTTGACGTAATAGATAGATTTAATAAGTGAAAAGTGAAAATAAGTATTAATAAGAACTAAATAGCAATTTACGAAGTCATGAAAGAACTTTTAAAAAATAAGTGAAAGAATAAATAGGAAATATTTATTAACAAATAATATTAGTAATAAATGAATTATGTGGTAAAAATAAAATATTAAACTAGTAATATCATGAATATTTGTGATAAATGGAAGGAAGAAATATAGAATTAACTATTTAAGTTAAATTATCGATTATATGATATAAGATGAAATCTTGTGAGAGTGTATCCACCACTAAGTGACATAACTGCTTAGCATATGGTTTTGTTTCACTGTGTGCAGGGGATAAGTAGTAGGAGATAGGCAACTGCGGAGGAAGGATTGCATGGCATGTACAACTAAGAAGATGAAGTTGATCATAAATGTAGCTTGTAAAATATTTGGGCATGTATAATTATATATGTATGTACAAAAGAATTTAATAAAGATTTGTGTGGTAAATTAACAAAGAAGACTTGTCGATGTGAGTTATGTGACTTAGCATGTGTGTAAGGTTTATTGACTGGAGTCTAGCAAGTGTAATAGATCAACTAGTAATTTAGAGAAATATAATTATGACCCTAAAATATTGAACCTAAGGAAAACTAGTGAGTGTATGCAGGATTTTAGATTTGTAAAATAAAGATTTTGTGTAAGGGAGAAAGGAGATCCCAAAGTTATGATAACGAAGGGTTAACTAAACTAAAAATAGAAACATGAGCAAAAGACTTGATAACTGACTGAAAGCAAGTAAATAAAATTGGTGAAGATCAATATTAACGAAAACTTTTACTAAAGGACTATCCACCTTAACTTATATTATAATGACTCAATTAAAAAGTTGACTCAAGTGATTATGAAGAAATCAGATAGATAAAGCAAGATAACTTAACACAAGATTATCATTCTAAGCATCAAACCTTTCCTGTTCAGAATTATTCAACACTTCACATAAACATCTGATTTTAACCTCCTAAATGTCTATTAAACTCTTTCATAAGAAAATTCAACTTCCATCTATTATTGATTTTAACTTTTCTTAAATTTAATCAATTATTACCAACACACAACTATGCCTTAATTTAGAATATAATCATGCATTAATAACAATAAATTAACCTAAGAACATGCAAACCTATAATGATGCATAAGTCAATCATCAACTATTTATTTCAATGAGTTAACAATCGGCTTAAAAACAATCACAGGTAAGAATTAACACAACCAAGATATAATCAACTCGAATCACATTAAGCACAACTAAGTCATTACAATATAAGGTTAAAGCTTCAAGAATTCTTTAGCAAAAGTAAAGAAAACTACTCACTATTTATATTGAAAACTGAAGCAAACAATACAAACACTTAGTTTCTAACCTAAGTGCAAAACTAAAACAAACTAATATGCTTAACTCGCAACATAAAAACTCCCTTCCAACTAATGTCTCTTGGTGCTTTTATAACCTTCAAATAGGAAGAAATTCGCCTCCTCTCAACTTCGTAAACCAGAAGACTTCCCAATTAATAAGAATTCCCAAATTGGCAAGAAGCAGAGTTTAATTTGGTAATAAAGACTGGGCTCGAGATTCCATCCCACCGAGTGAAGTTTAGACACTCGGTAGAGTGATACATAATGATAATACATATTTAATCAGATGTATATGGAATTAAAGGACACTTGCATTTTTTTTGTATACTGAATCTCTAATTCAAATTCAAATGTACAACAATTTTATAGATAAGATTTTCCTTTTCTTAAAAAAATACGCCCCCATTTTTCCTGATCATTTGCGAACTTTACATAAGTTTATAATTCTATAATATATGATATGAGATCAAAAAGAAAAAATGGAAATCAATGAGGAAAATGAGAAATGAGATAAGTATGTGGAAAACAAAATGGGTATTCATTACAATAACATTGTAAATCAATTGAAAAGGGATGTAGTGCAGCTTGGTAATGCATTTGTAAGCTTCCTCTTTTGCTTTTTTAGGCCACTTGGTAGAGTGAAAATATCACTCCACCGAGTGGCACCCTCCTGGACTAACGTTTAACACCTTGATTTGTTAAAATTATGCTTTAGCCCCTACAAACTCTTTTTTTCTTCAAATAAGCACCTAAAAGCAACAAAATTCTCAATTAAGACCTTAAATTGAAAATTTACAAAATTAGACATTGAATTGACTACTTAATTAACATATTAAGCATATTAAAAACATACTAAAATTTACACTTATCAAATACCCCACACTTAGTCTTTGCTTGCCGTCAAGCAAACTTGAACAAACCAACCCCTCAAAATTATCAAATTTTAATCGAGAATAAAGCATTTCAAAATTTAGTTTAACAATTAACAAGAGCACTTAACAGAATCTCAACTAGAATAATCTTCAATCAAGATAATATGAGTTATGTAACATTTTAAGTACTTTTTAAAAACAAAACACCAATGCAATTATATAACCAAGCTTAGAATGAATGTACACCTAAGTGTACTAATGGTTTTGCATTCAAAACTCTAGAAACATCATAGGCTTCTCCTTTAGCACCGAAACCCAAAGGTTGGGTTGTAATAGGGTTAAGGTGATGGTTGACAAGAAATAGATAAAGGATAATCAAATAGAGTAGCCATTCTAACTTGAATAAACCAAAACTTTCAATACTAATCACAACCCTTTTCTTAACTCATAGTGCACAACATAAACAAAACTGAAGTTCCCTTTTTAAAATGTCTCATTTTGAAAGAAACCAAACATTTTCATCCTTGCAAAATACCCCACACTTAAAATTTTGCCTCAAATGCTAGTTTTATTCTTATCTTTTTCTTTTTCTTTCTTTCTTTCTTTTTTTTTCTTTCTAATCGGCAGTGCTGGGTTTTTAAGGAGAACTACAAGGCAAAATGATACAACCACTTGACTTCATTTCATAACCTTTTGCTAAACACTTTATTACACCCTTTTAAGTTCCAAATTCCTTTTAATTTATCCAATCTTCAGAGTGGTTATTCTCAAAAAGGTGAGACAAAGGCTATTTAGGCTAAATGGTTACTTTTATAGGTGTGACAAGAAAATTAAGATGGCACACTTTTAGCATGCCTCGTTAGGCTCAAAGTTGCTTAACAAAGGTGAATAATAAATAAGGTAAAAATTAGTCTTTTATGGCTATCAAGAAAAATTGTGCCTAGATCACTTTCTAATTTGAATTAAGTTGCTTCTATGCTTCAAAAGGTGACGAGGAAGGTTCTAGTGCTCTAAAATTCTTTACTTAATCATTCAATGCATTGTTTTTTCTCTAAGTTAAAAATATAGTGCTTAAAAAATAGAAACTAACAAATATTTGCCAAGTTGAATGTTAAACTAGCTCAAAATATATTAAGCACATCCTTGTTCTAATGCTAAACTTAGAATTTTGACTCATGCATATTTAAGGGTTAAGTTCAATAAGTTCAATTTTTAAGGAAAACCGGGGTAAACTCAGTCTTAGTGCAAGCTAAATGATAAGATGAACAACTATCAGCAGAAACTACTACTACTTAAAATAGACAAATGTTAAAACATAATTATTTGCAACTTAAACATAGAAACAAAAACATGCAAACAAAACAAAAATAACTACATAAGTGCTTTATGAATAAAAAGGGAAGATTTAGATTCTACTTCCTGAATCTAAGCAAAATTGAGCTTAGAAAAAGCTCTACCCCCTCTCAAAAGTTTGTTGTCCTCAGCAAAACAAGATATGTCTATCAGTTCGATGGTGGTGGTGGTGGTGGAACACGTTGCCAAAAGCGGGTGGTAAACTTCTCAAGATTGTGCTTCACCTCAAGTATATAATCCTGCAGTGTGTCTATTCTGCCCTCCAGTTTGTTCATCCTAGTATTCATGTGAGTTATGAATTTTAGCATCTGAGCTGAAGGTTCTTGTGGCAGATGTGTTGAAGTATCAAGCTTTGGTGCAACTGGCTCCTGTTCATCTTGATCATCCTCTCTATCTTTGTTTCTCCCAATAGTGATTAGGTACAAATATTTTGCCCTATCGAACCAATGATTCCTTGGCCTTTTTACCAAAATCTTCATTCGTGTCAACATAGCATGGTCTATATAAGCTGCCTTTCCAAGAGATCCCCTCATATCCATATATCCCACTGCTCTCGCCATTATGGTTGCAATCCAGCCTAGAGATGTCGCTTTGATTTTGCTACTCATTTTCTGCAACTTTTTTATCTTTCTACATAAGATAACTACCCCATTGATTCGTATACCTTCAACCATACATCTTAACGGCATACATTCTTTAGCATTAATAGCCCTAGGACTGCCAATACAACTAAAGAAAGTAATGGATAAAAACCTGTGAAGAATTCGAAGAGCATGACTACCTAAGGCACGAGCCTTGAGCTTGCTCGATTTATATTGCATTGGATTCTCAGGATCTTGGATAAATTGCCAATTTTCTTGCACTGTAGCATTAGGTATTTCACCTATTCCATCATCAAGAAATCCTAATGTTTTAGTAAATTCTGGAAAAAGCATGCAATGAGTCTTCTTTCCTAGTTTAAAACTGACTGTGCCTACATCTTTCTCATCTTCAAATATCAATGAGAATGATGTGAAGAACTATAATGCAATGTGTGGATATATTTGATCGGAGTTTAGCAAGTGTACTAGTTCGGCTAGTAATATAGGAAAATATAATTATGACCCCAAAATATAGAACCCAAGGAAAACTAGTGAGTGTATGCAGGATTTTAGTTTGTAAAATGAATATTGTGTGTTAGGGAGAGAGGAGGTCCTAAAGTTATGATAATGAAGGGTTAACTAAACTAAAAACAGAAACGTGAGAAAAAGACTTGATATCTGACTGAGAGTAAGTAAATAAAATTGGTAAAGATCAATATTAACGACAACTTTCACTAAAGGACTATCCACCTTAACTTACATTATAATGCCTTAATTAAAAAGTTGACTTAAGTGATTATGAAGAAATTAGATGGATAAAGCAAGATAACTTATCACAAGATTATCATTCTAAGCATCAAACCTTTCCTATTTAGAATTATTTAACACTTAGCATAAAGATTTGATTTTAGCCTCCTAGATGTTTATTAAACTCTTTTGCAAGAAAATTCAACTTTCATCTATTCTTGATTTTAACTTTTCTTAAATTTAATCAATTATTACCAACACATAACTATGCCTTAATTTAAAATATAATCATGCATTAATAACAATAAATTAACCTAAGAACATGCAAACCTATAATCATGCATAAGTCAATCATCAACTATTTATTTTAATAAGTTAACAATCGGCTTAAAAACAATCACAGGTAAGAATTAGCACAAAACCAAGAAATAATCAACTCGAATCACATTAAGCGCAACTAAGTCATTACAATATAAAGTTAAAGCTTCAAGAATCCTTTAGCAAAAGTCAAGAAAACTACTCACTATTCATATTGAAAACTGAAGCAAACAATACAAACACGTAGTTTCTAACCTAAGTGCAAACTAAAACAAACTAAAATTTACACTTATCATTTGTGATGTGGACTAATGTGTTTGATTGGGAGAAATTGAAATTGTGAATTTTGTTTAGAGGTTACCTAGTTGACTGTTACGTATTTAGGAGTGTTAATTTGGCTTTTTATAGAAGAGCAGGCATTGGTTAAAGCCATTGTGCTGCTCAAATTTTTAATAAATTGTCAATTGTGAAAATAATAATTTAATACTTTTGAGTATTATGGTTGCCAATTATAGATCAATACATGAATTAAGAAAATTGTAATAACCAAGTTATAAGACAAGTCATGTGAATAATTAAATAAATAATTGGACAATTAGGGATGCCACCAACATTATGATGCTATGGTATTCAGACCAATGTCTGGGTGTAGGGTGTTATAATTATTGTGTTTCCTATTCATCCTCGTCAACCACTTGCTAAAACTAGTCATCATACTTTGAGTTTTCAACACAACCAAAGAGCAAATGTCGTTGCTGGGCCTCTCTACATCTTCCCCTGCAATTTTCTTTTGCCCTTTAAAATCACTTTTCTTAGCTCCGTTTTCTCTTTGGATCAAATCCATTTCTTGCTTCATTCCAGTCGTTGTGAATTTCATAAAATATTTTTGCCTCCAGGTTGTGGGTGACCCATGAGAGGTTGTTGGTAGTGATTGATTTTCCTGAGTCCGTTTGGCAAGAAAGAAAGTGAAAGGGATTTTCTTGTGAGTCTGATTTTTCTTATTGCATTTAGTTTTTTTTAATTAAATTGTGCCACGTGTCAAACATGCATTGGCTTTTTTTTTCACGTAAGTAGCGCGTGTGTATCATGCAATAAGACAATTATGTGCTTCATCTTTCAGGTGATAAACATCATCGTTTTTTGAAGTTTAAGTGGTGAATTATCATCATTATTTGAAATTTAGGTGGTGAATTAAACACGATTGAAGTTTAGGTATCAATTATAAAAATAAATATAAGTTCAGGGTTATTTTAGGTATTAAGCCAAAATATTACAAGGCAATATAGTTTTGCACCAAATACTTTATATAATAATATAGATTCATATTACACATATTAACATTATACAGACTTATACAATACAAAGATCTAAATGTATAAGTATCTTTAAAATTTTTAAAATTGATGTTGTTGTTGTTGTTGTTGTTGTTGTTATTATTATTATTATTATTATTATTATTATTCGAGATAATACAAAATTTTCGTCCTAAACTATCATCGTTTAACAAATTTCTCCTCTAAACTAATTACGTGTGAGATTGACTTTTTAAACTTACTGAATATATTAGATTAGCCACTTCAACTTGTTTAAAATGTAAGTAATACCTCTATACTATTAAAAATATTAAATTACTCTTCTAAACTTGTTAAAAAAATATCAAATTATTCCCTTATTACTATTTGGCATATGTTTTTCATACACTTTTTGTGAAGTGACAAATGTTCCTAGAGGGTTGATATGACATTTTCAACAAGTTCAGATGGGTAATCTAATATGCAATTAGTTTAAAAGGAAAATCCATTAAATGATGATAGTTTGGAGAAAAATTATATATTAACCCGCATTATTATTATTATTATTATTATTATTATTATTATTATTATTATTATTATTATTATTATTATTATTATTATTATTATTTTGAAGGAGTTTAATAGGGAGACAACTCGGTATGTAGTGCACGTGTACGCTGCACACTATGCGCTATCCGATTAATGGTTAAAGCATATTGATTACTTTAGCTAATGGATCGGATGATACACACACACACACACACACACACACACACATTATTATTTTTAATTTGTTTCTTTTTTTAGACATTTTTCCATTTTTTTCATTAATCTTACCGCTTATCACTTATCATTTTTCATTTTATTTTTTTAACTACAATAAATTTAATAATACCTGATTAAAAGTAGTAGTATCTATATTTTAAAACTCATATATCTGTAGTAATTTTAAGTTGATAAGCTTGGGAAAATGAGTGTCACTTTTTTTTTGTCAAGTTTAAGTATATGCTATCAAAGACTTGCAAAATTTAAATGTGTAAAAGACTTTTTTCTGCTTGATAAAGCCTGAAATGTATTTATCTTGTAAGAAGTAGAGCTGGTAGTAGAAGGACCGGTCGAATGGATGGACCTGCAAGAAAGAGTGCCCGGTCGGACTCAGGCGTTAGCACTTCGAAGCTTAAGTTAGTAGCTTTTACAGAGAGAATGCTTAGAGAGAGAGTCTCAGATGTTCAATACCTAAAGCCATTGTATTTTAGGCTATTTATAGGAGTTCTTTAGAGGGGTACTCAAGTAACTTAAGGAGTGATAACTAGCAATTGGAGCAAGTGAACGGTGATGTGACAGGGAACAGGTGGAGAGCTTAGGCATTGGCTTGTGTCAATGGGCTGACAAGACGTGCTGTCCCATCGGTCCAATCGGACATCACGCCTCGCTGTGTTGTCCCATCGGTTCGATCGGATATCATGCCTCGCTGTGCTGTCTTTCAGCTCATGCTTTGCCTTTTTGCTACTGGGCTTGGGCCCTGCCAAGCGTTGTTTAGGCCAACCTAATTAGGCTATGGAAATGTATTTTCCATAGTTATCAATGTTCTTAAAAAAGAATATTCGTTAAGTTTTAGTCTTCTTTAAACATTATTAAAAAAAAGAAAGACATAGTAAAACAAATTTTAAAACATTAAAGACATCTCAAAAAATAAATTGAAAGATAACATAACAACTTTTGACAAATTATAAATGCTAAATAGTTCATTTTTCCTGAGCTGAAAAAACAATAGAGGAAAACCTCGATCCCTAAGCCATAGGAATCATCATCTATATAATAAATATAATATAATTGTTTGAATATTGCAATTTATACTCCTAGTAAGTGCTCGAAAATTTAACACGCAAGCATTTATTATAGTTTTATGGAATAAAAGTCATTTTTATCCTTTGATAAATGTGAATTTAACTATGTTTTTAATGTGTTTTTACTATATTTTTAGGATACTTTTTTTTAATTTAGTTTTTTTAATAGTTGGCTTCTTCAATTGATGTTTTAATTTTCTAATTAAGCATTTTTGGTATTTTTAGGATCTAATTGAAAGAAGAAAAGAAAATCAGAAGGGCTTAAATGAAAGTTTGGCTTTTGGAATAGCTTTGCAAAGAGAGAGTAATTCACATTTTCTAGTAGAAGCTTCACACTCCGTGGAGTGTCAAAACACGTTACTCCACAGAGTGAGAAGAAGAAGAAAAAGGCTTTACTCCACCGATTGTTATTTTACTCCACCGATCAAGAGTTTTTCCAAGGCACGCAAGGATTGTCCAAAACTCTTAAACAGGAAGTCTTTTACTTTTATTGGAAGTCTACTGAAAGAGGAAGAAATTGTTGGTTTTAACTCTCCTTTTCAAGATATATAAACGTGCATTTAGTTCTTAGTTCTTGAGTTTTTATTCTTCAGTTCTAGATCCAAAATTCTTAGTTCTATTTCTTTTTTTGTTTTTATAATGCTTTTGATTCTTAGCATGAGTGGCTAAGATTTTAATTCCAATTCAAGGATGAATTGATTCCATTTGTAATTTTGTGAGGCTTTAAACTCAATCGGGATTTCATCAATCTAAGTAATTTTTATTTCCTTGTTGTTATTTTTCTATGAATTATTTATATTGATTAACTTGACGCCTTAATTCAATATTATTTTTTCTATTGCTATCCATGAGTTTGTGATCCGTAATTGTCATGAATAATTGATTTTAGTAGCAAGAAATTGGCTTATGCGTGTGTGATTTTGGCTTTCCGATTTACATAGCTTGCATAATAGATTCTAGGGAAATAAAAGTACAAAGTTAATTAAATTGTAGCTATCTTGATCAATTAATTTTTGTCTTAGTCATTCTCATTAATTCTTAATGCTATCATTGAATTGATATGGAACGCTATCGTGCCTAATTAAATTAATGGTAAGATTTAATTTTAAATGCTTTGTTTGAGTCAATTACATTAAGAGAATTATTTCTTTTTACGGCTTTTTCGATTAAGTAGACTAAGTTATTGGATTAAGAAATTAATCTTTAAGTCTATGATCAAAGTTACAATTGGATGAGATTTATACCTTTGAATTGGAAGTTTGGTAAGATTGATTTTCATTTAATTCAATATTTTTGCTTTCTGTTAATTTATTGTTAATTTACTGTTAGTTTTAATACAAAGATTCAAAACCCCCCATTTACTTTATATTTTTGTTTTCAACATTGAGAAATTAATCACATAGTTCTTTTGGGATTCAACCTGGTTTCACTATTTCTACAAGTTAGTTAAGGTGAATCAGTATTTATTTTGAAGGGCTTTGACAATCCATCCAAAATTTGGCGCCATTACCGGGGAGCTATATTTTTAGTTTCTCATTATTTTATTTATTTGTCTGTTTTTGTTTATGACTCATTCTTCTCAAACCTTTGATTTACAATATAATCCTAAAATTGAGAAGACAGCATGTCGATTGAGAAAAGAAGCTAGATTAAGGAAAAGATGCCTTAAAGAAGAGTTGGAGATAGGATCGACAATTGATGGTATTTCTATATTTGAAGAATTTAAAGAAAAGATGGCTGACAGAACTCTCAAGGAGCTGGCTGTGTCAGATTTGAATCAAAAACCTTTAGGCATTACTTTTCCTAACCTTGCAAATGATTTTGAATTAAAATCTGGTTTGATTCATTTACTTCCTTCTTTTCGTGGCTGTGCAGGTGAAGATCCCCATAAGCATTTGAAGGAATTCCACATTGTTTGCTCAGGAATGAAACCACAGGGCGTGACTGAGGAGAAAATCAACCTTAGAGCTTTTCCTTTCTCTTTGAAGGATCAAGCTAAAGATTGGCTCTACTATCTTCCTTCTGGTTCAATCACTATATGGAATGAGATGAAAATGTTATTCTTGGAGAATTTTTTTCCTGCATCACGAGCTGCAAACATTAGAAAGGAGATTTATGGCATCACACAAATCACATGAGAAACATTGTATGAATACTGGGAACGATTCAAGAGGTTGTGCGCTATTTTTCCCCACATCAGACTTCCGACCAACTCCTGATTCAATATTTTTATGAAGGACTACTACCAATGGATAGGAGTATGATCAATGTAGCAAGTGGTGGAGGTTTAGTGAACAAGACATCTCAAGATGCCAAATTATTGACTTCAAACATGGCTGAAAATTCCCAACAATTTGGTACAAGAGGTGGAGGATCTACCAAGCAGGTCAATGAGGTAAGTGAACTTAAAAATCAACTTTCTGATTTAACTGCTTTGGTTCGTCAAATGGCTGTAGGGCAACTACAAACAACAAGGGCATCTGGAATATGCTCACTTTAAGGGCATTCTACTGATATGTGCCCTACATTACAACAAGACTCCATACAAGAAACCAATGCCGTAGGAGGATTTCTTGGTCTACCTCAAAGGAAGTATGATCCAATTTTTAGCTATGGAAATCAAGGAGGACAACAAAGGCCACATCCTCAAAGTTTCACTAGACCACCTCCGATCCCTACACAAACTCAAGCTCCAACCTCAGGTATGTCTTTAAAAGATATTGTTAAAAATCTTGCTAATAATACTCTTCAATTTCAACAAGAAACACAAGCCAACATTCAGGAAACAAGGACAAGCATTCAGAATTTAGGCAACCAAATTACTCAATTAACCACTTCAGTTAGTAAATTGGAAGCTCAAAATTCTGGGAAGTTGCCTTCACGGCCAGAAGTGAATCCAAAGGAGAATTGCAGTGCAATCTCACTAAGAAGTGGAAAAGAAATTCCTTCATGGTCCACTCCATCAAAAGAAGCTGACATAGGCAATGAGGATGATGAAGAAGAAGCTCCCTCTAGAACAAAGCATAAGGTAACATTCGATCCTCCTTTATCTCTTTCTTCTCACACTCGTGTCCCTCCATTTCCTAGCAGGTTAGCTAAACCAAAGGAAGATGAGCAAGAAAAGGAGATCCCAGATACATTTAGGAAGTGCAAATCAACATTCCTTTGTTAGATGCTGTTAAGAAAATTCCGAAATATGCAAAGTTCTTAAAGGAGCTATATACCAACAAGAGAAAGATGAAAGAAAAAGGGAAGGTTGAGGTAAGTAAGAATGTGTCCGTAATTTTGCAAAAGAATATACCAGAAAAATACAATGATCCAGGTATGTTTTCTTTATCATGTGTGATCGGTGAAAAGAAAGTTGAGCATGCTATGTTAGACTTAGGGGCTTTGATTAATGTAATGCCACTTTTTGTTTACCAAGAGTTGAAATTAAATGACTTGCAAAAGACTGGTGTAGTTATTCAATTGATTGACCGTTCTTATATTCACTCCCTAAGGATTATTGATGATGTTTTGGTGCAAGTCAATGACCTTATATTTCCTGTAGACTTTTACTTTTTAGAGATGGAAGGTAATCCCTCTTCGAAATCAGCTTCGATTTTGTTAGGAAGACCTTTCATGAAAATGACAAAGACAAAAATTGATGTAGATGAGGGTACCTTGTCTGTTGAATTTGATGGCGAGATTGTTAAGTTTAATATTTTTGATGCCATGAAATACCCTAATGATGTGCATTCTCTTTGTCAAATTGATGTAATGGATTCTATTGTGTAAGATGTTCTTGCCCAAGAAAGTGTTATTAGGAAACAATTTGAGATTGGTCAAAAGGTGTTGTTATACAATTCTCGTCTGAAGCTTATGCCTGGTAAGTTTCGTTCTCGCTGGATTGGCCCATTTGTTGTTACTAATATGTTTTCTTATGGTGCAGTGGAAATTAAAAGCTTAGACACCAGTCAAGTTCTTAAAATCAATGGCCATCGCTTGAAGATTTTTCATGAGGGTGAAATTGTTCAATGTGTCATTAGCACACATTTGAATGATCCTCAGTACTCTGGTACTTCTTAAACAGTAAGACAATCCTAAAAGTTAAGCTAAAGACTAACAAAAACTCAGAACTATCTCTTCTAATCCTTTTCTTGTAATAGGTTTTCATTTTAACAATAGGTTTTGTTTGTGTTGTTTAAAGTTTTTGCCATTTAAAATTTTTTCTTAAGTTTTTAAGCATCCCAAGTGTTTCATGTTATAAAGGAATGCATATCTCATGATTTTCATAGCCTTTGTCTGGAATTTCAGCAGCAGTGGAGTGCAGGAAAACCAAACTCAAGCAAAACATAAGTAATTGGTAATTTCCTTGAGTAAATGGTACATTCTTGATTTAATTTTTGTGCAAATTGAAGGCTCAACCAGGTGAGTATTACTGATATTAATTATAGGAGAGGGCATGATTTTTAGCGAGGATTGGGTGAAAAATTACAAAATTCAAGCATAGTTTCTTCTTTGGTTTTTGTATAATTCTTCTCTGTTTTATGTTTTAATGTGCCGTGTCCTAATACTCTGTGGAGTAAAATGACACTCCACCTAGTGAAATCACACTCGACAGAGTATGTTTTTACTCTGCAGAGTATTGTAAGTTTTCTTTAAAAAAAAGATTTAATTTTGCAAAAATTGGTCTTGGTATCCGGGGAAGGCACGCTCGGTAGAGTGAAAGGACACTTTACCAAGTTCTCTTCACTCCACCGATTAATGCCTATAAATCACCCTTCTTTTTCATTTTTGTGCACACACTCTTTTATTTGCTTGTTTTCACCAATTGATAAATGTCTTATTCGGCCTCTCTAAAATCCACTCCACCGAGTAAGTCTTTTGCTTGCTAGATCTTCCTCCTACATTCACTCATCACTCAAGTAAGTTGCTTTGTACCTTTAAATTGTTTAATTTCTTTGTTGGGTTCTTAATCTATTCCCCAGAATTTGTGCATTCGTACTTCTTTTGAAATTAGATCTTGCATGGTTCTTGACATGTTTTGAGGTAATTATGCCTGTACTTGAGTTACATGCATGTAATAGTGTACTGTGGTATTAATATAGGTTTGAGATAGTTAAAATTACATTAGCTAGAGCTTTATAAAGTCTTGCCCGCAAGATGCTCGATCAAATGTCTCGTAGACAAAGCTTAACTATTTGTTTAATTTTAAGTCATCATTTCATTATCATGCCATTTGTTTTTCTCAACCCATCATATATGCACTTAATTACCATTTATCCATCACCTCATTCACTGCCTTTCTCCTTAGACACAATGGAAATTGCATTAATTCAAAGGATACAAATGCCTTAACTGTGGTGTACTTTGTATTATCATTTAATTTGGCATGGTTGTGTTTGTGCAATGGCACCGAAGACGGCAAGATTTAAGGAGGCTAGATAATATGCGAGATGATATTGGAGACCTGCACAAGGACTTTGAAAGATTCAATGTTAAGTTTTGGAGGCGTTTCCCGCCACCACCGCCTCCACCATCCGAGTGAACCAAGTTTGAGTTGCTGTGGACAGCAACAATTTTTGTGAGGGGGGTAGCGCTTCTTTGAGCTCTAGAGTGTTGTTAAAATCCAAGAAGTCTACTTTTTTTCTTTCTTTATATTATGAAAACACTTATGTTCTTTTGTTTTATGTTGTTTTGTTTTTATTTTTACTTTGCTTTTTGGTGTGTAATAGTAATGTTAGGAGTAACTTGGTGCTGTAACTAACTCAGTAATGATATGAATAGTTGCTAATTCTTAGTTACTTAGTTGTTTTTTTCCTTAGAGCATTCTAATACATAGTTAATTACCATGTATCACTTAGCTTACATAAAGCTTAGATTGCCCCAGTTATTCTCAGAATTTGAACAAATTGAACTTGAATTTAGATTGTGCAATAATCAAGATTATAATTTAGCAGTAAGGCAAGTAGGTTGTTCACTGAAATTTTGGGCTAATCTATTACTTAGCTTGGTTTATAATTATTAGTTTTCGCATATTTAAAGCACAAAAGACCAGTTTTTGAACTTTAGAAAAACTAGTGCATTGAAATAGTTGAGGAAGGAATTTTAGGACATTAGAACCTTCCTCATCACCCTTCTAAGCATAAAAGCAACTCAAACAACTTAGAAAGTGATCTAGGCAAATTTTTCTTGTTAAGCTAATAAAAAGACCGTTTTCCTACCTTTTTGATATGATTAACCTTTGTTGGCCAATTTGAGCTTAATGAGATATGCTTAAAGCGTACCATATTTATTATTTTTGTTACACTCATCATAAATCATATAGCCTAAAAACTTTTATATACCTTCTAGAATTGGCCACTCTAGATTTGGATAGATTTACATTTATTGGGCATTTAAATTAAGTGTAATGAGAGTGATTGCATCATTTAGGGAAAGAATTGTGTGATGAAGTCAAGTGCCTGTATAATATCCTTGTTTTATCCCTATTTCTGTAATTTGCCAGCAAAAAAAAGGCTAAAAAAATAGAGAAAAAATAAGAAATAAAAAAGAAAAAGAGAAAAAAAAAGCTAGCGTATGGCAAAATTTTAAGTGTGGGGTAGTTAAAAAGGGAAAGAAATTGGGACTTTTCATAAAAAAAAGAGAAAGTGATTTCAGTCTTATTACTTCTATTTTGGGTTTATTCAATGCTTAAGAATATCGAATAAGCGAGCTTGAAAAGGGAATTGTGCTTAATAGTTTGAAAATGTAGAAATATGATTTATTCAAGTAAAGAGTGGCTAATTCTCTTTGATTATCTTTTGACCATTTTTTTATAACCAATACCTTAAACCTCATTACAACCCAATTAAGACCTAAGTGATTCTGTGTTTTGCTTTGAGTTGTTTAGCAGAGATGACCTTCGGGTTCCGATATTAAAAGAGAGGCCTATAGTGTTTCTAGAGTTTCAAGTGCGGAACCTTAAGTATACTTAGTATATACTTCAATTCTAAAGCTTGATATTGAGATGCATTAGTATTTTGTTTTTGAAAATTGCTTCGGTCTTACATACACGAAAATTGATTCTTATTTCCTTATTTGAGTTTAATTTAGCCATAATTTTATTGAGTACTCTTGTTAAATGTTAAATTTAATCTTGAATTGTTTAAATCTAATTTTGAGTTTGATTATTTTGAGAAGTTGGTTTGTTCAAATTTGCTCGACGACGAGCAAAAGTTAAGTGTGGGGTATTCTTCAACTTTTTTAGTCCATCTTTTTTTTTCTAACACTACTAAAAAGCATTTTTTTTTGGTGTTAATAACTGTTTTTAGAATTAAAAAGTGTAAGTATCATGTCGACATTTATAGAGAGGTCATAACCATATATTCCCGTTACAATTCGAAGCCTTAAAATGTAATGTTTTGAAAATCAAATTGGCCAACCGGACTGTTTCAACTGCAAACCATTCTGGTTTGTTCCAACATGAAAATCCAATTAGACTGGAAAAATCGGGAACAGGTGAACTGGATTCGAACCCTAGTTTGAAGCTTAAAACAGTTATCAAATGGTTTTCAATAAAAATAATTGGTGAATATTCACTTAAATTCCCTTAATTAAGGATCTTGGTGGATTTGGTTTCATTTTTGGAACCCGAAACTTCCCAATTGTCACTCCTACGCACATAGTACCTAAAGGTAAATTTATGTAGAGAGCGATCCCAGTGTCTATAATCGTTGATTACTTGATTTATATTTTTTTTGTTCTTCTTATTATTTACATGATATTAAATTTAATTTTTTTAGTGTATAATTAATTTAGAAATAAATAAAATTTAATTGAGTTACATTGAGTACGAAATTTAGTTAGATTTAATAATTTAATATGTAATTAAATTTATATCTAAATCTGTATATATGAGTTATAATTAGTTTATATATTTTACATATATTTGTATAATTTTTATTGGGTTTAAAATGGAGAAAATCATTTTTACAAAGATAAAAAATCGTCAAATCGTTTTTTTTTTTTTTCAAAGTGAATTTGTTGATCAGTTGCGGGACTTTCGATCTTATCGGTGTCAGTATAAACTCATGGCCATGAATGTTCCAAATTCACAACTTTACATGTTCAATTCTTTCTTGATCCTTTGACATTTCGTTTGGTTTCTTCTTTTATTTGTTTTCTTTATTATCTCTTCTCTTTTCTTTTATTTATTTACTGTTTTATTTTTATTCATGTAATATTCTCATTAGTATCTCTTCTAATATGCATATTTGTATATTTATTGCTTTAATGATTTTTCAACGATTAAAATCTCATTTCAAAATATTTTGGTATATGATTAATTAATTTGAAAGACATCCTCGGTTTGAAAGTTTAGCATAATTGATAATATTAAATTATCTTTTGGGCCCAAGCTAGTCTCAACCCAAAGCCCAAAAACTTATCTTTAAAGAAACTCAGTGCGTGACAAACAGACACTAAAAGGCAAGCAAATGTTGTTCGATCGGATTGATGGGATCTCTAGTCTCGTCAATCCACTGACAAGCTGCACAGCCCATGCTCCCAACCTACTCCTTGTCATGTTACCGCTTACCTGCTCTGACAATTCAATAATAATATTTTAGACACTGAAGTACACTTCCACACCTCCTATAAACAGTTCAATATACAGTGACTTCAGGTATGCAAAATTCGAGACTCTTTCTCTCTAGATTTATCTCTCTTTAAGTCTCTGACTTAAGGTTCGGAGTGTTTCCGCTTGACCTGATCGGGCAAAGCTTTTTGCAGGTGCTCACCTGACGATCAGATCACATGGCCATTAAATCATCTCAAGGTCTTGACGAATCAGACCTTATCATTTGGTACTTTTGTTGAGAGCTATGGTGAGATCAAGATCAACTGAACGCATGACACTAGAAGGAAGCAATCTAGCTAATAATGGTTAGAGAAGTTCCAGGCCTACTAAAAGATGAAATGAGTCTCGTAGGTCCCCCAGTCAAACTGACCTTTTGTCCGAGTTCAATGACGTAGTACTATAGCAGGCTAAAAATACTCCTATTATCGTAAGGGATATGTGAGCAATTCTCGGCAATTTCACTAGAAGTATTGTCCAACCATCCACAAAGGCAAGGTGCCCCAAACCTCCTCGCAGAGCTGTGGGGATGACTTTGTGGATAAAGAGCTAAAAAGGCGGAGGAACAAAGGGCTCTTCATCAACGAGCCACAAGCACAAGATAGTAGAAGAATGAGTATGTACCCTAGTGTGCAAACCCCAGAAAAAGGTGACAAAGGCAAAAGGACAATGTCTTCAAGCAGAGATACCACCTACCAGTCAAGCTGGTCATCTACTGCGTCCATAGGAGATGACTTGTCGTTGATGTGTACTCCCGCCAAGAGCCACTCGAAGAGAACTAAAGGCGAGGATGACTCATGGGTGGAGAGTAGGGAAGACAAATGGTTTAAGAAAAAGCTTAAATAATTTGGCTTGGGATACCTCAACAAGGGTGTATTCAAAAATAATATCTGTGGGAATATCGCCTCTCCCTTTTGCCAGGAGATAACAAATTTCGAACTGCCTTCCAAGTGGAGAGATATAAACATGGACAGGTATACAGGCAAAACTGATCCAACTACTCACATGGTAGAGTATCTTACCAAGGTACAAGTTTACACCTACGACCAAAGAATCGCATTCAAGATCTTCCCCACCACACTAAGAGGAGACGCGTTTGTAATATCCCACATTGGTTGGAGAGGAGAATGAAGTAATCCTTATAAGACTATGGATACCTCTCTCTTGTAGACGCATTTCAAAACTGTGAGGGCCTCAATCCAAAGCGGACAATATCTATAAGCGACCATCTAGGAATGTTACAGTCGGTATCAGAGCCGGGGGTCGAACTATGTGCCAGCGTAATACTGGGCCTCCGAGCCAGCGTGGACGCTGGGCCTATTTAGGTGGAGTGGATTATAATATCCCACATCGGTTAGAGAGAAGAACAAAGTAGTCCTTATAAGGCTATGGATACCTCTCCCTTGTAGATGTGTTTTAAAATTGTGAGGGCCTTGGCTCAAAGCGACCAATATCTGCAAGTGACCATCTGGGGATATTACAACGTTAAATTAGTTCCACTAGCTACCTTAGGAATCGATTACCTCCTTCAAACAGTTGAAAGACCTGTTTACGACAAGGTTTATTGTATAGATGCTAGCGCCAAAGTCGGTCAGCAACCTATACAACCTTTATCAGGGGCCCGATGAAAGTTTTAGAGACTACATCGACAAGTTCTAAGTAGTAATGTTTGAGGTCAGGAATATAAGTGTTGAGACCACAACCAATGTACTAGCTGGAGGAATTCATGGTTGGCCCTTATTTGAATTGCTCACCACAAAATCGCTTGTGGACTTCTCCGATCTAATGGAAAGATCTAGCCAACACATTCAACTGAATGATGCCCTGCGATCTAACAGAGGGTGAAAGATGAATGCGATGGATAGATTGCAATATCTAGATGGACAGTCAGGCCATAGGATTCCAGTGTCCAAAAGGATCATAAGGAGCCCAGACAGAGCATCCACGTCCAGGAATCTAGGTAAGAAAAAAGTGGCTGAGCAGGGTGGATCTAAATGGTTCGCCAATCATCTAGCTTGATCCTTCACTTCGCTCAACTCCAACCCTACCCAAGTCCTATTGTGGATCAAGAAAAATCACAAGAAGGTGAATTGGCCAAAAAAGCTTTTCGAGCGGTTGCGAAGTAAGAGGGACCAGAGAAAGTATTGTGAGTTTCACCAAGATGTCGACCATACGACTTATGAATGCCACTCATTGAAAGAAAAGATAGAATGACTCATACAAAGGGGGTTATTGAAGAAATTTGTAGACCCTGCGAAAAGGGCGAGTCCTTACAGACCACCCCCTGAAAGAAGGGATGACTGGAGCTCCGATGATGATGAATGTAGGAATCCTAGGAGTGTGGGTTAACATAAACCATATGCCAGGGTGATCAATATCATTGCCAAAGGATCATCCTATAGAGAACACCTCTCTAGAAACAAAAAAGGGAAAAACATCTACTTTCCCACCGATCTGAAATACTCTACCCAGTTTCCATATCCCACGAGGACACAAGAGACTTGAAGTTCCCTTATGAAGATGCTTTGGTTGTTAGTGCGAGGGTTAACAAGTTCCTCATTAAAAGAATCCTTATGGACAATGGAAGCACCATGAACATTTCTGACCCTCGAGGCCTACAGAATGATGGTATTGCTGATAGGAGAACTGCAACAAAATGCTACCCCACTTATCGGGCTAGGCAACACCACTGTACTAATGGCGGGATCGATCGAGCTGTTCGTCGAGTTAAGCCAAAAGGCAATTATTCATATGTGAAAGGTAACATTTATAGTCATATATAGGAATTTCGCTTATAATGTGATATTTGGCAGGCCTTTGCTTTTCCAAATCGAAGCTATCACCAGCATATGGTATATGGTCATAAAGATACCCACGGAGTAAGGTGTCGCTATATTAAGGAGAGATCAAAAAGCATCCAGAGAGGCATACATCTCCAAGATCAAACAAAGCAAAGAGGCCTATATGGTAAAGCTAGGGTTGGAGTGAATCAAGAAGGCTGAAAGGCCGAGGATGGACCCCGTTGGAGAGGTAGAGGCAAGAGAGCTCTCGAAGGGAAAAAATATTCAGATCGAAACGGGTATGGGCAAAGAGGTCGAAGAGTCAATGATGTAGGTATTGATGATAAATCAGGCATCTTTTGCATGAAAATCAGAGGATATCCTCGAAATCAACCCGAGAGTCATTACATATAAGTTGAATACCAACCCGAACCATTGCTCGACCAAGCAGAAGCTTAGATGACATGCCTTTGATTGGAAGAAATTCATCTCAAAAGAGGTTGATAGACTCCTAAAGGCAGAGACAATCTGAAAGGTAAATTACCTAGAATGGCTAGCAAACATGGTCTTAGTGAAAAAGAAGTCAGGAAAGCTCAGGATATGTGTTGATTTCACTAATCTCAACAAAGCTTGCCCGAAAGATAGCTATCTACTATCGAATATAAACTAGCTAGTAGATGCAATAGCATGCCATTCCATTTAATGACTGCTCGATGCTTATACTGGGTATCACCAAATCCTAATGTGGCTTTTGGATTAAGAAAAAACAAGCTTCATTACAAACGATGGAACCTTTTGCTACAGGGTAATGCTGTTCAATCTAAAAAATATTGGTGCCATATACTAAAACTTGATGAATAAAATCTTCGAAGACCAGATCAGGGAAAATGTGAAAGTTTAAGTTAACAACATAATCGTCAAAAGTAAAAGCCCGAAAGAACACTTCGCTAATTTGGCAAAAGTCTTCCATACCCTGAACTGGTTTGAAATGAAGCTAAACCTGAAGAAATGTGTCTTTGGGGTTCCATCGAGTAAATTTTTGGGTTTTATGGCCTCACAGGGAGGGATAAAGGCCAACCTAGAGAAAATAAAGCCAATATTTAAAATACAACCCCTAAGAAATGCAAAATATGTCTAAAAGCTAAATGGAAGAGTTACGACCTTGGGGAGATTCATTTCCTCCTCAGCCAAATACTGCACGCCTTTCTTAAAAAAGCTAAGGAAGAATAACACATTTGATTAGGGAATAAATTGGCAACAAGCATTTGAAGAGCTAAAGAGATTCCTTATGGACCCCTCTATTGAGTCGGACGATCCTAGATGAGAACCTTTTCTTGTACTGGTCAACGTCCGAGGTAGCTATTACAGGTGTCTTGGTTAGAGAAAAAGGAACCCAATAGCTGCCTATCTATTATGTCAGCTAAGCGCTAAGAGGCTCGGAGCTGAGAAAAGGTCCTATTGAGCAGTTGATCATCGCACTGATGATGTGCACCTGCAAATTAAGGTAACATTTTGAAGCTCACACGATTATTGTTCGATCGGATCAGCTGCTTAGAAGGATTCTGCAAATGCCTAATCTGGAATGCAAGATGGTGGGGTGGGCCATAACACTGCAATCCTAGAATGTCAGGTATGAGCCAAGAAGTGCAATAAAGACCCAAACCCTATTTGACTTTGTCATTGAGTTCACTACTAGCAGTGAAGCAGTCGAATAACCCCCGATAATGGCATGGGAGGTAGTAATTGATGAGGTCTCAACTAATACTAGAGAAGGGATCAAAATAGTAATAATATGTCCCTTCGATATTACAATAAGGTACACAATCAAACTCAGGTTTAAGGCATCCAATAATGTTGTAGAATATAAAGCACTATTGCAAGGCTTGAGACTGGTGAAAGCGGTCCAATCTAAAACCCTCAAAATCAAAAGTGACTCTCAACTGGTGACTAGCCAAGTGTTAGGTACCTTTAAAGCCAAAGAAAAATACCACTAAAGGGTACTTGGTAAAAGTTAAAGCAGTTTTGAGGGAGTTGGAAGAGGCCGAATCAACTTGGATTTTGGAAAAAGTACCTAGGAAGCAAACAACAGTGGTTGATTGGCTAGCTAAGATGTCTACCACAGACACACAGGAAATCGAAGAAAATATAACAACTGTCAAACAACTCTTCTCTTCCCTCAACGAGCCAAAGATAATGGAGATCGAGCGACAGGGCGACATTTGGATGACTCGGACCAAACGATTACTCCAACATTTGGAGCGATAGGGCGACATTTGGATTACCCGAGGATAAGGCTGAAGCATGAAAGGAATCTCAAAAATTTCTCAGTTATTCTATAATTGATGATGAGTTGTACAGGAAGGCATGCAGTCATCTCTGGCTCAAACGCGTGATGGAAGAGGAAGGAGATTACATACTCAGGGAGATTCATGAAGGCATTTGTAAAGCACATAAAGCCAGCAAGGCTATTGCGAGGAAGATACTGCAAACTAGTTATTTCTAGCCCAATATCTTTAAAAATGCTCAAAATAAGGTAAAAAGGTGCCCGCAATGTCAAGTTTATAGAAGAATTATCAGACAACTTGCAGCAAACCAACAGCCAATAGGAGTGTCCTGGCCATTTGATTAGTGGGGACTGGACATCTTACATCCTTTCCCTCAAGGCAAATGGCAAATGAAGTTTCGTATCGTTGTTGTTGATTATTTCTCTAAATAGATTGAGGCAGAGCCTTCAGCAATAATAACAGCTAAAAAAATCAAAAATTTTACCTAGAAAAAGATTATTTGCAGATATGGCCTTCCCAAACTGTTTGTAACTAATAATGGCAAGCAATTTAATAGTTCAATCTTTAGAAACTTGTGCTCTGATCTAAATATCAGCTTGTGCTTCACTTCTATTACCTACCCACAAAGCAATGGAATGACAGAGGTCTCCAACCGAACTATTTTGGAAGGGTTAAAAATGTGACTAGGGGAGATGAAAGGCAATTGGGCAGAAGAGCTATAAAATTTCCTATAGTCTTACCGAACTTCGCCTAAGGCTAGTACTCATCAAACACCTTTCTCCTTGGTATACGGACTGGAGGCAGTAATAATGGTAGAGAATAGAATTCCCTTCTATTGGTTGACTTACTACTTCGATTAGGGTAATCTCCAAGAAAGATGCTAATATCTAAATTTGATGGAAGAAAGGATAGAGGATGCTTATGTGAAAATTTTTGCCTATAAACAAAGAGTTGCTAGGTACCATAAGGGTAAGGCCAAGAGCTTTTAATGTTGGCAATTTAGTTCTAAGGAAGGCTAAGATCGAGTAAGGTAATGCCAGAGTGAGGAAGTTGATGCCTAATTGGGAAAGACCCTATGAAATCTCTAAGGTCCTTAGTGTAAGTACCTACTAGTTAAGAACTTTAAATGGGTCAAATATCCCTAAGAGTTGGAACGTCGATGTACTCAAGACATACCTGATGTAATGTTGTAACTCAAATTGTAAAAAATAATGAATTTTCTCCATGTTTTATGTGAAATTCGACTTGAAAAAATCCATACGCTATGCTTGACGCAAATCCCGAGCAGTAATTATGAGGGTTAAAGTTTATCACCTGCAAGCATCATACTTCTCCCGAGTTAAAAATGGTGGAATGATACCGATCGGAATGCTTACCTATTTAACTCAATGTATGAAGTTTAGTCCAAATTCCAAGTTAGAAAATAAGATCTATAAGATCATTCGTTCTGCTTGATGACTCAACCATGATTAAATAGCCAACTGATCATGCCTTTTGATCAACTTATGTGCTTACAATATTGGAAAAAGCTAGATTTTTTACTTATACCAATTGAGACAATTTTGGGAAATAAGTGATGTCAAAAAATTAGAGACTTCGCAATCTCTCAAAGTATTCAAGAAGTATTTATGCTTGTTCACTCATTAGATCAATCATGCTATTGCCGTGCAGTGAAATAAAATGAAACCTTGGAATTGAAATAAGCATAAAAGACTTCATTAAAAATTTCTCACAAAACTACACATTGAAACATGAAAAAGAAAAATTCATGTACACAGTGCTAATTACACTATCTGTACACAGATAAAGAAGCCATCTCGGAGGGCTACGCTTTAGTCGGCATCTCAATCGACATGGTAGAAGGCCCCACACTTGGCATAGCAGGAGGCTCAATAAGCAAATCGAGAGTTGGCTTATCAGGTGGAGGAGGAACAAACTCAAGTCCCACAGGAGGTCTCGAAATGGCCTTGGGATCTGCAACATCTCTATCCTTGGGCTAATTTATAGGAACTTTATCAATGCCCCGTGTAACCTCCCCCATAGCCTCCTCTTCAGGCAGGTCCCCCTCATCATCGCAAGATGAAGGATCAGAAAAAACCCCAATATCCTCTATCCAGTCAAGAACAGAATTGGAAAAATGCCTTTCATCTTCATAAATAAGTCGAGAGAGGATCTTAACTTGAGCTTCATATAGTTATCTGACAAGGTCATCCCTTTGAGAGGCTAGTTCCTTCAAATGCTTGCTAATAAAGGCAAGCTCCTTCTCCTCAAAGGCAACCTTTAAGTTGTCTCACTTTGCAGTGGCCCTATCTCTATCCTCGATAGCCTTGGCATGCTCAAATAAAATACAGTAGCACTCGACAGATAGCTTGGCATTGTCCTATCCATGCTTCTTGAGTTGAACACCATCTCCCTTCAGCCGCTCCACCTCCCCCTTCAACTTGGTGTTCTCTTTTCGCAAAGCATCCAATTTGGCATGCATTTTAGAGGACTCCTTAATCCAAATAAGGTTCTCCACTCAGAGGTTTGAGCTTTCCTTCATTTCATCCTAAAGCTTCCATTTAAGCTCTCCCACCAATCGAACGTTGTCATCCCATATCACTTTAAAATAAGTGCTCTAACCATAAAGCTGCATGCCCTACTTGATCAACTAATCACAGATGAAAGCCATAATAAGTAATGAAGAGAAAAAAAGCAAAAGATAACTCACTGACTATCAAGGGAGCAAATAGTGAAATAGACCTCCAAACCTGTCACTTGGAACATTCTCACCTCCCAACCAAGTGAATTTCGATCAATCATCTCCTGAAAGTCCTTCTCATGAAGGAGTCCTTTGCAGATGAAGGACGCTACTTTGGAATCTTGGGTAAAAACCCCCTCCCTAAAATGCTCCTTCAGCATGTCCTTCATGGAGCTGGACTTTCGATCAGGCATCACGATTGCCTCCTTTCCCACCGTATAACTTGAGATAGTCTCATTTCCCTTAGCCTTCTCATCCACCTCTACAGGCACTCGCTCGGTAGGTCCTGGCATTATGAGCATGGTAGGAGGGTCGAATATCAAAAATGTGTCCTCGGATGATGATTCATCCTTGAGTTGCAATCTTTATAAAAGGGGAGAAACCAAAATGCTAGACTTGGCAGGGGCAGTAAGTGTCATGGTAACACCAGTGGACTTCGCAGAGGGCTTTGCAGAAAGCTTTACAACAGGAGCAATAGGATCTTTAGAGGAAGCTCCACCCTAAACGGATCCACTTGGGTCATGCTCTAGCTTTTTGTGCTGCCCATCCCACTGCAAGCTACTGTTTAGCAATCTCAGCCAATTGATTTTTCAAATCCCCTGAGCTAGCCATTGTAGTTGCAGAACAACAACAATCAAGATAAGTATTTTACACAAAAGTTTACATTCAATACACACAGAATGCATGACAAGTGGTTAGCAAGTTAGCTTTATTTAGATATTTCCCAAATGCTCACATTTTGCATCTTCGACCTTTGAAGAGCTTGATGATCCATCCAAGGTACACAACAACAAATCCGAATCATATGGACCGCTATTCCCTTTTACGTCCTTCGTTAACTTGGAAATGTTAGATGCATACTGGGACTCACTAGTAGCCCTATCTTTTATAAAGATCGCCCTATCTGATTGAATAAGTGACACACCGAATCCCCCTAGCATCCCGATTAGAAAAAACTTTCCCTTAAACCCCTTTATCGACACAAGGAAAAAAAGCTTTTTCCTTGGCCTACTAGTGAAGCAATACTCCATCCCATCAGTCCGACCGTATATGTAGAAAAAATGTGTGAAGAGATCGAGAGTCGAAGCGACTCCTTTGTGTTTGCAAAGTATCCTAAAGCATGCTATCGCTCTCCACCCATTCAAGTTTAACTAATTAGGCACGATCCCATATCCTCTAAGCACATTGATTTCGAAAGCGTTGAGTGGAAATTTGAGTCCCGCATCCAAACTCCACAGATGGCAGATAAATCACTCATTATTTTTCGTGCCAAATGGTCCCTCCATCATCGCCATGGATTCAAGGCATGTCATCACATGCACATCGTCTGGTAAATCGTACCTAGATTTTATTTCAAACACCTCCCTCGCATCAATCTAGTGCATTTCTCCATAGCATGACTATTCCTATACTTCTCAATAAAGCTTACATCTATGGATTGACCGCTGTTGGAGGCTATTTTTAGAGGAAGGGGAGAAATGAGATAGTTTCTAATTTCAAGTAAAGATTGGGGGATCTAAACTAGAAAATTTCTTAGAAGAATTAGAAATAAGGCAAATGTAAGTGCATAAAGAGTTAGATGAAAGGAAAATACAGGACATCTAAGTAAAAATTACTTACTTGAGTAAGGAATTTTTTAAACCTCGAAAGAACTCTTGAAATTTGGAAATATGGAATGTGAGGAGAAATTTTGGCAGAGCTTCGCTAAAGAAATCAATAAAGAGTGAAAAATGATCTCTGAAAGTTACCTATTTATACAGAGAGACTCCTTGAATATGCCAACCAATCAACCAACCAAACTCTGCCACGCATTGAAAAGAAATGTCACATCGATCTGGACATCAAAGCATTACTTTTGATGTGCGTACCTATCTTTAACCTAGTGATAGTTGTTCGATTAAATGCTTGTCCAATCAGGCAGATAATTTTGAAATTTTTGCTCCTCTGACTCTCGGACACCTCTAAAGGGAGGACGTGTGATAATACTAGATAATCTTTTAGGCCTAAGCAAGTCTCAACCCAAAGCCCAAAAACTTATCCTTAAAGAAGCTTGGCATGTAACAAACAGACAGTGGAAGGCAAGCACGCGATGTCCGATCGGATTGATGGGACCTCTAGTCTCATTAATCCACTAACATGTTGCAGAGCCCAGACTTCCAACCTACTCTTTGTCATGTTGTCGCTCACCTACTCTAACATTTCAATAGCTATACTTTAGGCACTCAAGTTAACTCCTACACATCCTATAAATAGACTAATGTACAGTGACTTTAGGTAACTTGAGACTCTTTCTCTCTAGATTTATCTCTCTCTATGTCTCTCACTTAAGCTTCGGAGTGTTTTTGCCTGTCTCGATCGAGCAAAGCTTCTTATAGGTGCTCACCTGACGATCAGATCACACAATCATTAACTCATTTCAAGGTTTTGACGAATCAGACCTTATCCATAATAAATACGGATGACGAGAGTGGCATGTACCCTTAAAGGATGCGGATGCCGAAAGTGGCACCCTTAGATACCTTCTAAGAGAGTTACAATTGGATTCCTACCCCAAAAGATATATAGCTTTCGGAAAGCCTTTGAACCTAAATATTGATGCCAAGAATGGTACGTATCACAATGTTAGGTTAGAATGATGGATGTGGACGCCCTAAAAAAGTACCCATCTCTTACTCTCCCTTATTTGAGAATTCTATTCCTATTTTAATTTGGATTCCTTTACTAACTTAATAAGGATTGACAGTTTGTATAAAGGGTCTCCTTATAATTTTAAGGAAAGGAACTTAATTAGATTTTCTATACTAAAAAATTCTGCACTTTTTATTCATCTTTTTCTCTATAGTTTTAATGAATTAATTTATTAGGCTAGCGATTTAATTACAAGAATTTATCAAATAGTTTTCTACATAATTAATTAGTAAATATTCACTTAAAAGTGGATTTTGTTTTGTCTTGGAATTCGAAGCTTCTTGATCATTGCTCCTCAAGCATAAAAATCCGAAGGTAAAATTATATAGCGAGCAGTTCTTGTGTCTATAGTTGTTCATGTATATTTTTTGTTCTTGTTGTTGCTTACATTATATTAAATCTAAATTTTTTTTAGTGTATAATTAATTTAGAAATAAATAATGTAATGCCCTAAATATCATGACCCAAAAATAATTGCTAAGAGATCTGAGATTTATTAAATTAAACATGAAATTTTAGGAACACTCAAATAATAATAATATTAAAGAATATTTTGATAGTAAAATGATGTCTTAAATAAATAGTAAAAAAAATTAATGAGAATATAAATTAATAGAATGGGGCAAAATTATTTTAGTGGGGACCCTAAATTGCATGGAATTAAATGGAGAGATTTAAGAGGAAGTAAGGAATGAGTGGAATGAAATTTTGCAATAAAAAAAAAAAAAAAAAAAGGAGATCAGCCTAGCATCTACATCCAAACGATGACATTTTCCCTTGTCATTGCTCAAAAACGACATTGCTTTTCTTTGGTTCCAGCAGCTTCTAGATCCAACACCTGCATTCTCCATTTCTCACTCTGATCTCCTCTTTCTTTCTCTGCTTCTGCCCCTTCCGTTTGCCTTTCATTAGGCGCCATCTCTTGTCTGTGACTCCTCTTTCCCTCTCTGACGCGCGACGACAACACCAGGAGCCCCATTTCCTTTTTTTCATTGCGTTTTCGATCTTGGATTGTAGCCAGTTCATCGCCCCTCCCTAACCGCGGGCCACCAAAGCTCCTTTTCTCCATTTCGTCGTTAATCTTAGTTGGAAGATGAAGTTTCAGCTTTTTGAAATCTAAATTAAAGGGAGAAATGTGATGAAATCAGATTTTGGTTAGGGATCAAGGGTTTAAAAATTAGGAATTTGGGGCTAAGAGCGGGTAAGTTAAATTTCTTACCTTATATCATTAATTGCATTATTCTTGTGTTTTATTGAATTATTGGTTAAATTAATTCCTGAAATATGTAGAAGAAAATAAGAGAATTTGACGAAGAAGGAGTAGGGGAAAGAAGTCGCAGATGGAGCTCGATTTTTAAAGAGTGCTTTTGAAAAATTGAAGTTGCTTTCGCCATCAATAGAGGTTTGCGACTACTAAATTTACCTTTCCTAATTGTTATTGTTGTTGACGTGTTTTAAGGTAGGAATTATGGCATAATATAAATTTTTGTTAGAATCAAATTAAAACTTCCAAAATTAATACATACATACGCGTGCGCGCACACATATATTCTTTAAATGTATGAATCTAGTTATGTAGGGAGACTTGAGTTGTTTATGCTTTGCTAAATTTAAAATGGAACTACTGTAGTCGAGGCTTTGTTAAGCAGGGTGTAAGGTAAATGTGTTTTATATTGCAATTAATAATAGTAAACATTCACATATTAAATATTCACTCATGTATTGCTAATAATCTGTTATCATATCATGCGTGAAAATGTATTGTAAGTTTGCTTTTTCTCGTGTAACAATATTTTTAGTATAATAATACTTAATATTGATGTGATTAGTCCTGCTATGAAATTTCAGATTCTTGATGTAAGATATCGATGACTGATTGTCACTAATTTTGCTAATACAGTTATTCTGAAATGGTTCATAAACCGCTTTAGCCAAATTACTTTTTGTACTGCAGCTGAGGAAGTAACAAATTCAGCTTTCATTGTTGATAAGGTTATACAAGTTTGTTTCTTGCTACTCTATAAAATGAAACATTTGCTAAGCAAGAACATAAAACTTGAAGTGAATTTTCTCTCATCTATATCTCCTCTCCTGTTAGCATCTATGTAGTAGTAAAATCAATAATTCAAATTATAAATTTTTGAAAAAATTTAATTGAATACAGACAATTAATATAATATAAAATATTTTTAGTTATGCTATTTGCGATGATTTTCATAATTTGTTGGTAATGATAATGCAAGAACTAAATATCCTTTAACGACCAATTACTTCATCGCAAAAGTTAGTTATTTATGAATAATAATCAAGTTCATTATTAGTAATACATGAGTGAATATTTAATATGTAAATGTTTACTATTATTAATTGCAAGATTGAGTATGTCGGACGGACAAGTAACCACTCACATGAATGTTTCTTTTAGTTTTGTTAATGTGTTAACAAAGACTAAGATAAAGTGATTTTTAAACATATAATGAAGCTTGAAAGTTTGTTCAAAATAAAAGTGTTGTCTTGTAGAAATTACAATATTAGTCGTGTCAAGCATAATCACATGGTGTGTTAAACATAACTACCATGTTTTTTTCAAAAGTCAAAAGTAGTCCTTAAGTAAGCAGAATAAAATTGGATGTTTTGATGCATTGTAGCCTTATACCTCTATATGATGTTATATATATATATATATATATATATATATATATATTTTAAGGAAAATGCACTCCTTTAAGGGAAGGAAAGAAGACAATAATATATGTTTTATATCATGTGTGCTTATGTTGACTAAAGAAAGGGAATTTAATGTAAACGATCTCAACTTTTTCTAGTGCGAGATCTTATTTGAATATCAACCCTTATAACCCTTAACTTATTCCTGAAGCTTAGTTAACTTTCAAGAGGTCATGGAAAAATTCAATCTAGCGAATCTAATTAGAAAAGCAAGTTGGATCATGATAGATGACATATAATAAGAGTGGAAGGTAGCCTTTTGATTACATTCAATAGTTTTGTGGTTCGTCAATATACCTATTGTAGTTTATATGAGTAGAAATATAATAAAGAATATGAAAATTATTTTATGAGATCTTGAGTTAAAATAGTTTTTGTGAGAAGGCAATCTAGGGTTGGTCATATGTGAATAAGAGGATCTTATTTTTCAAGATGCTATATATTCTTAACCCATGTATAGCAATAGTGCTATCAATATATGCTGGTCATACGGTCTATTTTCCCGTAGGATTTCAGATTATGATTGGATTTTGTTTCATCATCTGCAATTAGAAGATGATAGAGTTTGAATACGCGTATGACTTTAAATAAGGAAAACAAATCAAATTTCTTTATATATGGAAAGAGATCCATATGCCAAATAAAATCTTAATAGATATGGAAAGAGTTCCATATCAATTCCTAATTGAATAGTTTCCTAAATAGATAGATCTGAAAACTTTATAAATTGGGAATGTGAAATCAGATTAAAAAAGGCTAAAAAATTAGAATTGGAAAAGTTAGAGAGAATTTGAGAATTTTTTTTCACCTACTTTTATATTTTCAAGGGTTTTTAAAATGTGAAATCGTGCTTTTATTCAACATCAATTGTTTGTGGATAAAAATTTAGCCAGTGATGCAAATCGAGATCTTTGCTTCCGCTTCCCAAACAATTTGGTGATATAAGAGATAAATATAATTTATTTCTTGAATGATATATTATAATATATTTGATTTTGTGTTTATTATGCATGATTTACAGCAGTCTGCAATTCAAACAACGCATAAAAGGAGGTAATATTATTCAAGATATAATAGAAAACGACATGGACTGAAACTTTAACATAAGCGAAAAATTAACCAATAATACCCTTTTTCCTAAGAAAAACTAGAAATTGCCCTCTTCAATTATTGAAATTAAATCTCTTAATAAAGTTTCTTATCCAGATGAAGAGGACACGGACTCGAACTAAATAGCTTTTCTACTATTCATAAAGATGAGGAGCAAGGCGTGGAGTGAGCACAACATAAAGAGGAGTTTTCTTGGACAAGGTAATACCCAAGGTCTCAGTCATATCCACAGGCTCATTTTTTGGTGTTGAGAGGTCAAATCCTTGAAGAAATCTAGCAATAATCAATTGCATCATTTGCATTGCAAAGTTCAGTCCAGGACATGATCTTCTACCAGACGCAAATGGCAAGAACTCGAAATGCTGACCCAGATGATCTACGTGTGCCTTGCTTGTCAAGAATCTTTCAGGCTTGAATTCTTCAGGATTCTCCCAAAAATTAGGATCACGATGCAACCTCCAAAAATTTGGTATAAATCGAGTTCCTTTTGGAATATTGTATCCATTGAAGGAGCAATCTTCTGTTGCTTCTCGTGGAATTGCTAATGGACCAGGTGTAAACAAACGTAATGTTTCTTTAATGATTGCATTAAGGTAAACCAAATTATCGATATCAGATTCTTCCACTTTTCTTTGTCTTCCAACTTTCTTATCAATCTCCTGTTGGGCTAGCTCCAGTATTCTTCTATCCTTCAACAAACTGGCCACCAGCCATATCATGGCGATTGATGTCTCATCCGCTCCTCCAAGTAAAGCAGCCTACATAATGGATTTCCAAATAAACTCGAGTCATTAATTTTTTTATTTGAACATCTGATAAATAAGGAAATACTTGAATATAATAAAGGAGATGAAATTTATTTGTTGAGAAAGCTCACCATAACAGTTGCTTTAACAATAGTTTGACGCGAATTGCCAAATACGGGATCATCCTGAACAGTGGAAAGCAGAATGTCAATGAAATTCTGGTTATCATTGAAGTTACCTTTCAATTCATGTTCTTGAATCCAATTTTCCAAAATATCATCCATTTCTTTCATAATCTTCTTCATCTTTCTCACAGGTCCTAAAAAGTCCATCCATCCAAGGAATGGAACCAAGTCTGAAGGAACAAAAGCACCAGCTACATGCGTATACTCCTTAAAGATTTCTCCAAAATGACGCCCATTTGGAACACGTACACGATATCTTTTGCCATCAACCATGCTTGTGATTGTATTCACAGTCATAGTCTCAAATAACTCACTCATATCAACCTTCACAGGATCATTGTTATTTTGTTTACACCGCAAGAACAAATCTTTGATGAAGTAATCTACCTCAGATGATTGAACATGCTTCAATGATCCTAGCTTATGGATGGAAAGAAACTCAACCTTGGTTATCTTTCGCATATCTCGCCAGAAAGAACCATAGGGTGTGAACCCAAATGCTGCATAGTTGTAACCAAGATACTTTCCTGCACTGTATTGAGGGCGTGAACACATAAATTTATCATTTGTGGTGTAGAACTCCTTCATTAACTTGTAGCTGCTGATGACGACAGTCCGGTGAACTCCGACCCGGATCATGAACATTGAGCCATACTTATCAGCAATATCAGACAGGATTTTGCAAAGAGGTTTGTTGCCATTAAGTTTAAAAAGGTGACCTATTAATGGCAACCCACCTGGAATTTCTGGTGGCAAAGGGGGAGCAGTTTTATTTTTTTTAGCCCTCCATGAATTGTAGAGTAGCACTAATGCTATGACCCCAAGAACTGCTACATAGTTTGAAAACAAATCCATGATATGGGGATTGAGTGTAGAGGATTGTGTTCTCAAGTTGAAGGAAAGAGCTCAAATTTATAGAGCTCGTTAATTATTAGATAGCAGGGAACTTGTCCAAATTTTTGACTTGGTCCTATTTTCGTTTTTCCTACAACTATCCTGAATCCTCTATACCGAAACAAAAATAAGTTAAAAAAAATTCGATTTTATGGAGAATTAATAAGGCAAAAAGGCAATTCTAAAAGATATTTTATAAAGAGTGAATATATACAGTGAGCTAATGAAAATTAATCAATTTATTAACATCTGTTTTTTTTAAATTATTAATTATTAATTAGTTCATTACATTTGATTAACAAATCTATGAATTTTAGTTTTTTCATTTGGTTTACTAATATTTTTCTTAACTACTCAAACTTTGGCCATATAATTATAAAAAAAAAATTAAACAAATTTTAATCCATTTCAAACCGGTTAACTAAAAACTCTGTTCGATTTTGAACCGATTTTATATTTAATCAAATTTTTAGTTTTTTCTCATCCTTATCTAGCCGGAATGGCGAAACCATTCCCACCTTATACAAGCATCATCTGTATAATATATAATATAATTGTTTGAATATCGCGCTTGAAAACTTAAAAAGTTGCAATTTATTATTTTAATGGCTTAATCATGTATGACGTTTCGTACTTGTCTAAAATTTTTACTAGCCCTATTTTATTTTTTCTTACACTATCCTCTATACTGAAAAAAAAAAAATCGACTCTCTGGGAAATTAGCGAGCCAAATAAAGGCAATTGTAAAGGATCTTTTATAAAGAGAACAAATATATAGAGAGAGCTAATGAAAAAATGTGGATAGATGCCAAAGGCTACGTGTATATATATATATATATATATATATATATATATATATATATATATATATATATATATATATATATATATATATATATATATATATATATTTTTTACTTTATAGATGATAAATGCAATTCTTTCTTCGGATATTTAAGAGATCAAAACTTATGTACGTTTCTTTATGTGGAAACGAATTGTCACTGTTATGAATGTCCTTTAAATCAAATTTGAAATCCTTGTAATCCTGTTTATATTCTTTTTCAATATACGACTTTCTAGTATCCGGTTTGACTTTTTCGAATTTTCATAAGAGATTAATTTACAGTTAGATATTATCGAACTTATAATTAAAGATAATTTTTTCAATAGCATACTTTTTCATGCAAAAAATAAGTATTGAATCTGAAATTTTATTGAAGAAAATATAATTATTCCAATGATATTAAAATCGGACCAGATAAAAAACTGAAGAGACAAAGAATTCTTGGTTCGATAGGGTTCAATCGGGTTTTTTTTTTATTTTTTTTCAAAATAATATTATTTTTAAAATTTTTTATAAATATTATGAGAATAAAACTATATAAAACAATAAAAAATACTTAAAAAATACATTTATCATCAAATATTAATTATAAAACAATATTTTCAAGTTATTCAATATTTATAACAAATATTTAAGATGGATATAATACAAAATTGCAAATATTCAAAAATATTCATCAATTATAAATTATAATTTTTATTTTATTCATTAAAATAGCTTAAATTTCAATTATTTTGTATTTATATTTATATTTTATTTTTTTCAGTAAAAAACAATGTTATAAAGATATTTTGGACAAAAAATGGGTTTTTTTTCTTCAAACCGATTTTTTCTGATTTTATTCGGTTTTAGGTCGGTTTTCACCGATTTATTCGGTTCACACTGGTTTTCTACAGTTTTTAGCCAGTCTGATTTTTATACATTAAACTGATCGGATGAGATAGTGATTTACGATAAACTGATCCAACCTGTCGGTCCGGTCCAATTTTAATAGCGCTGATCCTGACCACTTTCATGCAAGTATACTAATCTTAACTTTTTTTTTTCCTTTTTCAAATTTTGTTTTCTTATTTTCATGTTTTCGGATTTAAAAATATTGTGCGTAAAGAAAATTTATAGTAACTGACAGTGAATTACTGGATGAAACTCACTGTCTAGGGAGTCAAAAAAATAATAAAAAAAGCAATTTGCATACGTGTATATTTCTAGTTTTTCAACCCAACGATTTCATATCTTCTCTGCTCATGCATTTGACAACTACTGCTCCAAAAATTCGTTGTCAATTAGAGTAAATAATTAGAATTGCAGCCGCCAAAACAGAACGAAAAGTGGTATGAATTTTATATCTTTGTTTTTCTGTTGGTAAGAGTTGAATTTTATATCTTTGATAAACGAAAAACAAAATTAAAAAAAAATAAAAGAAGAAAAGAAAAGAAAGAACAGGGTTTCGCAAAACCCGTTTTGACCGCACAAATTTTAACCCAAAAACGTTCTAATGGTTGAATTACAAGTATATAGAAATTTCGAATTTTGGATTCCGGCATAACTTAAATAACATTAATTTTTTTTAATTTATTTTTTGTTTTTAAAATATATTTATTTATCAATTTATAATTTGTCTATATTCAATGGCTCGGCTTGCATCTCTATCACTCTGCCTATTTCTGCTTATTCAGTTTTTGGCTCTTCAACTCATTTCTTTTCTTCTTCTTTTTCAGCTTTTAGTTCATAATCTTATCACTAATCAAGCCCACTCTCTTCCTACCTCGATGCTCAAGAAATGTTAGATATGCTTAGACCGTGTAAAGTATCTAAAGCACAAAATTGACACAAATCATAATCACTTCATTATACGGTAAAATCCAAATATAATTGAGCAAAGATTGCGTAAAAGTATATATGGTTGCTTATAATAATTACCTATAATTTATTCCGTCCATAAAATTTATTCAGATTCTGTCTAAACAAAGTCCTACACAGCCGCCCTTAAATATTCTGTTAATCTTAAGATTCTTAACCGACTCCAGTTCACCTAGAATGCTGCAAGAAAAAAAAAAAAAACACGTGCATTCATATTTAATAATAGGATTCAACTTTTTCGACCAAAGGCCGACAAGTAGGCGCCACGTGACCATTCACAGTCAGTTTCTTCATGAATTTATATTTTTTAGGCACCCATACTAGGCCGGTAGACCTGCACGTTCAATTGCTTTACTCGTTCGGTAATTTTTTTTTATTTAAATATATATATATTTTTATGAGACAATCTTTTAAATATTACGTGTTTATTATAATTATAAAAATAAAATGTATCTGTAATTATTTACGAATTTAAAATAATTTCAAAATTGTTACGATTGAAAAAGGTTTCAGACAGTGAAAAAATTGGACTCTAGAATACAATCAATTATAGATATTTAAATACGAATTGGATGAGTTATAATTGATTTTTCATCCAACATATCTAAACTCTTAAATGAATTGAATCTCACTTAAATCAGTTAAGTTATAAATTAAATTTTTTAAATTAGGTTGGTTAATTTATATTAAGTTATATAAATTATGTTAATTATTTATATTATATTATAAATATATAAATTATAAATTATTTGTATTTATATATTTTTAAATATAAATTATTAATTTTATTTTTATAAATATTTTTTTAAATTTCAAAGGTATATTTTATTTTTTTTTAAAAAAATCATATTAATTTTCAGATTAAGCGCGAAGAATATTACTAAACTCATATTAACGGGCAAGAGGCAAAATTTTAATTCACCATTAACTATAGGTATCTAAATGTGACAACGAAATTTAAATTCGGTGCAAGACATATAGGATTTTTTTTATTTTTGAGATTTTTTTGAAAAATATTTAAAGTTCTGGTGTAATAAAAAAATTAGAAAAATGGTATATTAAAAAAGACAAATGAAGCTACCATTTTCTGTTAACGTGAACTCCACATTTATTTTTGATAAATTTATATAGAAAATGGCATGTTAACTTGCCAACTTTTGCAGTGGGAAATGGTGTGTAGAAGACAAAGACGCTGGGACCCTGATTGATAGAAAACGGAAGAAAGATCTGCCATTTTTTACGGTGAAAGACTGACAGTGCACGGGACCACAATTGATAAAAAAACGGCAGAATTTTCATGCAAGGTTTCCCTTACCCCATTCCATCAAAGGAAAACAACTGTTATATTGTATACGTCATGCCTGTTTAGCGTAGCTGGTTTTGAATTATGATGATTTATGAACGTAAAATTATACAAATTAATTTTTTAAATGCCCAGTTAGTTGGCAGCGTCTTGTGCTTTTCGGTTTTAAGAAATTTAATCACCATAAATCTTTTTGTTTTTACCAAACATTATAATAGGAGTGCGCATAGGCCAGGTTCGGATGAATCCGATCCGAACCTGAATAATTTAAAATTCGAAATTTTTATATTTTTTTCATCTGATTTTATCCTATATAAGTATCGAATTTCTATCCGATTAATTTTTTTTTTGGGCCCTGATCCAAATAATTCGATTAATCCGAATTTTATTTTTTTAATTTATATATTTAAATTAAAATTCTAAATTAATATAAATAAATAATATTAAATGACATAAAAAATATTTTAAAAATACAATCAACTAATAATTTTAAAATTATATTAAATATATATTATATTAATTATTGTAGAAAAACTATTTTTTTATTTATATATTTAAAAAAATGAATTGTTTGGTCGGATTCGGATTAGTTGGATTTTCACCCAACCCGACCCCAAAATATACCTAATATCATATCCTATTAATTCGATTAATTTCACCTGAATTGATCGGTTCAATTTAAATTGATCGGTTTGATTTTTGCACACCCATAATTATTAATGGGAGCACTTCTTTTTTGACTAAGATCCTTTGCCACTTTGACTTTTCTATATAATATTGTCTGTTGAATTTCTACGAACTTGCATTTTTCTTTTAAATAAAAATTATAAGCTCAATTATCATCTGCCAATCATCATAATTTTTATTAAGAAACTAATGAAATTTATATTATTAATAAGTAATTGCATAATATCATACAAAAATATATTTATGTAAATGGCGCAATTCAAACTTTATATGATTTTACTTTATAATTTTTATTTCGGCTATATTTAAAATTACATAAATACATATGTAATAGAAAATTATTCACTTAGTAAGCCTATTTTTTTCCCATACCTAGTAAGCCTATTAAGTTCGTTTCTGAGATGAAAAATAGGACAATTAGAATGAACAATATCGGCTAAAGTTTAAGATTTGTGATTTGAGTTTGATCAAATTCAAGTCCCAAGGGTATTCTTTGTATTGAAAATAAAAGGGACAATTAAAACTAGAAATATATTATTATTTTCTATTGAAGTCTAAATTTTCTATATTTTGTAAAACAATAAGAAATTATTTTATAATTATTGATAATTATTTTGAGGAAATAATTATTGATATTTAAAACAATAAAAATACATTTTTTTTTTGTTAATTGATGTAACCAAATCACCTAGAATTGGATTGAGCCTTCAATAAAAAAAATGTGAATAAAAACATTTTTTTGATTAAGCATTATATTTTTCTTGTAAAAAAATTATAATACATATATATTTAGTTTACTGTATAAAATAAAATTGTAATCAAATTAATATAGTGTTGTATTTTTTCTCTCTCAAAGTATGGTATAGTAATTAATACAATACCACACAATTGGAAAGGAAAAACAACACCACACCGTTGCTTTTTTTTTTTTTATGGGATCGGGTGAAGTGACCTGCATGTGCAGGGCAATGTTCTTTAAAAAAAATATTTGTATGATAAACGGAAGGGTATCCAGCGGTTTCTATTATTTGAGGGCTCCATGCACTGACAGTCTTTCAATATAAAAATGGCACTTAAAACAGTATCATTTCACGTTATAATAAACGCTAGCCTAATATGCCATTTTCTATATAAATTTATCAAAATTGAACGTAAAAACGACATTAACAAAATACAATAGCTCCACATGTCATTTTTTAACACACTATTTTTTTAATATTTTTCTGTTACCTCCAAAATTTTAAATATTTTTCAAAAAATTCCTAAAAATAAAAAAAAAACTCCAACATATATATATGTGATCACAATAACATTTTTAGTTGTACAATCTATCTAATATCGAAAATTTACTGACTTGATTAATTCAAATTAGTGTTTTGTATGCTCATAAAATTAAAACAAAAACACTCCACCTCAAATATTTAAAGATACTTTATATATATAAGGGGATTTTTTTTAATAATGTTAAAAAAATAATTATTTAGAGGAAGGAAATGTGTTAGAAAATATTTAAAAGGGGTGGAGTTATTTTGAAAAAATGCAAAAAACGTCTGTGTGATTACCTGGGGATTGTACGTGGGACCTGCATCCGAACACGCAAGAGGCAGCAGCATCCTCCACGTGGCAAGCCGCGCCTCCCCCAAGATGCTACGTGTTGACGCCATGTTGAAGACGCAGCCATTGACTGCGCAGTCAACATTGAGCCGGCCCCTCTCCTGCAGTTGCCACGTGTCGCCTTCTGGTAGATGATGCAGCTGCCACCTACGTTGTTAACAAATCTAAAACAAATAAATTTCGCATATATTTACCACATAATACATAAATTATATAATATATCAAATTTTAATCGCGTAAAATATACCATATAATTGTAAAATATACTGCGAATCTTTTTATTTTTTTTTATTTTTATTATAACATATTCTCTTTTTTTAATATAATTTTTCTTATTTATTATGACAATTTTCAAATACGACACAAAAATATAAAATATTCTAACACACTATCTTAGTTCAGTTAGTCCCCGTACATGCATCTTTCCAAATTGTATTATTATTTTCACAAATAATATTATATTATAAGCTAAGTACATGCATGAATATTTATACTAACGAATTCAATATTTATATAAATTTAACCTAACCCGCATTTCTTTCACAACTAAACATATATTTCAATTAATAATACAAATTTTGATTTACATTTAAAACATACTTCATAAATAATAATGCATTCATTTCTTTAAAATTCAATAAAATCATAATATAAATATATTTTATTTCTATATGTCAACGTATTGCAACATTTTACATAACACTAATATCAAATCTAAATATGAACATAAAATTATTTATAGTATATTAAAGTGTTTACTTGCCTTTTTTTTGCCTTTTCGTTTCCAAAATAATCAACAAAAAATCATGCACAACCCATAAGAACATTTAATTTAAGTATTTAATAATTTTATTTAAAAAATGTATATAAATTATACTTACCTAGTATTATTTCGAGATCAGCTCTTCAATATATATTTATATATGAAGGATTTAAACAATGGAACGCTACAAGAAAATCAGTAAATAGCAACGGAAATTAGCAACCGAATTTGTTGAATTTCCGTTGCTAATAAAAATTAGCAACGAAAAATAGCAACGGAACATTCGGTTGCAAATTTCGTGGTTGGTATTTTTAGCAACGGAATGTATTTTCCGTTGCTATTTTTACCAACGGAATTAGAATATCCGTTGCTATATTTAGCAACCGAAATAAATTTTCGTTGCTATATTTAGCAACCGAAATGAGTTTCCGTTGCTATTTCTAGCAACCGAATTGAAGTTTCGTTGCTAAATTTAGCCAAAATTATAATAAAATTTGCGACGGAATTTTCGTCGTTATTCCGTCACTAAATTATATATATATATTACAAGCCAAAATGTCATTTAAAAAGGAGAAAACAGGAAAGAGATACAGATCAACCCAGAACACTAGCATCAGGGTGAGCAAAGCAGAAAGACATCCGAACAAAAAAAAGAGAAGCACAACTACCAAAGAAATAAGAAACAAAACTGACAACCTATATGAAACCCACATAACTAAAACCAAAAATAATAGCTGAAGCATGCAAGATCTACACCACTACATCATCATAATCAAATAATACAAATTCTAAATGAGATAGATATATATAATATTCCAAAAATGTTTAGCTATGATCCAAGTAAGGTTATGGGTTATAACTAACATGTCCTAAAGTACTAGATAATAATTTGATTCTAATTTCTCCAAAATTCTATGGTTTTAACAAAGTCCCAAATAAATTAAACTCACAATCAGGTGCACCACTTGCAGACAAATGAAAATTCAAACAAGCCGCCTTTAATTTGGCAAAACTTCTCCCGCATTACATTTGCACCGCAGACACACATACCATACTGCATCAGCTTGTATTAAACATGATTTTGATGGACCTTGAATCAGTAATTTACTCAAATGCAAGTGTACTTCAGACTTTGTGAAACACAGCGTTTCATGCAGAATCGACATCAGAGTCATCTAGGCCTTCTCTATAAAGCTCAAAATCCTCGGGACTCCATCTGCAGATTAAGTGAAGTCGGAAAGTAGCCATCTTGATCCCCAATAATCGCTACACATAATTTGTAGTTCAATCACATCAGTTTATCTCCATAAAAGTAACTATATATAACTACTTGAGTGAATGTTTTATATTTAACATTTGAAGAGAGAATAAAGGAGATAGGCAATTATTATTCTGTAAAAAGTATACCAAATAAAATCTTTAAAACAAAATTAATAGCACCAGGACATGTGCACCAACAAATTATTAATTTTGTATTTAATATGTACCAAATTAATTGTTTACAAATTGGCTGAATGTCGAATAGACTTTTCGAATTTATCTTCATAGCTAAATATACGTTCGATTTTCTCAGTATATGAAGGACTTGTCTACGTAATAGTTAAAATATTTCAGCGTGTGCTGCTGAACTGATGAGATCCAGCATAGTATTTTGCAGTCAGGTTTCTGTGACGTACTGAACCTGGTTGTAAAATTGAAATTTTTAAGTTAATGCACAAGCATATTATACTTTATCATCGTATTGGTTTCTTACTTTGCAATGGGCAGAATGGGTGCACAGAACGCTACAACTAATGCCTTCAGGACATCTTATGAAATATTTGATATAGTTTTATTCTCGGTGAAAAAGAAAACTTTCGTTTGAACTAGCTTATACCCCTTGATTATTCGGTTTTTAAAGGCTACTATCCACAAAAAAGAAAAAGAAAAAAAATCACTTGAATTGCGAATTTATAATTCAAGCAAAAAAATTTCTTTATAAAAATTATAAAACTATAGAATAAAATCTATATAGATAGGCATGAATTGTTGCTACATTTAGGACAGGAAATTAAAAGAAGACACGCCATGAGTTGTCGAATACACAACGAAAGATGTGAGGTTAAAGTACAAAATTCCCAACACAGGACAAAAATCGTGCAGAGTATGAAGATGGATCCCACGTTGGAGTCCACAAATAATTTGAGTGAGTGTCATAAGTTATCAGTTCTGAATTGTTTTATGCAGATTTGAAAAATTTTATTAAAATAATAATAATAATAAACTAAAGATAACAATTTATTTATATTTTTTGATGATAACTTACTTGAAAACCTTTGTACTTGATAAGTTCTTTGATTCTATCCACAATGAATATATCTCCATCATCATCTATGTATCCAATATCACCTGTGTGCAGCCATCCATCCTTGTCAATTGTTTTTGCTGTTTCCTCTTCATTGTTATAGTATCCTGTAATAAAATCACTTTGTTTATTCAGAATTTTACTTAATTTATATTATATTCTCCTGCATTTATTTATAAACCATACTTAATAATAATCGCACGTAAAAAGATATAATTTTAGGTAAAGATCGATTGGTGTCGGAATCTACGAACTTTATTTCTAAATTTGGAATGATAAATCCTACCGAATTTTTCTTTGCAATTCCATGGCCTTTATTAGGATCCCCATGGGTGAGTGTTATGCAGCTGTGCTCAGTCATTCCATATGCCTGAGGAGAAAAATAAACTATATCAGTTTAATTAATTAATTTCAATTTTCTACTCTATACCATATCTTGGTGTCCATTCCTGAACTAGTCAATAATGCATTATTTTGTGAAAATTTGACTATGGAAATATCAATTAATTATTGATTCGATTTATAAATAAAAATATTTACAACTGGATTTTATTTATGATTCAATTCGGATGAAAATTATTTATCATTTATTTTTTTCATCCAGTCGAACAATAAGTATTTTTAGGTGTTTCTAATTGTCACCCAATGAATACTGAATATAATTCATCACAAGACCCTAAATCAAATTTTTTATTTTTCTTTCTGATAAAAACATTTAAATAATCTTAATATCCTATTGATCTTCTCATAAAGAACAATTGAAATACACCATATATTATAAAAATAAAGAAATGTTTGACTTTCCATTTAATGTGGGGCTAATAAAGTTATGGTATTAATTATATAGGTAAAAGTATGGGTTTAGTTGTGGATCGCGAAGAGTTGTAAAGCCAATTGAGAACTATGACATTGACCAATTAATAATTATGCATAAAGATGGCCACAAATCATCACATGCTCACTTTCACTCAATACCTTGAAATTTCCTTCAGTTCTTAGCAGCCTCTCATTCTAATCTAATTCAATAATCTTAACATTAATTATGTCAAATAAGACTAACTCTAGATTGTTGAATTGGTAATCTGTAAAGGGTTTTGCTTTATACTTTGGCGATTCACAATTTCTTAGTAGTTCAGTTGTGTAAAAGATTGCGTTTTTAATTTCATTGTTCTATTTTTTTTGAGATTAAATAAATAATTATAGCCGAGTATAGCAAGGCTATGAATGAAGACGACTGACCTTATCCGTAATAGCTTGAAGGCAATGATACTTATCCTTCTTTTGTACCTTTTAAAAGACATGTTCCAAATAAGAAAATACCAAACAAATGAGACAAGCGTGCACATCCAAATTGACAATCGCATGCACACAACTTAAAGACAAACCGTTGACTCACCTTGTAAAAGTCCACAAAGGTCTTTGTATCATATTCACATTCTCTCCGCTCCAAATACTAAAGAAAAACAAATAAAAGAAACTGTCAGTCTGCATTCAAGTGTAGAGGATCCATTTAGTTTCACATATTGGCAGTTTCCTGTTTTATATGAAGCAAATTACTACAACAAAGTACAAACAAATGAAATCATGAACTTTCTAATTACTTGTTCAATTAGCAAATTACTATAACTGTATTTTTCCCTCAACCGGAATACTGTCAATTATCTCACAAAAATATAAGATGAGGTAGGAACAAAAGCATATACCTTCATGGCCAGTCTTTCTCTTTCAGGTCCTCCACGAACACAATAAGCAGCACCCCACTATAAAAGAGGAGGAAAAACAAGAATCGGAAAAAAAAAAATAGAAAGGCATCTAAGAAATGGGTCCGTTGAAGAAATAAAACTATCACCAAACAATAGATCCATCAATAAGATCCACTTACGCAAATTGCGCCTTCAACACTTTCTAGTGTGCAAGTTCTTGCGGGATGCTCAGGTGTACCTCTGTGATCAATACATGCTGTTGTGCGAAAGATGTGAATTAGAGACGATGAATACTAAAGACGTCCGTAAATTAATAAAAACGAATCAATGAATAGCATCTATAAACAATGCTAATAAAAAAAACATACCGAGATCAAATACACGCTTGTAATCCTTGATAAATCCAATCACCTTCTCATCGTATTCAAAGCCTGGGTTCCATACCAATGAACCATAACCAAACAACCAGAACACCATATTTGACTCTTGAGAAGCAAAAGGTAACAAAATTTTCAATAACTCTTGTTACAATAAACACAAGGATGAAATAAATTCTCCAAACAATAGAAGAGTCTTGGTTAGGGATAAACCCATAAGCGGCCATGTCAAAGTTGAAATGCGTATGAGTTTCATCTAGGTTTTTTCCAATTTATAGTTCTAACAAAAATAAAAGTACTTAAATGCCCCGAATTTAGGATTCCGTTGCTATTTTTGGAACCGAATTAAATTCGGTTGCTATTTAGCAACGGAATTTAAATTCGGTTGCTATTTTAGCAACCGAAACAAAATTCCGTTGCTAAATAGCAACCGAATTTAATTCGGTTGCTATTTTTCATTCAAAGTGAAATTTAGCAACGAAATTATTTTTCCGTTGCTAATTTAGCAATGGAATCATTATTCCGTTGCTATTTTTGCAACCGAATCTATTTAGCAATGGAATTTAAATTCGGTTGCTATTTTAGCAACCGAAACAAAATTTCATTTCTAAATAACAACCGAATTTAATTCAGTTGCTATTTTTCATTCAAAGTGAAATTTAGCAACGAAATTTATTTACCGTTGCTATTTTAGCAACTGAAATATTATTCCGTTGCTATTTAGCAACAAAATGTGATTTCCGTTGCTAAATAGCAACGAAATTATATTTCGGTTGCTAAAATAGCAACGGAAAATAAATTTCGTTGCTATTTTTCGTCCCAAATTTTATCTGCCATTTGTTGCCGCCTTAATTAGCAACGGAATGCAAATTCCGTTGCTAATTTTTGTTGCTAAATAATGGCGCCAGAAATTCCCTCCACTTTTAGCAACGGAAGCTAACCAAATATTTTTTCGTTGCTAATTTTATAAAGTTCAACCAATTTTAGCAACGAAAACTATTTTTCGTTGCTAAATAGCAACGAAATTGTGTTTTCGTTGCTATTTTTCCGTTGCTATTTCAATATTTTCTTGTAGTGGAAGAAGAATGAAAGGTAGAATAAGAGAATGGTGAAGCTATGAAAATGAAAGAGTGAAAGAAAAGAGAAGGAAAGTGAAACAAATTAAGTGAAATGAAGGAGGGAGGGTTGGATTTTTTGGTCTCCTATCTCCGGTCAGGTTGATTTGATGGCACAAGGGCTGACAACGTAGGTGGCAGCTGCATCATCCACCAGAGGGCGACACATGGCAGCTGCGGGAGAGGGGCCAGCTTGGTGTTGACCATGCAGTCAATGGCGGTGTCTTCAGCATGGCATCGACACATGGCATCTTGGGGGAGGCTCGCCACGTGGAGGACGTTGTTGCCTCCTGCATCTTCAGATGTGGGTCCCATGCATTTCCCCAGGTAATCACTCAAGCATTTTCTGCATTTTTCCAAAATAACCCTACCCTTCTAAATATTTTCTAACACAGCCCCTTTTTCTAAATAATTATTTTTTTAACATTATTAAAAAATCCTATATATAATTCAATTCGAACATAATTTTATTAATTATACTTATGAGTCGAACTAAATATGGCCAAAGAAAAATAAATTTTTAAATAAGATAAAAATTTATTGGCTCCATCGCTTCATCAAATTTCTTTTTATTTCTTTTCAAAATGTATAAAGTTCAAAACTTCCACATAAAAAGTTGCTTTAAATTTACGTTTACCTGCAAAATTATTTTTCTCTGTGAATAGACATTAATGTCTAAAAATTCTACGAACAAAACTTCAATTTTATTGACCAAAATTTATAAGAAAAAACCACACTGAAATATAATTAAGAGCATCCTAAATTACTAGAAAAAACAAAAATAGCACTGAAATATAAGAAATTGTGAAGTTGTCTATCTTTTAATGTGAGACGCCAACATTTTACCCAACAATCAAACCAAATTTTTTGGTTTATTCTTGTTATATAAATTAAAATTGAATGATTTTTATGGTACAAATTGAAAATAAAACTTTTTATTCTTACAAGGGTTACAGTTAAATGACTAATTATGCAAAATACCTGAAACACTACAAGAAAATTTAGAAATAGCAACGGAATCTATTTAGCAGTAAAAAATAATTTTCGTTGCTAAAATTGGTTAAACTTTGTAGATTTAGCAACGAAAAAATATTTGGTTATCTTCCGTTGCTAAAAGTGGAGGGAATTTTTGACGCCAAAATTTAGCAATGGAAATTAGCAACGAAATCAATATTCTGTTGCTATTTAAGGCGCCAATAGATGACGGAAAAATTTTGAAATGAAAAATAGCAACGAAATATGATTTTCGTTGCTAATTTAGCAACGGAAAATTGTTCGTTTGCTAAATAGCAATGAAATTTAATTTCGGTTGCTAAAATAGCAACCAAAATATATTTTTGTTACTATTTAGCAACCAAGATAGAATTCGGTTGCTATTTTTCATATTCAATGAAAAATAGCAACAAAATTTATTTTTGGTTGCTAAAATAGCAACGGAATTTTAATTTCATTACTAAATTGTAACCGAATATATATTCGGTTGCTAAAATAGCATGATAAATATGGCGGCATTAGATGGAGGAAAAAATTTGGGACAAAATTTAGCAATGAAAACTTAATTTCGTTGCTAAAATAGCAACGAAATATATATTCCATTGCTAATTTGCAACCGAAATTAAATTCTATTGCAATTTAGCAACAAAAATTAAATTTTATTGCTATTTAGCAACCGAATTAATATTCTGTTGATATTATGGTTCCAAAGAGGTGAAAAAAATTTTGGTTTAAAAATAGCAACGGAAATTAAATTTCGTTGCTAAAATAGCAATGGAAATTAAATTCCGTTGCTATTTAGCAACCGAATTAATATTTCGTTGGTATTTTGGTTCCAAAGAGGTGAAAAAAATTTGGATCCAAAAATAGCAACGAATAATAAATACCGTTGTTATTTAGCAACCGAAATTAAATTTCGTTGCTATTTAAAAACTAAAACTAAGAGTATTTATGTAATTTTTTTATTTGTTGCCCTAGGTATAAATTAGCCCCCATCTCATTTATCCATTTCACTGATTTTTTCTCCTCTCTCTCTTAGGGTTTGAGCTTCTTCTCTTTCTAAATTGCCCTCGTTTCTCTGAAACCTCTCTGAAAGGCATATGTGGCTCACCAAGAAGCCTAAAACGGAGGCTTTGAGAAGGCTGTGGCGGAGGTAACTTTCACAGCCTTCAAGCTGCAGTTGTTGGTTAAGGCACCCAAGGCCAATGATGTCGTTCAGTTCTACAAGACTGCGTTTGGTGCTGTGGAAACTGGCCGTACCACTCAGCCCAAGTGCAAGGCTGAACAGGAGCTCCCTCATATTATCTCTGCTCTTCGTGGTTTCCTATCTTGATGAGGAGATACTTGTAAGTGTTCTCCTGACTATGTATAAGAATACTTGGTAATTTCACTTTTGCTATTTTTAAATTCTTATCCTAGTTGTCTTATGCTGCCCATAACTTTTGTATGCTAGTTGTCTCATGTTGAACTGCATAAACAAATTGTACAAAATCTTTATGCTTATTCCTGGTTGAACGTGTTTCTGTTTGCTAGTTTTCGACGGTTTTTTAGCTGTATATTGCATTTTTTTTGCCTTTGTTTGGGCATTTCTAGTTTCGTTTATTTTTCTTTTGATGAGGCAGACTTTTTGTCAGCCTAGGATTCACTCTATTTTGTTTTGTCAGCCTGGGTTGCTTTTTGGTTTTTGTGGCCCTTATTTTGTTGCTTCGTTATTAGGAAGTGGCTCTGTTGTATTTTGTTTAGGATCTAGTTATGGTGTTGAGCTGAGTTACTGATATTTTTGTGGGTTGATAGATTTGAAACTCAGCAGGCCTATTTTATCCTACTGCACGTCTTATATCTATATTTTGGCTCCCAGTTTTCTTATTTTAATAAAGTTTCTGCTTATAAAAAAATATGATGTTGACTGATATATATGTGTGTGTATAATGTTTGAATGTAATGGATGGGTTTTACTGCAATGTTTTGTTGGCTTGTTTTTCTTTGTGGGGATTACAAGCTACGAATCAATTCTTGTTTTTGTTATCGATATGTTTATTAGTTACTGAATTAAAGAATTTAACAAACATTTAAGCTATGAATTTTGTTTTTTTTTTTTGCCTTCGCAGTGTTTCCTAATCTGCCTTTGTTCTATTTTCCACGGGTTGCTATTGTCTTGGGGGTGTCGCAACTTTGCTTGTCATTGGTAACATGGGCACATAAGTTGGTAGCTCTTGGTGGGTACCTTTGCACAGGTCTTGTTTTCAGGTTGTGTCTTTTCAGTTTAGTTCAGTTATGTTTTTGTTTAAATTGCTGTACTCTCATTGATTTTCTTGAGGTATGCAATAGAGTTGTGTTCTTAAATTAACCTGTAAATATCATATAATTAGGCCTTGCATATTGGTGCTATAATTGTATTGAATTTGTAATTTTTTATGTTGTGAAGAATTTTTCTACAAATATGATAACAAACAAAACTCTAAAAACCTGCCTTTTCTATTTTTATTTATTATGAAAAGCACAATTAATAAAGAAAAAATTTGAAGTTAACCAGCATCTTTTTTCAGTTGTTTATTGATGATGTTTTTTGTAACAACTGTTTGTTGACAATTTTAGTTGAAAATTAGCAAAACAACAAGGATGCTTTCATCCCGAAAGACAAGTTATTACCTAATGTAGGTCATAAAAAAGGGTTTTATCTCAATAATTTCTGTTAAATGTAAATTAAATTCACCTTTTACCCTTTTCCAGAATTATTTTATACTAAATATTCATGTGATGGTTGACAAAATTCCTTATTAAGCTTAGTTTTTTTTAAAGAATATTTTGAGTTGGTAATGGCTTTGAACATATTTTATATGGATTTTACATTTTGTGCTCAGTGCTTTTTTCTAAGAGTAATTACCAATTAAATTAAGTTTGATCGAAGCTTAATTAAACCACCACTTTATCGGCTGCAGTGCAGATGGGTGTTTAAAACATTTACAAACTCAAATTGTACATCTCTTTAATGATAATATCAATCATAATCATATAATATACTTTTTGAATTTTACAGATAATGATTGTACAATTACTTCCTCTTTAGACTTTCAAGATTCTCTTCACTAGTTCCTGTCCATAATAATTTTGGTTTATTTAGCTTTATTCATAATCACTGCATTTGCCATCAGAGTATAAATAGGTATACACTTTCCATATATTCTTTTATTGATTACATCTTAATTAAACCTTATATATATATATTAAATCGATAATATTTTTTTGATGATGTTACTCTACTGTTTTATTGAACCAGCCCCTGAATTGAGAATTTCTTGCATAAATCATCCTACTGCTGCTGCATAAATCCTCTTACCATTGCTGCTTAATTAAATAAGAGTTTTTTCTTCGTTCAGTCTCTAGTTCATGTGCTTGCACGCACAAGTATAGACTTTGAAAACTGTCCAATTGTGTTGATTTTATTACCTTGTTAAGTTTCAATTATTTTATATTTTAGGTGGTCTACAAAGTTTAGAGCTCATAAGAATGGATCCCCAACACTACCTGTTATGCTTGATGAATATAAATTTTCTAAAGCTCTAGAATCGTTAGGTTGATGTTAACATTACTTTTTGGTTATTATAGCTCTCTTTATTGTTATTGGTCATTATTGCCTGCTTTTAAAAATTGTGTTCCATGAAGTACTCCTCAGTGCATTGCTTGTAGGAACTAAATGGTAACAGAGAAATATATATATATATTGTGGTAACTAGAGTACCCAGGTCTCAGATTAGTAGGCTTGAAAAGTTAAACTGAACAACAACTCATGATTTAATAAAAATTGAATTTAAATTTACTAACTATTAGTTTAGTACATAAATATCAATAATTGTTAGCGTTTGTATATTTAGCAATTGAAGCTTCGGCCGATGGTGGAGTGGGTGTAGAAATAAATAAAGGTCAATTTAAGGAAAAAATGTCTTTTATTGCCTACATATCCTCTCCCAAAACAACCCAATAGATCCAGCAGATGATTGTGTGTGGCATCCTACACGATATGGTTAAAATAGTGAAAATGAAGGTAGCAATTCTCTCCTCAACTGTACAGAGATTTTTTATTTTCTTTTGTTATTATCTTATTCATTTCGTTGTTTAATATATGTATATACACATATATTCTCTGGTTATTATTGTGCAGCCTAATTTGAATGTTAGAGAAAAGATACTTATTTTAATTGACACATGGCAAGAAGCTTTTGGAGGAGCAAGGGGAAGGTATCCCCAATATTATGCTGCACAAATAGATAAATCCATCAACAAACGTTTCTAACATGTTCAGAATTCCATGTACTTGCACAGGTTAAGGACTCAATATCCTGCATCAATATAATAAGAATTAATTAAAGAAAAAGAAAACAACATTATTTTTTCTTATAATCATATAATGTTATGGAAGTATTATTTAATTATACCTGTCAATGAGGAACATATTTGTGCCTGTTGATTATTAAATTATCTCTTTAATTAATTCACACTTCACTTATACCATGATAAATATTATTTAAATAGTTTCTTTTGGATCATCTTATGCAGTGCTTTTAGTTTAATTAATTAAGTATGTCTAATTATAGTAAAATACAAAAGTTTGCTTTAAGCTTCAAAATTTTCATTACTGATCATGAGAGGTTTTGAAGTTTGATCTGTTATGGTTTGAAGATCCTTTTGGTTTTGCTTCTTTTTCTTTAGGAAAATAAGGCCCTCTTTGAATGTCAATAATTCAGGTGTCTTTGAATGCAGAGAGATGATTGATAGCATGATGAAGGTTGGTAAGGCAAATGCACGTTGGAAACAAATGGAGGTGGTGCTGGATGCCGCACAACTTGCCAATCAAAATGTTGAAACAGAGGCTGCAATGGCTAAAGAGAAGGCAGAAAGCTTGAAATTGGAGATCAATTAGATTGAATAGATGGTAAGTGTGGGTTTAGGTTACTTCATGTTATTTGCAATATAATTCAGTGAGTTCACCATAAATTAAAGGTGCTGCTACTCAAGTTGCCTCGTTCCTTCTCTCTAGCTGCTTATTTAGATATAGTTGAGGAATTTATCTGTTTTCGTAGATGTATAAGAAGGATGGACCGTACAGCAAATAATTAGTGTGGAAATGGTTGTACTTACCATGTGTATGCATTTATTTGAATTTGTAATTGACTTTGTGATTTCAATGAGAAGGTAATTGGAAAGTTTGTAAAATTTGACTATTTTTTCTTGCTTAAATGTTGTCTAGATATAGCATGGTTTTGTAATGTATTATTTATATATATTTATATAAAAAATAATAATTAAAAAATTATAATAATTTTTAGTGACGGAATGACGATGAATATTCCGTCATAATTTTTTTGTAATACTGGCTAAATTTAGCAACGGAATTACTAATCCGTTGCTATTTTACTTTCAATTCCGTTGCTAATTTTGACCAGTTAACCACATTCTACGTTAGTTGAATTTTGCAAAGAATTTAAAATTTCGTTGCTAAATTTAGCAACGGAAAAAAGGTTCGGTGGCTAAAAATACCAACCATTAAAATTGCAACCGAATTTTCCGTTGCTATTTTCGGTTGCTAATTTTGATTAGCAATGGAAATTCAATAAATTTGGTTGCTAATTTTCGTTGCTATTTGCTAATTTTCTTGTAGTAAAATATATCACATAAATAAATAAATATCCCTCTTTGGAAACTAGAAATAAATATTTTTTTTGGAAAATTTGGGTTTGGACTGCTAAAAACAATGAATTAAATGATTAAGTTATACAATATATATATATATATATATGAACTTTTTACTCGTAATCATAAATTATCTTACTGCTAGTAAATAGCAATTCTTCTCCTTGATCAATGTTCTATGAAAGAACTTGTCCTCCATACAAGCTTACCTGTATGAACAAAACTCCTATTTAATCACCAAAGTCAAATTAAAAAAAACACATAATAATAATAATAATAATAATAATAATAATAATAATAATTGTCATAAAACTAATTAAAATAAAGACATATATAGTATAAATAGAGAATTTTTTCTCATTTGTTATAGATACTGAATAACTACAATGAGGTATTTATAGATACAACATAAAAGTAGTATAATACTACTAAAACATGGAGAAGGATGAGTTTGATAGTCATCCACACACTTTCTAATTATCACAATACTTCTTCTTGGATGACTATGCACTATGAATATACCTCGTTAAAATCTTACTAAGAAAAATCCTATGGGATAAAAATTTAGCGAAGAAAAAAGAGTAAAATATTCATAGGCAATTCACTTCCTTTAAAAAATACAACAATTATAACATTTCCTTAAGCTTATGCATTTCGATACTGGACACATGCCTTTTGAAAATCAAATTCGTTAAAGCTTTGGTGAAAAGATATGCTGGGTTGTCACTTGAGCGAATTTTACAAATATCAATTTGACCATTCTTCATAAGTTCATGAGCATAGAAAATTTTTGGTGAAATATGTTTGGTTCTATCACTTTTTATGTAACCACATTTGATTTGTGTAATACAAGCTTCCTTATCCTCGTACAAGATTGTTGGTTTGTTCTCCATCATTAATCCACATGCTCCTTTAATATGCTGAATCATGGTCTTTGACCATACACATTCTCGACTTGTTTCGTGAATAGCTAAAATTTTTGAATGTTTTGATGAAGTAGCAGTGATAGTCTATTTTATAAATCTTTATGAAATAGCAGTACCACCACATGTGAAGACATAATCGGTTTGTGATCGAGCTTTATGAGGATCAGAAAGATACCCAGCATCAACATATCCTATTATTTCTTACTTTGATTCCTTTGAAAAAAATAAATCCATGTCAGAAGTGCCGCGAAGATAATGTAGGATATGTTTCACCCCATTCTAATGCCTTCGAGTGGGACCAGAGCTAAATCTTGCTAATAGATTAACTGCAAAAGCTATATCTGATCTAGTGCTATTTGCAAGATATAAAAGTGCTCCTATTACACTGAGATATGGTACTTCAAGACCAAGGATTTCTTCATCATCTTCTCGTGGGCGAAAAGGATTTTTTTCACATCTAGAGTACGAACAATCATTGGAGTACTCAATAGATAAGATTTATTCATATAAAATTGTTTCAAAATTTTCTCTATATAAGATGATTGATGTAAAAGAATCCCATTCGATAGATATTCAACTTGAAATCCAAGATGAAAATTTGTCCTTCCAAGATCTTTCATTTCAAATTTTTTTTTGCAAATAATTTACAGTATCAGAGATTTTTTCAGGAGTCCCTACTATGTTCAAATCATCAACATAAACTGTAACTATAACAAATTCAGAATTTATTTTTTTAATGAAAACACATGGGCAAATATAATTGTTTTCATATCCATTCTTTACTAAGTATTCACTTAGAAGATTGTACCACATGTGTCCAGATTGCTTTAAGCCATATAGAGATCTTTGAAGTTTAATATAATACATTTGTTGAGACTTTAGATTATATGCTTCAGGCATCTTGAATCCTTCAGAGATTTTCATATAAATATCATTATCTAATGACCCAAATGAGTAAGCTGTAACTATATCAATTAGATGTATGCCAAGTCCTTTAGAGATTGTTAAGCTAATAAAAAATCTAAACGTAATTGCATTCATAAATGGAGAGTACGTTTCTTCATAATCTATGCGTAATCTTTGTGAGAAACCTTGAGCCATAAGTCTAGCCTTGTATCTTACAACTTCATTCAACTCATTTTTCTTATGTACAAATACCCATTTATATCCAACTGGTTTAACATCTTATGGTGTCAGGACTACTAGTCCGAATACTTTTCATTTAGCTAAAGAATCTAGCTCAGCCTGAATTGCCTCTTTCCATTTTGGCCAATCAATTCTTTGTCGATATTCTTCTATAGTTTTAGGCTTAGGCTCATCATTATTTGCTATTTCAGAAGCAATTGCATATGCAAATACATTATCAATAACAATTTAATCTCTTTTTAACATATTTTCAGTTTTCAGTAAGATCTCATAATTTGTCGGTATCGGAACCACTTTTGGGGTCGCTTCTCTAGAAATATGTAATTGTGTATTTGAGTTATTTCTGGCCTTTTTAGGAGGATCGGTTGAATAATTTTTTATTTCTCTCTTCGTTCGATGAACAATATCTTTTGCACTAATAGGTCTACCATGCTTCTGGTATGAACTAGACTCATTTGTTGTTATACCCCCAAGATATCCTATAGGGACATTTAATCGTGCAAGGACATTTGCAGTTGGAATGTATGATTTGATAACCTTTTGGGTGTCTGTAAAGATATCGGGCAACTAATTTGCAGCATTCTGTAAATGAATTATTCTTTGAACTTCAAGTTCACATTGATTTATGTGTGTATCAAATTTGGATAAAGTTGGTGTGTTCCAACTGATTTCTTAAGCTTTTGGCCCATTTTCTTTATCTTCTCCTAATGTTGGGAAAACCAATTTATCAAATTAACAATCTAAAAATCTTGCTCGAAAAAGGTCACCGGTTAAAGGTTCAAGATATCTATAATAGAAAGAGAATCAAAACCTACATAAATACTTAAACGTCATTGAGGATCCATTTTAGTTCGTTGAGGGGGAACAATGGAAATATATATAGCATAACCAAAAGTTCTAAGATGAGATATGTTAGGTTGTTGATAAAAAAATAAGTTGTAAAGGTGAAAACTTGTTGTATGCAGATGGTCGAATACGAGCTAAAGATGCAGCATGAGTTATAGCATATCCCTAAGCAGATGTAGAAAGTTTCAATTTCATGAGCATAGGTCTAGCAATTAATTGTAAATGTTTAATGAAAGATTTAGCTAAACCATTTTGAGTGTGAACATGTGCAATGGAATGTTGAATATCAATTTTTATTGACATACAAAAATCATAAAATACTTTTGAAGTAAATTCACCTACATTATCTAAACGAACTAATGTAATGGGATGATTAGGAAAACTTGACCTAAGCTTTATAATTTGAGCTAAAAATTTAGCAAAAGCAACATTACAATAAGATAATAAACACAAATGTGACCATCTAGTTGAAGCATCAATCAAAACCATAAAATCTCGAAATGGTCCACACTACAAGAAAAAAGGCTTTCAAGGACGGGAAATACGGTCCTTAAAAGTGCCAATCCGGTCCCTAAAACTTAACAAGGACGGGAAAAACCGGTCGCTATCCCGTCCTTATAGGCTCCGCCGCTAATGATAATTAAGGACGAGATACATCTACCGGTCCTTAAAAGTTTTAAGGACCGGGTAAAAAACTGGTCCCTAAATAGTATTAAGGACCAATTTTTCCGTCCTTAATAATGTAAGTCACGTGCTCATTAGAGTTAATAAGGACCGGATATATGGTCCACAAAAATATAATAACGACCGTAAATGTTTAAGGACCAGTCTTAAATCCAATCGCGTAAAACCATTAGGGACCGGATAAAAATTGGTCCCAATTAGTATTAAGGACCGGCTTTACCGTCCTTAATAATGTAAGTCATCTGGTCATTGCAATAAATATGGACCAGAAATCCGGTCCTTAAAAATGTAATATTGACAGTAAATTTTTAAGGACCATACTAAATTCCGGTCGTTGAAATATAAATAAGGAAAGGAAATGCCATCCTTAAAAGTAATAATCATAGGACCATATGATAGATTAAAGACCATAAAACTTTAATTAGAGACCATTCTTTTTACCCTGTATTTTTAATTTAGTATCACAACTAGAGCATCCAAATTAAGATTGCTCAAAAGTATAGACAATTAATAATATAATATATTCATAGATAATTTGTAATTGATACGTATATAGAATTATCATCCAAAAAATCAATGTATTGTTTATACAGCCCCTTTGCAAAAAAAAAAATAATCTATAACAAAATAAGATAATGCTTCTCTATCTAGCCAAAAATCTAATGTTCTTTCGAATCTTCGTATTCAATTTTGTACTTCAATGTTTTGTCCATACCAAAAACTGCAAAATGTATAAGGAAACAAAAATGATTATGCCAGAAAATATATAAATCTACTATAAATAATTAATTAAATCTACAAATATTTTGAGAACAAACCTTAGAAAAAGTATATGCCCTTCAAGTGTAAATATATACACTTCAAAAAGTCAGCATATGAACCTCAAAAAAATATAATTCCACCAAGTGTAACTATCTACACTTCAAAAAGTCAACATATATGAAAAAGACTGCAAGATTGATGAACAAAATCCCTCTGAAGAAGACATTGAAATCAATTTGATAATCAGATTTTGAGAAACACCACCAATGCATAAGAACTTAATGTAATTTTAAATCATTCAATGAGCAGTAATGTAATCAACATTGAGAACAGTTGATCAAATAAGTAAAAAGGGAAAAGCAAAAAAAAATTAGTGGCTGGTGTTATCATTATCAGTGGTGAATATTGTTTATAAGAGAGTTGTTTTCAAGGCTTCAAAGTTAATTCACTGAATGGTGTTAAGAAGACATGTTTGTGATTAACTAGTAATCTAGTTTAAACTTCACAACATACCCCACAAAGTAGAAAACTCCAATAGTTATCAGAGCTATGGCATATCAACCATAAAACATAAAGCAAGCTAAAACAGTATAGTAATGTCAGATTAATCACAGACCTGGTTTGGTTGACGAAGTTGACAGCAGTACATTTGACATCAATTTCAACCAAGGCTGAAATATCTGTGTCGGTAGCCTGCAACAAAATGTTCTCAAGAGCAGTACATTTTTTAAGAACAAACAGTGTTTAGTTGAAAAGTTCTCATGCTTGGATAAGTTTAGTCTGCCAAAGCTTGTTAACATGAAATCCATGGCGTTCAAACAAAAGTTTACACACGGCTTGTCCAGGACAGTGTTCAAACAAACAGATAGAAAAAAATAAATCAACAAATTCTCATGATCAAACAATCAAAAGAGCAAAAAATAAAAACATTGCAAATTATCAAAGCCGAGATGATCAAGAGAGAAACCGTACCTTAAAAATGGAATACAGAGCCAGAAAATTAGGAATCGTGCGGTTGAGATGCAAAAGCAAACAAACACAGCAACAATATTTATGTCTTTTGGGGTCTTAGCAAGCAAGCAGAGCTGTTACCTCGCGAATAATTGCCATTCGAATGTAATTAAATAAAAAAGTTTGGAGTTCGATTATTCAACTATAGTATTTCGGGATGTTGAGGTCTTTCAGTATTGGACTGTCAAGCCCCATGCCCATCGCATTCAGACCATTGTCTACATAAATAACGGCACCTGTGATGGCTGATGCCAGTGGAGATGCCAAGAAGGCTACTGTATTTCCCACTTCATTTGTTCCATTTAATTAAACAACTCGGTAAATGTAATAAATATGAATTAGATAAAAAGTATTAACACTAAGCAAGTCTACTAGATTACCTGCTGATAGTTCTTTTTGCAAGGGTGCATTGGCCAATGAATACTCAATCATCGTGTCAATAAAACCAATTGCTTTTGCAGCTCGGATTCTTAGTGGACCTGCAACTCAATCACACGCAATCATCTGCAGGTGACTCTCTAACTATCATAAATGGCAGTCAATCTGTAGCCTCAAACAAGTAGCAGCTACCTAAGAACACGAGGGAACAACTAAAGCATCCTTGGGTAAGGAAGAGGGGTAGAGGGGGGCTGCAGTTATGATAATATGGGTAACAAGAGACTTAATTCTAACATAATAATTCTACATTGGACCTAGTCCATGAAAACATGGTAGTTTCAAACCGTGTGTGATGGTGCAACTTTACCACTGCAGAGCAGAGCATATACTAGAATGGCACAAAATAAGCAACACTGTTTCATGTGAGGCATATCTCGCAAAATCTATAAGCTTAAGAGAGATAAGGACCTAGTTAGAGTAATCTAAAGCTGTAACAACCAAACATATTATTTAAGTTTGAACATTTTCTGTTTCTTTACCACTGCTACTTGTTTGGTGTTGTACTGCTGTGTCGTTATTTAATGGTGAAAGGGAAGTTGTTCATTTTGGTAGTATTATTTAAGTATGAACATTTTATGTTTCTGGTGGAAAGTATTTTAAGTACATATTTTTTCTGTGACAAAAGGTAGTTTTTTTTATTACTATGGTTTTTAAATTCAAAAATAACTTTCTATAAAGATTAACCAACTATAAGGAAAATTACATCTAACTAGTTCAAACACGGTAATTACTTTTCTATTTGACCAGTTCTGAATTTCATTCAAACACGGTAATTACTTTTCTATTTGACTAGTTCTGAATTTCATCCTCCCATCTCCATAGAGTATTTAAAAAAGTAAAAGTTGTGAAAATTGTAAGAGTTTGAGAAATTTAATTTAATAGAAGATTTGTATTAATTTTGGAGTAACAAAGAGTAAAATCTCAAAAGAAAGAGCAAATTAATTCGTTAAATTTTACAAAGAAAGCTATTTGGAAAGCTATACATTATGATAACTTCAGTTTCAGAAAGTTCTCAGCCAGACCAACATATTTACCAAGAAATATTATATACTGTTATCTAACAATCATTTAACTCTATTCTTGTGTTGTTTCCTATTACAAGGCCATACCTACATGGCAGGATCTCAGCCCTCCATTCTATCAAAATGTGCTGCATTTGCTGTGGCTAATTCCTACTGTAATGTACACCTGAAAACTCATCTTATCTGCCCTTTAAACATACCAAAATAGAGTATGTATTAGGCATGGAAAGATCCCATTTTTGTATTATATCAACAAACATAAATTGCTAACTGCCAATTAATATTCTTGTTTGGTCTGAAAAAAGCCGTCCATAATGCAGAAAAAAGAATGATTCTCACCATAGTTCTAGTGCTTAATCTTTGGTAGAAACCATGATTTTGGCAGTTGTTCCACCTGTTACAAGATTGAGAGTGTACCAAAGATAAACCTGGCAACAAAGAACAAGTGTCTAACCATGTAAAAAACAATATAAATTCAATTGCAGCAAAGTAAAAATTACTAGCAGATTGGAAATTGTATGGAACTGAAGAACTCCTTACTCAATTCACCAATTTAAATTAACAGAATCAACTACAGACCCTCAAATACTTGAATGAAAGCAAAAGATGCACTAGCAAAGTGACATAACTGCCCATTTAAAGTCAACTAATTTGAATTCTTACTGCAACTGCCCATTTATATGTATAACTTAACGATGATTATGCAAAAGAATTCTTACCGCAACCGCCCATTCCAACATATAGCCACTTGTTCCAAAGCATGCCATTATGCAAAACAAATTTAGTTTCGGTGATTCATGCATGCCATTACCTGCCAAATAATCAATGCATGCCATAAACTTCCAAAGCACTTTCGGTGGAGCAAAATATTTCAAAGACTTCACATGCCAACCCTTCACATGTCATGCCCAGACAAAAATTCTTGGCATCTTCAATTCCCATGCCAACATTCATAAGTATAGGTTCAATCATAGCATGTGTAAAATTGAGGCCAAATAAATAGTATCGATTATGAATCATTTGAACCAAAATGATTCCATGAAATCTGTTAACTCTTTGTCAGGTTAAGCCCCACACCCATCAAAACAATTTCAATGTTAAGAATTCCACCAAATAACAGAAACCAGATCTTGATTCGCACAAGAAAGAAATAAAAAATAAATGAAAACAAAGAGTATAAAAGAGGATTTCATTTCTAAATTTACAATCATAAATAACCCATGACATACAAAGAATCTTATAACTAGTACCAAGCGTATTTGAAGCAGCTTTCCTAGTTTCACCATCTTGTTCAGCTGTTAAGCTTGCAACAATCTACAAAGATTTTAATTGTCCACTGATCTGTAGGCCAAAACAAAACATAGATACAAGTAGCAGATGAGAGAGAGAAAGAGAGTGACGGAAAAAAAAGGAAAAGAAGACAGATGAGGGATACAAAAAGCATTCCCCATTGGCACCTGCCGCCAATTAGAATCAAACAAAAAAAAACTCATAAAGCATCAAATTTATTTACCGAGTGGACTGATACCCATTCCTGTTCCAACAAATAATCTTCCTAGAAGCATACCCCATAGATCCTTTGTCGAGGCACTACAACACCAACTTTTAGTGGCTCCATAATCACAAAACTAATACATATATAAAATTGAATAGAGATACATATAGGAGTATTTAATAAACAACCTTTGCCATCACAATTAATTGGCTTCCTGATGAATTTGTACGTTAGGTGCTTCATCCAAGAAGCAGAAATCAAGCTTTGCAATGAGGAAGTCAAATGGGCCATGGTTAGATGCGCAGATATACACAGCTATCTCATAGTCAAATCATGACAACAAGGAATGCTTTGTGCATATACACACTAATATATAGGTGTAAGAATAGAGAATTCCTATAATTACTATAGAACATGATAAAAACAACCATCCCTAGCAAAAATAAAGTAACAGACCAAAGAAGAGAACTAGTAACTTGAAGAGAACCAGAACATAGATAAAACCAAAAAAAACCCATAAAAACAGAGTGGTAGGCAAAATAATACGAACAGTGGCCGAAGAAAAATTCCCATCATCAGATACACAAAGCAATCCTTGGGTAGAAGAAACCAATTTGCAGCAGGAAACAATCAAACAATGGCGCCCTTATGTAGCAGAAAAACCACCGTAAATAGAGCCCCTTATCAAAAACACCAAGAGAAAAACCCAGGAAACAAAGCTGAAATCATGAAGATTAAGGGACCAACCAACAGCCATTTGCTAAATAAGCTCCTAATCCAACGAAAAGAAACGCACCAGAAATCTGAGGTTGACTACTAGAACCATAAGCCAAATTGCTCGATACACAGAAGTGAGAACGATTATGCAGAAAAGGTTTACAGAGTCTCCAAAACACAAAAGCAAGACTAGAAGAACAAGGAAATACAAGGAGAAAAACGAACCTATGTTTTATGACTAATTAAAAATAAGAAAACGAAATTCAAATCTCAAACCTTACAAAATGCTTGCTTTCACTCTGATTTGTGTATAATTGGAATCAAGAACCCTAATATGGTCGTTCTTTTCTAGCGAGGAACGTCTTCGCAGCAGCTGTTGATGGTAGAGCACATCATCTCGGGGCTGTCTATGGGGGAGCAAGTTGTATCGGAGGTGTCGAGAGTGAAGTGAGGAAGAAGTATCCATTGATGCAATGCCGGTATGGAGTCTCAATCAAGTGAAACCCATCTGTTAGGGCAGAGAAAGTTTTATTAGAAAAAGAAAACAAAAAACAAAGCAAATGAGCAAATGGGTTTCGTGAGAGAAGGGATGGTTTTTTCTTTTGACATTTTAGGAGTGCGCGAGTTTATCCCGCCCAAATTTGGTTATTTTAAGGACCAGAAATTAATAATTTTTAGGACCGGTTTTTATACCATCACAAATAATATGGACTGAATTAAAAATTAAAGACCATATAAAAAACTGGTCCTTATTGGTATATTTTTAAAGACCAGAAAACTGACCGGTCCATAAACTGTGGTCTTTAATAAATCTTTTTCTTGTAGTGCCACTAGATGGATGAATTGGACCACAAATATCTTCTTATGTCTTTTCTAAAAAATAGGAGACTCCAAAGGTAATTTAGATAGTGACGGTCTCACGATCAATTTACCTTGAGCACAAGAACTACAAAAGTAATCATTTGATAAAAGTATCTTTTGATCTTTTAGTCCATGTCCATTTATATTCTCAATAACATGTCGCATCATGGTTGAACTGGGATGACCAAGGCAATCATGGCAAAGTATAAATGTTTTAGGGTCTGAGCACTTCCGGTGTATATAGTTTGATTCAACCATTTTTATTTTTGTAAAATACAATTCCGTTGAGAAACTTGGAAGTTTCTCTAATATGAACTTCTGGTTCAATTTTGTGGATGTAATATATAGATATTCAATATTTTCATCACTTGTAGTTCAATATGATATCCATTACGACGTATATCTTTAAAACTTAATAGATTTCTTTGGGATCTACTTGAATATAATGCATCATCAATATATAATTTTGTTCCATTTGGAAGCATAATTTGGACTCTTCCAGAGCCTTCAATTACATTTGCAGAACCGGAAATCGTATTAACATTAATTTCAGCTAATGTTAATTGCATAAAATATTTCTTATCGCGAAGAATTGTGTGAGTTATACCACTATTCACAAAACATATGTCTGCCTCCATGACATCAAGTTTATTTTGTATTATCTATTAACACATAATTTTTTTTTAAGAATGATAAACAAGAAACATGTATAACAAAATAAACTTGAACTCTTATTACTAGTAAAATTCAAAAACATTGAGTTTGAAAATAATAAATCTAAATAAATATGAAATTGTTCCTAAAATCAATATAATTTTAATGGACATTTCCATCTCCAATCAAGTGGTCAATTTTGTCATCCTCAAAAAAATTAGAGACATCAAAATTAACATCTAAAGGTTCATTATCATAAGCAGTATCAATAGATTTAGAAAAATTCAATTCAACATTTTTTCCTTTAGCTTTTAATGATGCTTTGTACAGATCAATAAGATATTTTGGAGTGCGACATATACGAGACCAGTGCTCTTTTGTTCCACATCTATAGCAAATATTATCATGGTTTTGTGTCTTCTTTTCAAAATTTCCTCACTTTTGACCCATTTGTTTGTCGCACCTTTGTTGTCAGAACGTGGTGGATGATTGGAACCAGCTGAAAAATTTTTTTTTACCACGACCGCTCCTATAACCATGAGAAAATATCGCATTCACTTCAGGGAATTATTTTGCTCAGCCACAAGCAAACAAGAAATTAATTCAAAATATTTTTTAAACCTATGCTCTCGATATTGCTGCTGCAGGAGCACATTTGAGGCATGAAAAGTTGAATATGTGTTTTCTAACATATTATCATTAGTAACTTTCTCTCCATATAATTTCAATTGAGAGCTAATTTTAAATAGAGCCGAATTATACTCACTTACAGTGTTAAAATCTTACAAACATAAGTGTATCCAATCATATCGAGCTTTAGTGAGGATCACTATTTTTTTTATATTCATATCTCTCTTTTAAATTATTCCAAAGAATTAATGGGTCTTTAATAGTGAGGTATTCAGGTTTCAATTCTTCATGTAAATGATGCCGAAGGAATATTATTGCTTTTGTGCGATCCTATAGGGATGCTTCATTTACTTCTTTTATGGAATCTCCAAGATTCATAGCATTCAAATGAATTTCGGCATCAAGTACCCATGACAGATAATTTCTTCCAGAAATATCAAGAGCAATAAACTCAAGTTTCATAAGATTTGACATTGTAAATACATTACACTTAAAAATAAAAATTTACAATTAGGCTATAAATAAATTGTAAAAAAAATTAATAAATAAAATTAAATCACACAATTAATTTAAACATACATGACTTTATGCAAATGTCATTGATTTGATATAGGCATAATTAAGGCCAACCATTTATAATACTTGTTTTCAATTAAAGATGTCAAAAGATGGTATATTTGATTTACGGTATTGAGAATAATAATAATAATAATAATAATAATAATAATAATAATAATAATAATAATAATACAACTAAAAATACATTTATCCTACTTCTACATATGCACTTGTATTTTCAATAAACTAGAAAGCATTGATGATGTAATTAAATAAAAGAGATGCTAAAAAAAATAAAGCCAACATACAATACTGAATACATTCAAAAACTGAATACGTTCAAAAACCAACAAATAATCATCAAAACCGATCGAGTGTTAAAATTCAAGATGCGAGTGTAGCAATTAGACCAAAATATAATAAAAGAATGATGCTTAATTTAACAGAATATTTTATGTAAAGCCATATTTTATGTATCCATGTACTTGTAGAATGGAACTAAAAGAATGTACATTGCTCAAGCTAACATCATGGAATTGAAGAAAAAATAATATGTAAACCCTTAGTTTAACCGAAATAAATAAAATAAAGGAAGAATAGAGAAAAATAAGAGATATTAAGTTTATGCCGTGAAAGGTAGAATAGTCATATATATATTTTTACTGAGATCAATATGAATTAACAAATGCTTGTATTATAGTTTATATTTCACTCATGAAATATGAATGAAAAATAAAAGAACCGAGGGATTTATAATGTATGCATTTATAAAATAATATAAAAATAATTTTAAGATAATTTACCGTTAAATCTTGTAAATTAGAATTCTTGATTCCTTCGAACCGAGTTGTCGTAAACCACTGACTTTCAATAATCAATAGAGGCTATCGTGCTGATAATGTGTCATAAAACTCATTAAAATAAAGATAAATATAGTATGAATAGAGAATTTTCTCTTATTTGTTGTAGATACTGAATAATTATAATGGGGTATTTATAGATACAATATAAAAGTAGTAGAATCCTACTAAAACATGAAGAGAGATAAGTTTGATAGTCATCCATATACTTTATACTAATAATAATAATAATAATAATAATAATAATAATAATAATTATTATTATTATTATTATTATTATTATTATTATTATTATTATTATTATTACCTTAACAGAACCCCGAAGCATTACGAAGCAAATCAGATCAATTCCATTTCTATCTTTTGTAACTTTACTTGCTACTTTTTTATACTCAGAATTATAATTCACAGTGAAAACAAATTAATATCAAAATTCAACAACATACCCAAAATTTCTTTCTTCCTATATATTTCTTTCTTATATCTACAAATACCCCAAAAAGACTCATTTTTTTTCTGTTTGAGCAGATTTATTGTGACAAACCATAAATTTCCCGTGAATGGAAAACCAGAAATCAGCTACTAATTTTTAGCTACCTTAATCATAATTTACTTGTTCTATTCGTTTCCCACAATGAACCAAAAACTGGAGACTAACTAAACAAAATTGATGTCGATCAAATTAAAAATTCAATAAAAATGTTTCAAAAATGAAACATAAGAGTCAAGATATAACTAGTAAATATACAGTAAGGAAAGGAAAAAAAATCAATTACAGAAATGAAAACCCTTAACTTTATCTTACCTCGTGAAGAATCTGCTCCGCAGTGATTTGAACGGGTACCGATGTTTTGTTTTTCACCCAGGTTGGCCAAGGAAGCTTCACTGGGTTTCCTTTCGGGTAAAGTAACCCAGGGATAAATTGGCATCCTTAGCGGAAGACATTAACGCCGGTGCTCGGTTTCTGCGGCCAGCCGAGGAGATAAGAAATTGAATTGAAGTGAAAATAGGGAAAAAATACTGAAGAACGTTAAAATAGTATTTTTGATTGATAACACGTCAAAGCGGTATATTTGTAATTGAAAGTTTAAAATATTGTATAACTGAAAAATAGAGAAAAGCGTGTTCCTTTTTTGTTATTTTTATTTTTCTTGTGTATAATTATGCAAAAAGCCCTTTTCTATTATATAAATTCAGTCTGATCTGAGCCCAGTTAAAAACATATATTGACTTGGGCTTGGATTTTGTATAGAGGAAATTATACATTTTACCACTTTTTTAACCCTTATTTATAAAAATACATCCCTCTCTTAAAAATATTTAAAAATACCTTTTTTTAATTTTTAGTTTTTAAAAATGCCAATTTTTTTATTTTAAACCCTAAATATCATTTCCTCTGTTCCTTCTTCTACCTCGATCTCACTCTCTCTCCTACTGACTATCAGCACTTTGTTTGTTTAAGTTTCTCTTCTTTTCTTTTTTGATTCACTCGATTCCTAACTATTTTTCCATTCACCTTCTTCTTGCCATTTATCACCGTTTGTCATTTCGGTTGATTTGATGCTTCTCGCCATGATTTCTTACTGGTAAGTTCTTCTTTTATTGTGTTTTCATTTTTTTTGATTGATTATTTTGATGTAAGTTGTATTTTGCGACTTAAACTTTGCGTTATTGTAAGGGATTAATGGGTGTATATGTTGGAATCGAGAAATCGGTATTTTTATTTTTAATTTGGTGTGGATTTTAGAGTTAATTTAATGCATTTCTTTGATTGAAAAAGGACCATTTCTGGATTTTGTATTTTATATTCCTTGATTTTTCTGGTAATGGGTTTTGTTGATTTCTGATTTGGGTCATTGAAATGCTCTAATGGCGGCCTCTGTTCAGTTATCGAACAAGTTCTGTTTTGCCCTAAAATCATCACCGTTGGTGCTCATAAGGTTACTTTAAACGTGTTTAGGTGTTGAGAAAAGTGGAATTCATTTTGAGTGGTCATACATTATTTTTATTATCTTCTTTTTGTAAGTGAACTTAGCTATACGGCAAGCATGCATGAGAGCTTTGAATACAGATATATCTTTCAAATAAATTCATTATTAAAAGTAGATTTTTGCTGCCACTTAATTATAATAAACGCAAAAGGACTTTGAACATATATATCTTACAATACATTCATTAATAAAAAGTTCTGTAGCTCATAATCATAAATGCAAAGCCAGATTAATGGTTAGAGTTTATTTTACGTATCGATATTAAGTTAGAGTCCTTGAACCCATCATGGTCTTTTGGATGTTTATTTATTATTTTTTTGCCATGTATTTAGGTATGTGATATGTTTGAGTAAAGTCTAGGAGAGGTTATGATGCCATCTTCAAGAAATATCACATCTGATGTAGAGTTACTAACAGGACCTACCTTTTTTACTACAATTTCTTGCTAAATGCAGTTTATCAGCTGATGCTTATGTTTCCTTATTCCGATCATGGTTATTATTTGCTATTGATTTATATGCATGCACTTGTCCATTAATCAATCCTGGTATATATCCTACACTCATGATATTTCTTGAAGATGGCATTATAACCTCTCCACACTAATCAATTTGAATTGATGAATTGATAACGAGTCATCCCGTATGGGTGGCTATAGGCAATAATGTATATAGTTTAAGAATACACACAAACGCACTGGAGTTGGAACTTAATTGTTTGTGAGCACCATGCTAAATGCACTTAATCCTCCTTTCATTCATTTTCTTCTCTTTTTATGGAAGAATCACTAAAAAGTATGGTTCTTTCTCATGTTAATTTAAAAGATTCAGTCCAACAATCTATTATTAGGTGCCATATACTTGCAAGTGGCCTTAATTAAAGACTGTAGTCTTGTTTCTATCTGGTCATGTCTTAAGAAGATATAAAGTTTTATGCCCTTTTATGTAGATGAATGGAGTGTAGAAAATTCAGACTTGTTACACTACAAAAAAACTGCAAATTAGCGACAGCTTTATTTTCGTCGCAAATTTAGCGACGGATTCACGACTGTTTTCAACCGTCGTCGGGAGGATATTTTTTAATTTTTTGCGACGAACTAGCAACGAAATAAATAAACAGTCGCTAATTATTGGAGGGATAAATACTCGCCATATTTCGCGACGGATATTTCGGTCGCTACATTTTATAATTTTTTATTCATGAAATTAGTTCCAAAAACTTTAGCGACGACATTTTAGTCGCTAATTTTTGAGGGAAAATATAGCGCCTTTTTTTGCGACGGTTTAGCGACAGAAATGGTTCTGTCGCTAATTATAATTTGTTACAGTAATACAATTAGCGACGGATGTATTTAGTCGCTAATCCGTCACAAATAAATTAAGAAATAATTTTTTTTAATTTCACACACATTATTTATGTATAGTTTTAAGTAATTTTAATATAGACTATATGAAATGAATATTTTATTTTGTAACAGAAAATTAGAAATTATTTTATAAGTTGATAATATTTTTTATCAATTATACCAAAATCTAAAGTTATTTATTTAGAAAATTTATATTTTTAATAATAAACTAATTGTTACGATTATTATATATTTGCGTGTTCAAGATTAAAAAAATAAATATTTATAAAACAGTAATATAAAATTTATTATTTCATTCAAAATAATAATAAAAAATTTGTAATTAATTTTTATTTTATAAAATTTAAATCAAATATTAAATTATTAGAAATTTTATTGATTTCTTTATCAATTATCCTCAAATATAAACTTATTTATTTAAAAAAATTACATTTTAATAAGAATAATAAAGTAATTGTTATAAGTATTATATAGTCATATTATGAAAAATAATAAATATAAATATTTATATAATAATAATAATATAAAGTTTATTATTTCATTTAAAATGATTATGAAAAATTTATAATTTATTTTTATTTTGTTCAAATTTCGAGCAAATTTTAAATTATTAAAAATTTTAGTTATATATATTTACAAAATTATCCTTGAATACAAGGATAAAAAGATGAAATTTGATAGGGGTATTTTAGTAATTTTAGAAATTAACCCTATATATAAAAATAACATTTTCTCTTCCTCACATCTCTCCACCGTTTCATACAAATTGAACAGCTTTTATACGGAATAGTGTAAGTAAAGATTGAATGGTTAAGTATTTCATTTAATTAGAGATTTAAGATCCCAATTGAACATAAATTTAATTAAGTGACTGAATTGAAAAATTTTGATAAGTTAAGAGGATTAAAATATTTTGTTTGTCGAAGAAAAATATAAATAGAAAAGGTGATGATAAAAAGATAAATGTATAGGCTATTTTGGATAGTGAAGATTAGTTTTTAAGATCTGTAAGTTCAGTTTTTGTTGCAAAAAAGATGTTGTTTTTTGGATTTTTACATAATGACCAATTTTGTATGTGAAAACGATCGAAAAATCATTTGCCGTTAGATCGGCCTGATTTTTGATGAGTACGTTCAAAACTCTTTGTTGTTAATTTTGAATGGTAAACATTAGTTTTTAAAGTCTGTAAGTTCAATTTTTGTTGCAAAAAAGAGATTATTTTCTGGATTTTTTACGTAATGACCAGTTTTGTATACGAAAACGATCGAAAAATTATTTGCCGTTAGATTGGCCTGATTTTTGGTGAGTATGTTCAAAATTCCTTGTTGTTAATTTTGGACGGTGAAGATTAGTTTTTAAGATCTGTAAGTTCAATTTTTGTTGTAAAAAATAAGCTATTTTCTGAATTTTTTACGTAATGATCAGTTTTGTATACAAAAACGATCGGAAAATTATTTGCCGTTAGATTGGCCTGATTTTTAGTGAGTATGTCTTGTTGTTAATTTTGAACGGTAAAGATTAATTTTTAAAGTCTGTAAGTTTAATTTTTGTTGCAAAAAAGAGGTTATTTTCTGAATTTTTTACGTAATGACCAGTTTTGTATACGAAAACGATCGAAAAATCATTTGCCGTTAGATTGGCCTGATTTTTGGTGAGTACATTTGAAACTCCTTGTTGTTAAATTTGAACGGTGAAGATCAGTTTTTAAGGTCTGTAAGTTCAGTTTTTGTTGTAAAAAAAGGCTGTTTTCTGGATTTTTTTATATAATAACCAGTTTTGTATACGAAAACGATCGAAAAATCATTTTTCGCTAGATCGGACTGACTCGATAAATATTAATAAATAAATGATTGTAAATTATATTAAGAGTAAATAAAATTATTGGTTTTAATTAAATCACAAATTAACACAATTTAAGTTATATGAGAGATAATAATAATAATAATAATAATAATAATAATAATAATAATAATAATAATAATAATAATTGATTTATTTCTTTTCTAGAGTTCCTAGAATTCTCTTAACCGATTCAAAATTTTTATTCGGACTCGGTAATAAAATGAATATTAAATAATGAGAATAAATAAAATAAACTAAATATATAGATTGAATTATAATTGTTGAGGAGATTTAATTGCATAAAAGAAGGAGAATTGGGTATAATTGTTAAATGGTTTAGAATTGAGGGACCTAATTGGATTTTTGCCACTTCCACACCCAAAATTACGTCATTTTGGGGTGGGGTTTTTTTTATGATTAATTTTATTTAGAGAGTCGGGTTCCTTCCTCCTTCATCGACTCTCTTCTTTCACCTCCTCTCTTCTTTTCCTTCTCTTCATCGTCGCCGTTCCCCACCAGCCACCGCATGCCGTCGTCGCCCCTCCACCACCGCGGCTCCACTTGGTGTCGTCGTTGCCTCCTCCCCTTCATTCTTCCTCTTTCGTCGTGCAAGAAGAGCAGCCTGTCCTCCTCTCTCTGTTGCTTCAGTATTCTCTTCCTCTCCCACCTCCTTGGTTGCAATTTTCTCCATTAATTCATAAGGTAAGTTCTCTTAACCCCCTATTTGTGAGATCTAGTGGAAGATTTAAGGATTATGATAGAAATTAAATCTAGGGATTTAATGAGAATTTAGGGGATTTACTTTGCTGCATGGATTTTGATAGGAGATTCATAAAGGTTTTATCATCTTCATTATAGGTTTTATCTATATATTGAGGACAGCTGCTTGACCCAAGCTGCTTCGCTGGTTAAGCGTCTTGGTGGTGGAAAGCCGAAGGAGGGGCCAATTCCAGAGCATGGCGGTGTAGAGCCGGAGCAGCAGCTGTAGTCACTAGACAAGAGCTTCGGTTACAGCAGGAATTTCGGAGCCAAGTATGAGCTAGGGAAGGAGGTTGGGAGAGGGCATTTTGGTCATACTTGCTCTGCAAGAGTTAAAAAATGGGAGTTCAAAGATCAATCTGTCGCAGTGAAGATCATATCAAAAGCCAAGGTACAGTTTTATCAATTTTTGCACTTCTCAATTTTGATGATTTATCAGTCTTGACATTTTGTGTCAATGTTTGAAATTGTATTCTATTTGCTTGATCTCCGATATTATGCTTACCAATGATCGCATTTGGATTTGGGGATTTACGAGTCTCATGCATGAATTAGACCCGGAGTTGGATTTTTCATCCTACATTAAACAGTGGTAATTGCATCAGTTCAAGATCAATATTTGAATTATATAATCGATTTGTTCCCTAATTTTTGTGGATCTATCCTATTAAAGTAATATTATAATTGTGCTTTGTGCTTGCTCTGTCATGAATTAAATATTCACTATTTTATTTTGATTTCATAAATGAATTGCAATGATTATATATATATATATATACCAGCATTTACGTTCCACTTGATTATTCAACCTAAACATCACTCATAACTAAAGAATAAAAAATTAATTTAGTCATGTCTATTGCCAATACAACTTTTAGTTCTGAATATTTTTTCAATATTTGATTTAACAATTATGGACATTTTGGAATTTTCATGTGTGTTAGATTTAACAATTGAATATGACCATGGAATATGACCACCACTTGGCTAGAATGTTAAAGAATGTTTCCACGCGTATTAGATTTTACATATATTAACATAATAGGGATTTGATTATTATTTAATATGACCACCACTTAGCTAGATTGTTAAAGAATGTTATCTTTTTGTGGAAATATCCCTCGTTGAAACCAACTGTCATTAGCATTCTTTGTGTAAAGCATATGATTCTCCATTGGCAATTTTCATTTGGCAGGCCTAGTTGTTGCTTTGCATGGAAAGGAAACTGGTGCTAGTGATTTCTTGGTTATAGATGTTCTTGAGGCTGGCCTGCCACCACAGTAACAGCTGCCACTCCAGTCAAGTAGGACACATTTATTTTTCAGCCTTTTCTACATATTTCATCCTTTATGTAAATAGATGATGGCAATTGTTACTTGTTTGTGGACGCTTGTAATTTCATCTACATTGATTAAATAATGTAGTCTACTTATATTTGTTTTGGATTAAATAACTGGACTGTCTTGGACTCCTGGATCAACTGCTTATAACACTTTTAGGTACTGTACAAATCCTCATTAAATTGAGCTGGATAACACCAGGTAATATATGAACATTCAATTTGTTGATTTGTTGTTATGATATTATTGAGCTATATTGAGCCAATATCTACATGCAATACTATTCTGTTTGTCCATATTTCTTGGAACATCAGGTTAGAACATTGATGATCTTGAGAAGTATTCAGAAGCAGAGGATAGGCTTGAATTTATGGAAAGGACATTAAAATGGAGGCATATGGCTCCAACAACACCTAATACACTTGGTAGGAATGTATATTCAGCTGTATATTTTCTGTTGTTCTCTTTCTTTTCTATCCATTGGATATAATTACTTTGTTAGGCCAAATTGGTTCCTTGGTATCTGAGATAGCAGCTTAGTAAGTATACTTGATAAATAATCAAATCTTAGCTGATCTATGGTAATCCATTATCAATTATGTCTTTCATATGATAAGTGCTATGAGAATCTTCAGTGAATAAAAACTTTGGCCAGCCTTGAACTCAATCTAATGCGAAATCTTAGTTTCTTCTAATTAATCATTTAGAATAAAAATGTTTGTCTGCTTTGGCAATTCTCTTATGCTATCTTAATTTATTGGACCATCATTTAATATTTCCCCAATATGTGATGCGTTTTCGGTTGTAAAAGCCAAAAATCATTGCACAATTCTTGAGGTAACTTCTACTTCTAATTCATTTTTAATGTTAATAACACAATAAATAATGTTTTGTCTGTTGTATTATAGAATTGTTAAATTTATGTACTTATTGTTGATTCTAGTTAATATACTTCTTTTCATAATCTTTCGCAATTGCATTTGGTCAATTTGTAATTAGTTTCTTTGCCATAGGTTGTCAATTTTTATGATTATTACAAGGGTCAGATGGAAGCTTGGGATGGGCCAGCTTTACTCTTATTCAGGTTAGATTTTCAAAAATATTCATTTTTATGTATTAGGATTTGGAGAGAGAGGAACTACCTCCACATATGACTCGTGTTTCAGCTGTCGAAATTAGAAGGGTAAGTAGAATTTTTGTTTACTTTTACTGAAATGGCTACTTTGTGTCGTTACTTGAATCCCTTTATGGTGTATCATCATCTTGCACTTAATGTTCAAACAATTTTCATTCGATAAATAGTTTCTTGGCCCATATTCACTAATATATTTTGGTGACTCATACACATGCTAAACAACAAAGGGTCCACACACAGCTGTTTCCTAAAAAGAGTTATTCAAGGATGCAACGGTCTTAAAATCTCTTTTGTAATTGATAAATAGCCATCTGAAACTTCAAATTGCTGACCACTAGCATATAGATTTATTATTGTTGAACACATATAGAGTGACTTATATAAATAATAAACCTTTTCATGGAAGGATGTTATACTTGTCCCTTCATCTATTTAGTTAATATTGACCAATGTATTCCAAACTATAGGGCACCTAATTAATGATGTTGCATAAACCTCAAAGAAATGCTTTATGATGGTAATAAGCACCTTATAAGTGTGGTCAATTATATAGTAATTTGGAGGTAATTGAAGTTATATTTATAAACTTGGGTAGTAATTGAATTATCGTAAAGTTTTGATAAAATAGTTCCTTGTTATTTATTTAGTTTCATGGTGAAAACTAAAAAGATTTCATAGTCTAGGTATAAAAGCATATTCGGACATTGCTTGCAGAAAAATTATAACAGACTGGGAGGAGTTAGCGAATAGAAGTCCTTGATCTGTTAATTTGGTGAGCAAACTCTACTCTTTCAGAGTTTTAGCAAATAAAGTCAACCAGGAGTATTCATTCTAAGATGATATGAAATATCATCTTTTATCTTGTTAATTTTTTTTTAAAATAAAATACATGCATATATATATATATATATATATATATATATATATATATATATATATATATATATATATATATATTATAGTTGCATTATATTAATTTTATAAAATTATAAAACAATCATATCAGTCTTGGATTATATAAATCATACCACGGGTCCAATCAAAATTTTCTAACATATATATGTGTTTAGTGTTCAGATTTGATAGTATTTTTTTTTTTTTTTGCTATTTGATTCCTTCTTCCTCTTCTTTTCTTTTGGCTATGATATGGGTTGGTGGAAAGAAGAACATTTCAATGCATCAGATGGTGATGGAGATGGTCTTTTGAATATAACTGAATTCAATGAGTGAGCTTCTTCTTAATTTGATTCCTTAAATAAATGTTTTCATTCCTAATTGTCCTGTATGATCTTTTTAGCTTTCTGCATCCGGCTAATAGCAAAAATCCAAAGCTACTTTAATGGTTATGCAAGGAAGAAGTAAGGTAAAGCCAATTGCATCAATTTCCCTTCTCTAAGAGTTTTATATTTTTTATGTTCTTCCCTGTATCTCCTTTGATTAAGCCTAGCTTTTTGGCTGATGTACAATGAGGGGGGGAAGGGGATGATGGACAAATTACCAGATAGTAGGAATTAATTATTGGATGAAGGCATTAATTCTAAATTTTCTGTTCTACATTGTAATGGATTGAATGATCTAAACACATCGTTATATTATGTTATCTTAAAATCTAGATGTCTTGTGAGAGGTAGGATTAGGAACTTGCTGGTATTTATGACAAAATCTCAAAGGATTACAATTACCTAGTGATTAATTCTTTTGCTATCTAGTTTTGTTACATGTGATTTCATTTGTAGTTACAATTGATCTTGTGGCCATTTCATTGTATCTGCTTAATTGCTTGGCTAGTTTGCATCAATTCAAGTGTCTGACTTATTTCTGTTTCACTTCTTTAGGGAAAGAGATTTAGACCGAGATGGGAAGGTCAATTTCAAAGAATTCTTTCATGGGCTAACCCGATGTTGAGGTTACTATGTAAAACAACAAGCCAATTACATCATATCACAGGTAAAATGGGGAATGGTCAAATAAGTCCATAGATGTTGAAAATACAGAATATGAATTTTGTGTTTTCTCTAAGCACATGTATCAGGGATTTTTGTCGTATGCCAAACAAATGTTGCCCTCAACTATGACATTGTTGGTGCCACTTAGATCAACTAATAAATGAGAAAGCAAATGAGAACAAACCATTATATTTGCTTAATGATTTTATCTGCAACTATAACTTGCCTTTCACTAGAGTATTAGGCAGAATTTGAATTGAATATTTGCCTATGATTTTGATCATTTAAGATAAATGGATGTCAAATGATGGTTTCCTAAGTTATTTGGTTTGATATAAGAGTCACTAATTTCCAAGACTTATCTCTTTGCTTAAGGTATAGGAACTTCTCATCAAGATGTTCTCAGTGCATCACAAAGTCTACCTTTGCTTTATGATAGATTGTTTTCCTGAGTGTTAGGGTTATGGAATGCCTTATTATCCTGGACTTTTTCTATATGGATCAGATTTTGGGATGTAGTTACTGGATCTAGCCTCAATCTAAATGACAATAGGCAATTGATTCTTGTTTCATGAAAGGCATAGCTTGTTTATGGGTGCTGTTATTTGGTCTTATTTTATGTGCCCAAAACCCAGTCTCAATAATAATGTTGTTGATCTTTTGGTGGAGTTGGTTATTATTATTATTTTTTTTTCACAGATGGTATAATTGGCATTGTCATTGCTGTAACAACTGTAGGAGTGGTTGCTAGTGGCATTGCTGCAACTCTTGCACGAAGAAATTATCTTTCTTTTTTTTTTGAATATATTGTTTTTGTACATACATTCTTATTACAGATGCTAATTAGTACAATAATATTTGTTATTTTATTGTTTCATGACAGATTAAGGATAATATTATGTAATATTTCAAATTATTATCTATATATGTGTATTTTGGAACATATTTTGATTTGGAATCAATATATATTTATATGTGTGAGATCATTGCTGTTTACAGGTTGAAAATAAATAAATAACGATCTTTGTATACATGATTAAAATTTTAAAATACAGCAAAAGAAAAATTCAATTAATAATTTAGCGACGGATTTGCGACAGAAAACTATCGCTAATATGTAAAATATATAATTTCGGAAATAATTAGCGACAAATATTTCATCGCTAAATTTTACACTAAATTTTAATTTAGCGACGGAAAATTTGGTCGCTAATTCGGCGACTAATTACGAATATAAATTAGCGACGAAAAATAAAATTTTACGACGAACATTTCGTCGCTAAATTAGCGACTGAATTTAAATCCGTCGTTAATATATTAGCGACTGGCCTATTAGCGACTGTTCGTCGCGATTAGCGACGAAGAAATGGTATTTAGCGAATTTGCAGTTTTTTTGTAGTGTTATATTGGAATTGCCACATTTATTTCAGCATGTATATGACATTCAAATTGAAAATTGATTAACAAGTTATGTTGATCCCACATCTTGATTCCAGGCTTTATGGATTTTGAGCTGCAAATTTGTAAATACTACTGATTAAATAATTAAATAGTACGATTGGGAAATCTTGAGTTTTGAATTTTATTTAGATTCTTTTGTTAAAAAAGAAATAATTGAACAACAATAGACTTTCTTCCTTTAAAAAAATGCTAAGAGATTTTCATCAAGGACAGTGAAATCTAGAAGAGTTGACATATATATATATATATATATATATATATATATATATATAGTGCATGATTATGTTATATTAAATTATTTAAGCCATTAATGCTGTGTAATGCATTTGAGTTGACTATAATTCTTAACTGTTCTCATGTTTCGTGATTGGTCATTTGCAGCCTAGGATGCTGCACTAAATGTTGGAAATTCTCAGACAAGAAATTCACAGTTTTCAGGATCTGGGTTTACTAATTCTACCATCCAGACAACAAAGTCTCCTCAAGTTTCCACGGGAAGTCTATAAATGAGTGAGTTGGAGGTGTCTGAAGACTACACATGTTAAGTAATTAAAAACATTATTTTTTTATTCACTTATCATGAAATACAAAGTCTCCTCAAGTTTCCACTGGAAGTCTATACAAAATAGACTATTTTTTAATACATAATTGGTATACTAGGTATACTGTCAGTTATACATTATTGTTAGTTTACACAAAATGTGAAATGGTACAACTGAAATATATAGACCATTCTAAAAAAATAAAAGTTCTCTTTTTTTATTCATTATCATGAAACATAATCCACTTTTTTAAGCTTTAATTAATAGTTAAAAAAATCTATTATTAATATTTAATTTAGCATTTTCAAATGTATAATATAATTTTAATTTTTTAAACTGGTATACCGGTAATATACCTGGTATACCAGAAGGTATACCCGGTATACCGGTGGTATACCTTCAATTATGGATTTAGGTATACCGGTGGTATACCTGGTATACCGGTGGTATACCTGGTATACCAACGGTATATCTGATATACTATCTGATATATCTGGTATACCAACGGTATACCATGTATACCGCTGATATACCATAATCTAGAATACCATTTTTAATTCTGGATTTTGGTATATCACCGGTATACCTGATATACCGGTAGTATACCAAAATCCAGACTGGCAATCTCAATTCTGAATTTTGGTATATCGATGGTATACCTGGTATACCGGTGGTATATCAAAATCCAGAATTGAAAATGCTATTATGAATTTTGGTATACCAACGGTATACCTGGTATACCGAAATAAAAAATAAAATTTAATTTTGATTATCATTCAAAAAAATAAAAACAACAAATAAGCATTCAGTTGTTTGTGTTGCAGGCCAAGTGCACTATAATTAGTATATGATTCAGTAGTAGCTTAAGACCACAAGATCCTACACAAATTTAAACTTATTAACTAATTAATTATTAACTATAATGGCATAGTTATAATTAATAAAATTTTAATTAGAGTGGTGACAGATATAATTCTATCAAATTGAAATGTGTAATGAGTGTAAGGTTTAAGTGTTTTTTTTAACCGAATTTGGGATGTAAATTATTTATTATGATTTCACAGCATATATGCCAACACACATTCGAATAAGTATAGAGAAAGTACATGTGTCGGTGGCAATAACTATTTTATTTTATTTTTAAAATCACTATATCGATTTGCATAAAATAAGTATATAATATTAGAGAGAAATATTAAATCATAGATTAACCACCTTAAACATCCAGAGTTAAAAAAATGGTAATCTATGTAATTTTCTCATAAAGAAAGTTTTACAAAAATACTCAGAAAAAACATATTACAATCAAATATGCCTCCTCCTTTTTTTATTCCTTTTAAAATTACATTTTTTTTAATTTTCAATTTTAAAAATACCCCTTTTTAAATACTATATTTAACTCAAACTATACTTTTTCTTATTTCATGCTCCCTGCTTTTTCCTGACGTTATTAAACTTATTTGCAAGCATGGGTTAATGAATATTTGTTTTTTTTCCAGTAATATCGATTATAGCTGGATTTTTAGAGAAGTTAAAATGCAAAAATTTCACAGCTTCCAGTAATATGTTTAGATGTGGTGGCAATGAAGGAAATCGATAATATGAACTTGTCAATCTGTAGTTCCCATGATTATGATTCTACAAACTTTAATTACAGAATTGAAATAATTTTTGAATTATTAAATATTAAATTTGCATTTTCACATAATAATAAATAATAGAAATAATATTTTTATTCTGGCTTCATTTGCCAAGGAATTTATTCTGGTTTCATTTGTAGTGCGGAGCATTTGGACTTCCGATGAAAAACCAACTGCAATACGAAAGAGCAATAATGGCAAGCCAGATCTATAAACAAGCCAAAACTAAATGAATTGAAAAATAAAGTTAATAAACTATTGCTCTTTTTTATTTGATATTCTTTAACAACTGCCTTGTAATGTTAATGTGATTAGAAGAAAGTGGAAAAGAATATTGGGATTAAAATGGTTTGATTATTCGATAACGAATATAAATATAAATATTCAATTACTAAAATGAATACTTAATTATAAACTGAGAAACTATATGCATTACCTACCTATTTCAAGTAGGCTGCATTTATAAGCTTTAGATTTGTCGTATTAATTTAATAACTAGAGCTGTGAGGTTTTAAATTTTCCAAAAAAAATAATATATATATAGAGAGAAATAATATTCCTATCATTGTTTGATTTGAGCTTGTGAAGCATCACAAAAACAGAAAAATGGGCACATCAAGGAAAAGTCTGTTTTGCGATGAGTCATTGGTAGGAAGCAATTTTCAAATCAAATCCCTTTCAAAAAGGCTCAGGCCATTGCAAACTCGTATGGTTTCAAGGGCTACCCTTCTTCAAGCCAGCATTAACAGATCATCACTAGATTCTGAATCGCTCAAATCCCTCCTAACCATCTTCGTCTCCTTCTTTGACTCGAAAAACTTACACGAGCCAGAAGAACCCACTCCTTCAACACCATCATTAACCACTTTTCTAACAACTAAACAACCTAAAGAGCTTCTATTCTTTACCAACTACCCCGAAGGGTCACCAGATCTTCTCCTTTCTTCCATACACACAGCAAAAAATACAAACCCCTACAGCTTCAAAATTCCCTTCGAAATCATTCCAAATTGAGCAATATCTTCCAAAGAAAAACCAATTTAAAATCCTAAATCTTCTCGAATCAAACTACAAAGGCAAAAAAAACCAGATCTGATCCCTCCGAAATAGAAACCGAAACTCGAATGAAAAATAAATCAAATGGAAACAAATACCTCGCCCAACTTCTGTTACCGAGAATAGATGGGGTGCATGGCCGATTGATGACGCAACTTTCCGGCGAAGAAAGCGAGAGAGGTAGAGAGAAGAGAGAGACAGAGGGAATTGTGTTGTATTGTGTTTATATTGATAAGAAGAAGAAGGAGGAGGAGGAGGAGGAGGAAAATGAGGCATGAAAAAGAGGGAGAGTTTAAGTTAAATGAAAAAAGTGGTATTTTTAAAAATGAAAATTTTAAAAAAAGGTATTTTTGAAAGAGAAAAAAAGAATGGAGTATTTTTAAGTTTAACATCTTTTTTTTTGGGTAGTTTTGTAAAACTCCCTTTTGTATATAAACAGCAGATTTGGCCCAATTCGGCTCCATCTCATATATTTTTATAGTTTTTTCAAGTAATTAAGTAATAAAAAATATTTAAAAACATCCATTCCATAGCATAAAACTCATCGCCATTAGGATCAAATGATTCAAATGGCATTAGATGTCATATATTTTTTTTATACAACTACTGATATCATTAGGGTTGGACCGGAACTAAACAGCTTTCCTTCTATCCATAAAGATAAGGAGCAAGGCGTGGAGTGAGCATAACATGAAGAGGAGTTTGCTTGGACAAGGAAAGACTCATACTCTCAGTCATATCCACAGGCTCATTGTTTGGTGTAGTGAGGTTAAATCCTTGAAGAAATCTAGCAATAGTCAATTGCATCATTTGCATTGCAAAATTCAGTCCGGGACATGATCTTCTACCGGACCCGAATGGCAAGAACTCGAAATTCTGACCCAAATGATCTACGTGTGCTTTGCTTGTCAAGAACCTTTCAGGTTTGAATTCTTCAGGATTCTCCCAAACACTGGGATCACGATGCAACTTCCATAAATTTGTTATAAATCGAGTTCCTTTTGGAATGTGGTATCCATTGAGGGAACAATCTTCCATTGCTTCTCGTGGAATTGCTAATGGACCTGCTGGAAACAAACGTAATGTTTCTTTAATAATTGCATTAAGGTATACCAAATTATCAATGTCAGATTCTTCCACGTTTCTTTGTCTTCCAACTTTCTCGTCAATCTCCTGTTGGGCTAGCTCCATTATTCTTCTATCCTTCAACAAACTGGCCACCAGCCATATCATCGTGATTGATGTCTCATCTAAGCCTCCAAGTATAACAGCCTACATAACGGATTTCCAAATAAACTCAATTCATTAACTTTGTTACTTTATCTGATAAATAAGGAAATACTTGAATATAATAAAAGAGATGAAATTAATGTGTTGAGAAAGCTCACCAAAATGGTTGCTTTAACAATAGTTCGACGTGAATTGCCTAGTATGGGATCATCCTGAACAGTGGAAAGCAGAATATCGATGAAATTCTGGTTGTCGTTGGAGTTATCTTTCAATTCATGTTCTTGAATCCAATGTTCCAAAATATCATCAAATTCTTTCATAATCTTCTTCATCTTTCTCACAGGTCCTAAAACGTCCATCCATCCAAGGAATGGAGACATATCTGAAGGAACAAAAGGAGCAGCTATATGCGTATACTCCTTAACCATTTCTCCAAAATGACGCCCATTTGGAACATGTACACAATATCTTTTTCCATCAAGCATGCTTGTGATTGTATTCAAAACCATGGTCTCAAACAACTCACTCATATCAACCTTCACAGGACCATTGTTATTCTTTTTACACTGCAAGAACAAATCTTTGATGAAATAATTCACCTCAGATAATTGAACATGCTTCAATGATTTGAGCTTATGAATTGAGAGAAGCTCAACCGTGGTTAGCTTTCGCAGATCGCGCCAGAAAGTACCGTAAGGTGAGAACCCAAATACTGCATAGTTGTAACCAAGGTACTTTCCCGTACTGTATTGTGGGCGGATACACAAAAATTTATCATTTGTGGTGTAGAACTCTTTCATTATCTTGTAATTGCTGATCACTACAGTCCGGTGAACTCCGAGCCAGATCACGAACATTGAGCCATACTTATCAGCAATATCAGCCATGATTTTGCAAAGAGGTTTCTTGCCACCGAGTTTATGAAGGTGGCCTATTAATGGCAATCCACCCGGAATTTCTTTTGGCAAAGAAAGAACGCCTTTATTTTTATTGTTTCTCCATGCTGTGTAAAGTAGCACTAATGCTATTAACCCAAGAATTGCTACAGAGTTTGAAAACAAATCCATGATATGAGGATTGAGTGTGGAAGACTGTGTGCTCAAGATGAAGGACAATGCTCAAATTTATAGAGCTCTTGATGTGATACATACCAGGGAAACTAAGTTCCGCTTTAGCGGTCAATTCTAACTTTGTTTTTTTATTAAATCACTCAATCAGTCAACCTTGTGTAACTTTGCACACATGCGTGGCAAGGGAATTCGCCGCCGCGCCAAAATAAAAATATTAAATAAAAAATAAGGAAGCAATATAGACATTTTAATTTATTTGTACATTTTTTTTACAAGTGTTTTCGCACATTTCGTTAAGTACTTTGTTTTTTTATGAATAAAAAGTTGAAACTACGGTTTTTTTTAGCACTTGAAATTAAAATAAATAAATAAATAAATTGTGCTGGCACCACTACCATAAGTGTCGACTCTTTGTGTGCCACGAATTAGCTGAAAAAAAAAATGGCTTACATTAGCATGGAAAACAAAACAGAAACTTTCAAATTTTATGGCTTAAAATAAAACAGACTATAAGTAGACCTGTCTTATGAATCATTTCATACAATGATAATTTAATCAACTACTTTTTATTTTGCATAAGGTACTGCTTATTATCAAGTTTGTTTATAATTTCATACTATGCAAGTTTATAGATTAATAAAGAATTACATGTAGTTTAAATGACTGCGAGTTTAACTATTTTTTTTAATTAATTAAAATTTGAATTCTATTATTTGCCGTTTCTAATAATTTAATTATAAAAAATAAAGGAAAAATAGTATGCATTTTCTATCTTTTGAATAAAACCAAAAAAAAAAGTAGATGCTAATTACGATTATTGACTTCAAAATGAGGGGCCAGACGTCAATCATCTATATGTGTCTTCATCAAGAATATTTATTGTCTTCTCCTTTTCTTTGATGTATTTAGTAGTCTAAATTTGAACAACAAAATCAAGCATGGCGCTTCACTATTAAAAAAAAAAAATGCGAGAAATATATCTTATAAATCATGAAATAGCATCCTGGACAATATACTTTTATCGTTACCCATTTAGATTTTACAATTAACTCAATATTTCTATCAAAATTGAATTATGCCCCGTAACTAGTTAATCATACTTTTATCTATGATACTTGCTCAATCAACTAATGACCAATATTTTATAAGTTGGTGAATTTTAACGTTACGATTTTAAATACGATGAGTAAATTTTTAAAAGGTTAAACTTAATATTTACTAAAATAATTATTCTAAAATGGAATTGAGTAGAAAATAACTCTACGGTTTAAAAAAAAAAAGATATGTTCTGTATCAGTATTGGAGTTTAAATATTAAGAAACACAACCAAAGGCACAAAAATGAGGGCTCTTCCAACTACGCTTCATTGAAAAAAGTACTATTATAACCATTAAAAATAACTATTTTGCCCTTTAATTTTTTAAATTTAAAAATGCGTTTGATTTTTTAATTAAAATTAGTGCATTTATTATATATTTTTTTATATAATAACATTTAAAGGAGATGAAAGGTGTTTTCTATGAATGGTGAGCTAACAAGATTTTATTGACCATTACAAATTGTCAATGCATGTTATCTCTTTACGTCATCAATAAGCATTACGGAAAAAAAAAAAAAAGAAAAAGCATAATTACACATAGAACCAAATTTTAAAGGGTTAAAAGGATTTTTTAACCAAAAAATTTTAAAGGCAAAATAAAAATTTTCAGCAACCTTTTTTATTCTATATATGGTGATAATTAGAGGTGTGCACAATCCGACCAATCCAAGAAAACATCAAAAATGTAATTCGGATCAGATTGTTCGAGCATGGTAGGATTAAAAATATATGGAGATTTTGGGTTGTTCAAATTAGATTTTCAGCAATGTTATTAAAATCTGACCGGATAGAGAACCGGCAAGGCTGGTGGTTCGACCGGTTCAATCGAATTTTTTTCTATTTTTAAAATATTATAATTATTATAATTTTTGAATACTATTGTATAAAAATTAAAAAAATATTCATCAAATTTTAAATATATGTCACAAATATTCTAATAATAAGTTATAAAAATAAATTTCATTTTATTATTACAAGTGATTAATTATGAATTATTGAATATCATATGCTAGAAATATAAAAATACAATCATATCATGAAAGTAATTTCATATTTAGATGGAATACTAATAAAGTAAACACAAAAAATATTAACCTTGCATATATGAGTATAATTATATTTAATTACAATAAATTCAAATAGATAATAAGTATATTAAATTATTAAGTGACATTTTTAAAATTTAAAATGCTAATTTTTCAATAAATAAATAATAAAAATTTAATATATATATATATATATATATGTATATTTAAAATTTTTATTATTTATTTATTTGAAAAAAATTAGTATTTTAAATTTTAAAGATATTATTTAATAATTTAATATATTATTACAATAATCTAAATAGATAATAAATATATTAAATTATTAAGTGACATATTTAGAATTTAAAATATTAATTTTTTCAAATAAATAAATAAATAAATAAATAAATAAATAAATATATATATATATATATATATATATATATATATATATATATATATATATATATATATATATATATATATATATATATATATATATATATGAAAAAATTAAAAAAAAATGATTTTTTACATTTTTAGCAAAAAATTCGGTTATGTCCGGTTCGCCGGTTTTTCGGTTCAACTCGGTTTTTTCGGTTCAATTCGATTTTTAGTAGTCGAACCAACAGGCTGGCCTATCGGTTCGCAATTAAACCGGTTAAACCGGCCGGTCCGGTTTTAATAACTATTTTTCAGATTTCAAGTTAATCTGAATACTCCAGAATTCTTTTTTTTTTATCTTTATTTTATTTTTATTTTGAATATATAATTATTTATTAATTTATAATTCTTCAATTAATTTGAATATTCGTTAATAATTGTTTAAATGAAGATTTTAAAAATAAATAGTCCTATAATTTTAATTATCCTATTATTATGATTATTGGAATTAAATAGTTAAGAGAAAAAAGCAATGGCTGATTACATGCTAGAGAAGCTAAATAATAAAAAAAATAATTTTTTTATAAATTTTATATTTATTCTTTTAGTTTTTATTATTTTCTCTTCAAATATTTGTTTCAATTAAATTCATCATATTTAATATTTATTTCCACCAATTTTGCCACCCTTAATTAATTTGAGATCTTAGATCTGCCCTTGGAAAAAGGTATTATATTAATTTGTGTTTATTTTGATAGAAATTAAAGTGATTATAATTTTTATTAATTACTTTTGTTATTTGCAATGTAACTTCGAAGCAGTTTTTTTAATTTTGAAGTTTGAAATGTATTATAGTTTATTATTTATTAATTTGATATTTATAAAAATTTATAAAATATAATTCTAGATTGTTTGGCGGATAAAAAAAAAAGTTGGAAGTATTAGAGACTTGTCTCTATATTTATTTCGAAGCAAATTAGATTAAACTTTCTTTTTTTTTTTCAAATTTCGCATTTCAATTTATGCAGATGAATTGAATTGTGACCCAATCGGATGCACAACCCTAGAGAGAATAGAGGAAAACCTCGACCCCCAAGCCATATCGACCATCATCTATTATCTATATAATATATAATAAAATTGTTTGAATATTATGCTTGGAAACTTAACACGTTGCCATTTATTAATTTTTCAAAACGGCTTAATTATGTATAACATGTGGATAGATATCGACGGCTACACATAAATGAGTTTTGCAATTTCTTTTTTCCTTTTTCTTAGTAAATAATGCAATTCTTTCTTCCGATATTTAAGAGATCAAAACGATCCAAATTTCTTTATATAAAAACAAACTGTTGCTGCTATGAATCTCCTCCAAATCAAATTTGAAATCCGTGTCATTCTGTCATCCACATTCTTTTTCGATCTGGATCCTTTGATATCAAGTTTGATTTTTTAAAATTTATATAAAAAAATAATTTAAAGTTGGATATTATGAGACTTAAAATTAAATGATATTTTTAATAATGTACTATTCATATACGGGATAAATATTAAATTAAAAATTTTATTTAAAAAAATTCGATATTTTTAGCACCTAATGGTTGTAATCCTGTCCACTTTCGTGAATATGTATACCATTCTTATTTTTTTTTTCTTTACAAATTTTGTTTACTTATTTTCAAGTTTTTAGATTGAGATTAAATTTTCGTGCGTTCCAATACTGTGCATCAATTATTGAGTGTGCACCAATTGTGAACCGTTAAATTAATATTAAATATCGGTTTAACGGTAAAATATACTTAGCACCATAGTATGTATAGACTCTAAATTATTATTTTAATATAACAGTCGATTATATGTACGTCTGAGTGTGTGCATGCATGTGTTCTCATAGAAAAGTATTTATCAAGGCTTTTTGTGTGACTTTTTGTTTTTTAGATTAATTATCTTTTCCATGCGTTTTCATCGAAGAGTATTTATTTTTTTCATTTTGTGTGATTTTCCTTTTTTAGATTAATTATCTTTTCCTTTAGATGCTGTGGCAATTTTAATCACTATGATTTTAACCGGTCTTAATTTGGACAACAAAATCAAGCACGACTCTATTAGCTTACGCAGTCATTGAAGGAGGACTTCTCAATAATAGATTCGACATTGTACGATTCTAAATTAATAGATTTTATAAACTTAAAAAAATTGGACCAAATATTAAAATATTAAACATTATAAATAGATAATAAAAAAATCTTGAAATATATCTTATAAATCTTAAAATTACATCATGGCAATATAATTTTTGCATCACCATTATTGTTTTATCAATTTTATATTTTAATATTATACTTTTTTTTATCTATCACTTTTGTCGTTTTTACAAAAATTAAAAAATATTAATTAGACCTAAATTTAATATTAAATTATATGATTTTGATTAAATTATCAAATATAATTAGTTATAAATAAATTAACTTTTATTGAAAAAAAGTTAAATTGAAAAGAAAAAAATTACATTAAAAATTTAAAAATCACAAATAAATAAAATTTAAATTTTATTTAAAATATTCACATATAAAAAAGAAGAAATTACATAAATTGTCATCTTTTTAATTTTTATTTTCAAAAATTTCTCTATAATTTTTTAATTGTATCATAACTGCATTTTTAACTTTCAAAAATACTCCATTTTATTTATATGGATATGTTTATTTAAAAAATGCTTCTTTTATTTATTATTATTATTTTGCCTTCATCACCTGTCCCCTCATTACTTCTCCTCCCCTCTCTCTCTTTCTATCTTTCTTTCTCTCTCTGATGGACCCATCAACCGACGACCTTCAAAGCTTTAGCTTCTCCTTGATTGCCACCACCATCATCACAACCACCACTCTCCACCTCGATTTCGTTATCCACGTTGCCGTCGCTCTTCTCCACTGCGTCAAATCATCGCACATCCCCTTTTCTCACATGCTCGACAACCATTAATCCTCCAAAGAAAACTTAAATTCCTACCAGCTTGCCCTAGCCACGTTTAAAGAATTTGTTCACCCAATCTGCAATGACATCATGGCATCGATTGGGTTGCCAATGATCTTAATAGCCCTATGATCCCATTTTTGAGTTCTGCAATTAGGGTCACTTTTTTGAAATTGAAAGAGAATTTCGAGGAGAATGTGAAAGATGAGATTTTTGAGTGTAATTAAAGGAATTAAAGGGAGATTTTGATTTTTGAACTGGATATAGATAGTTATGTTTGTTTAAATGTTAACAGATTTTAAATAATTCTTAACTGCTATGGTGCCTATACTGATATATAATATGTGATGTTTCCCTATTGCTTGATTAGGAATCCTTGGGTTGTGTAGGACATCAATCTTGGTGATGTTGTTAGTAACAAGAGAATCAATTAGAAGTACCATCTTATAGACTCAAGAAACGGTCGGACTCAAAATGAGTTGCACTGGAAAGCATCTTACTGAGTCAATTGATTTTGGCTTTAGACATCAAATTGAAGCTAATTAGTTTACCATAAATCTCACAAAAAACATGGCATGTCAACACAAATTTAAAAGTTTAAGCAAAATCTTCAATTTAGACCAAGAAGTGATTGTAGCTTAAAAGCATACCCATATCTAAATTAAATTGAGGAAATTACATAAATTGCTTCTTTTTCAATTTTAGGTTTCAAAAGTACCCTGTCGTTTTTACAAAATTTCATTAATGCATTTTCTTATTTCATAAATACATTTTAAGCTGGTACAATTTCAAAAATGCCCCAAATTAGTAAGAGTGAGCCTAAGGCTTCATGTATGTGTTTGTTTCTCTGCTTCAAAGCAATGGAAATATACAAGGGAAAACCCAAGGCCATTCTCATGATCCATCTCCTAACTCCATTGCAAACACAGCTTCATCTGAAGCTTTTTCAATAGGATAGTCCATCTCTAAGCTTTGACAATTTTGATCCATCTTTGAGAACCCATATCCATGATCAGCGGATCCTCATTCTTTAGTTGAATCAATCGATTAAACACATTAATTTCAGATATATGAAAGTCCTGAGTTAAGGATAGGTAGTGAACGTTTTGTTTTCTTGCATTATTGCAAGGACCTTTGTCTAGTTAAAATGCCATTCGTATATCGAGTGACAAGGTCAAATGAACACCTCGGAACATTAAGTGAAATTTGTTAAATCAAAAGCGGTAAACAGTACTTGAATATTCAAAATATAGTTAAATCAAATACAATATGTTATATTTTGATAAAACAAACTAAAATACAGTTTATTTTCTTTTGTACATAAATAAATACAGTATATGTTCTTTTGCCAAAACTCAATACACTCTATTTTCTTTTATACATAAATAAATATAGTATATTTTATTTTGTACATAAATAAATACAATGTATTTTCTTTTATACATAAATAATTACAATGTATTTCCTTTTGCCAAAACTTAATATATTATATTTTCTTTTCATGTACATCAAAATATAGTGTATTTTCTTTTATACATAAATAAATACAGTATATTTTTTTTGTACATAAATAAATACAATGTATTTTTTCATGTACATCAAAATACAATGTATTTTCTTTTGTACATAAATAAATACAGTGCATTTTTTTACATAAATAAATACAGTATATTTTCTTTTGTAAATAAATAAATATAGTATATTTTCTTTTGCCAAAACTCAATACACTATATTTTATTTTCATGTACATAAATAAATATAGTGTAATGAATACATGATATTTTCTTTTGTATATAAATAAATAAAGCATATTTTCTTTTGCCAAAACTAAATACACTATATTTTCTTTTGTACATAAATAAACAAAGTGTATTTTCTTTTGCCAAAACTCAATACACTGTATTTTCTTTTTATGTACATCAAAATACAATGTATTTTGTTTTGTACATAAACAAATACAGTATATTTTCTTTTACCAAAACTCAATACACTGTATGTTCTTTTAATGTACCTCAAAATACAATGTATTTTCTTTTGTATATAAATAAATACTGTGTATTTTTGTACATAAATAAATACAATGTATTTTATTTTGTCAAAACTCAATACACTGTATTTTTTCATGTACATCAAAATACAATGTATTTTCTTTTGTATATAAATAAATACATTGTATTTTCTTAATTTGAGATTTATAGCTAAACTAATTATAAATTTAAATATAAACAATAAGTTTCATCCTCCAATTATGCTAAAAAAATGCAAAGAGTGTTTAATAAATAATAAACAAAAGTATTTCCATGCTGGGTAATCAGGCAAAGCATCAACATTTAGACAAGAAAAATGTCAATTTGGCGGTAGCTAGGAAGGCAATGTCAAATATTAGGCAAACCTTTGACTTGCAGAAACATTTATATTATATCTATGAACAATAACTTAATTAGAAAATAACTCTATAAATTGGTGGTCTGCCATTTTCGATAAAAGGGTCTCCTTCCAATATTGAACAAAATAACAAAACATTCGATTTTATCTAGATTTGATATCTCCATGCTCAAACTAGCATGATTATATATTAATAAATTCTATTTTGACAATTTCTCTTTGCTAATTATTACCATCACCAATCAATTCTTAGTTGAGTGTTTAGATTAGAAGGTTTGCTCATTGGCACATCCTTTTCCCCCCAGTTATCTGCATTACCAATTTGGGAGTTCATTTTACCGGCTCACTTTTATCACCTGTTAACATTATAATATCATTAGTCTCAAAAAACGAAAAATAGATGATGGATGGATATGGCTACACTACAAGTGGATAACATAGTTTCATGTTAACTACAAACTCATGTTTGTTTAAGTTGGTCTCTACTCAGAAAAAAAACCCATTTCCTCTTTTTCGATTCTACTTCCAAGAATTGCCATCTTTGTTTTTAGTATTATTGTTATTATTCTTCTTAATCAATGGAAAGTAACAATTTCAGAAGAGGCAATTCTTTGACATGGAAAAGCGATAATGCTGCAGAAATATTTGGACAATCTTCTCAAGTAGGAGATGATGATGAAGATTTAAAATGGGCTGCACTTAAGAAATTGCCCACCTATCATCGCTTAAGAAAAGGCATAACCACATTATCACATGGAGCTACTGAAATCAATCTGCAGAATCTTGGGTTGCGAGAGAGAAAGAATTTACTTGACAGATTGGTAAGAGTAGGAGAACAAGATAATGACTCTCGAAATTGAATGGCCTTGTCAAAATTGAGGCATTTTTTAAACTGAAAATTTTAAAAATGGTAATTATAAAATAAAAAATTTTTAAAATAGTATTTAAGAAAATAAAAAAATAAAGGAGTGCAAAATGTTTTTTTTTTGTGGCATTTGTGAAAAAATCCCTAAAATATTAGAGAAATGCTCTTTCATTTTTGTAAGGCCTTATTTGGATCATCGGTCACAATAAAATAGTATAATTTAATGTTTTATTTAAAAAGGAGGACTTTTGATGGTTATGGTTTTTGTGGTTAATTCATAGTTTCATTTTGTCCGGATTAATAAATTTGCATGATTTTCTTGTAATATACCACATTTATTTAATTTTAATAATTCCCTTTGTATTCTAATATGAGACTAATTTGTTTATCTTTTTTATTAAAATTATTTTTATTTTTATTTTTTAAAATTTTTATCTATCAAAAATCTATTAAACCATACCATATATACCATATCATTTTTTTCATAACATGACAATGATGACATGTTAACAATATTTATTCCATTCAATTGAAATAATATGATTATCCCAAATAAAATACAATTCAAAATATAAAAACAAATTTGGGAACATCACAATCATAATAATCATATTGAAAAATACATCTCTATACAATTCAAAATCATATAAAAAACAAACGATAATATTTTGAAAGTACAACAAGTATGATGTTGTCTGAAAAAAATCCTATAAATCTAGCATAGTATTCTTATACTAACCATTTTATAATATGCATAAGCAGGAGCTCCTTGAACATACAACTACTCCACTTGCCCATCTTCATCTCCATTTGCAAAGCTACAGCCAAAAATTCATCATATATAAGTAAGATGCAATGACAAGTATCAAAAAACAAGGAGATTAATGTAGTGGATTACATTCTTTACCATAAATATGTTACATCAAAGATCCAGTATGTTGGATTTTTCAAAGAAAATGAAAGACTAAGATGAAAGTGACAGTAATAAGAGCAAGAAAGAACATACTAAAATTTGCTGTATCTGTCTACGTACTTTAATTATCAGATAATGAGTTTAAATACAACAAAAAATAGTAACTGAAGAAGAGAAAAATAAGGCATTACATGGAACACATTTTCATGATCAATAACTTCCTAAAAAATAGCAACTTCTACTTACCAAATCTTTGAAACATTCAAACAAACGAGAAATTGAAAATAACAGAGCAAAGCAAAATAATACATAAAATTCCAGCTTCGATCACGTTGCAGCAGCTGAAGCACAGCTTCAACACTCCTCCTTGCTTTGGTTGCTGCAAACTCTAAGTTTTTCTCTAAGAAATTCAAACTTACTTCTTGGCAGAGGCTTTGTAGATATGTCAGCTAGTTAAAGATTAGTTTTGTAGTACTTTAAGTTAACTGATCCTTCCTTCTGCACATCTCTGAGAAAGAAGAATTTAATGTTAAAATGCTTAGTTTTTTTCCATGAAAAACAAGATTCTTTGAGATAGCAATGGCTGCTTGATTGTCCACAAACACCTCTGTGCCATCTTCTTGCTTCAAATTCAAATCAACCAGTAGCTTTCGGAGCCGCAAAGCCTGGTTTGCAGCTGCTGTTGCTGCAATAAAGTCTGCTTCAGAAATAGATTGTGCAATAATCTCTTACTTTTTGGAACACCATGAGAAAAATACCAGAACCAAATGTGAAATAGAATCTAGAGGTGTTTTTCATATCACTAGAGTCACCCCACTTACTATTAGAATACCCCTGCAAAGCATACTCCTAACTAGCACAAAACTTAATTTCATTATCCAATGTTCTTTTTATATATCTAAGAACCCTTTTAGCAGCAGTAAAATGAGTTTTAGTAGCACAGTTTGTAAATCTAGATAATAGACTTATAGAATGCAAGATGTTAGGTCTTATAGCTATTAGATACATCAAACAACCCACTAGACTTCTGTAGAACATTTCATCAACCTTTTTCAGCTTCATCTTCCTTGCTCAGCTTTTCCTTTTGACACATGGGAGTATCTACACTTTTGCATTCATCTATTCTGAATTTTTTAGAATTTCCTTAGCATACTTCTTTTGATAGATAAACACTTCTCCATTCTTCTGCTTTATTTCCATTCCTAGAAAGTAAGCCATCTCTCCTAAATCTGTCACCTCGAAGGCCTGCTTCATATCTTCTTTGAATTTTTTGACAAGTTCTTCATTGCTTCCTATAACCAGTAAATCATCTACATACAATGAAACAATAACAAAATTGATTTCATCACCTTTGATGCAGAGAGTAGCTTCAGTGAGGCTTTTTTTAAAACCCAGTCGCATCAAATGCTTATCAATTTTGCTGTACCAGGCCCTTAGTGCCTGCTTTAGGCCATACAAAGCTTTTTTAAGCAGATACACATTATCCTTATGCCCTTCCACAGTAAAGCCCTCAGTCTGTTCAACATAAATATAACCCTCAAGAAAGCCATTCAAGAAAGCAGAGTTGACATCAAGTTTATATACTTTCTAGCCCTTTTGTGCAGCAATTGCAAGTAATAACCTGATTGTATCTAGTCTGGCAACAGGAGCAAAAGTGTCGAAAAAATCAACGCCAAAAATTTAAGTATACCCTTTCACAACAAGCTTAGCTTGTTTATTGAGCCATCAACATTTAGGTTGGTTCTAGAAATCCACTTCACTCCTATCACTTTTTTGCCTTCAGGCCTTTTCACTAGCTCCCATGTCTTATTCTTCTCAATCATGGTGAGTTCTTCCTTCATTGTAGCCCTCCATTTTGGATCTTTCTTTGCTTCCTAGAAATTTGCTGGTTCAAGAACATCTATATTGCATCTTTGATAAATATCAGAGAGTGATCTTGTGCCTTTTACTGAACATCATCGAGCAACTCATCTTCTTTAAGCTACAATTTTGGAACTTGGTTAGGAGTCAAAGCTGATTGCTTTCCTTCCTAATCCCACTTATCATTCTTCATGAAATGCACATCTCTACTTATCAAATTTTTCTTAGTGTTTGGTTGAAAAATAAAAAAAAAACATCCAAACACCTTTAGATTTTTTAGAGAAGGTTTAAAACCATACCATACTTCATATGGAGTTTTTTCTGCTACAACTTTTGTAGGAGGCCTGTTGAGAAGAAAAACATCAGTGTGTATTGGTTCTACCCAATATTCCCTTGGAAAATTCTTTTCAAACATCAAGCATCTAGCCATCTTTATTATTGCTTGATTCTTTCTCTCACTAAATCTATTTTGCTGCGGAGTGTATGGAGCAGTGAGTTGATGTTAAAATCCAGCCTCTTCATAGAAAAAATTAAACTGATTGGAGGTGTACTCCTTCCATTATCAGATCTTAAAGCTTGGATCTTATAACCACTTAATTTGAGTTTTAATCCATTGCTTGAATTGCCAAAATGCAAAAACAACTTTTGACTCGAATCTAAGAAAAAATATCTAACACATTCTGGAATAGTCATCAATAAAGATTAAAAAATGCCTACTCCCATTGAGAGATGGAGTTCTTTGAGGTCCAGCTAGGTCTGTGTGTATTAATTGTAACTTTTTAGTAGCTCTCCATGTTGATTGCTTAAAGGGAAGTCTTGATTGCTTTCCTTGTTGATAGGTTTTACAATTTGGAATTTTAGATTCAAGGTGAGGGGAGACCTTGGACCAATTCCTTTCTATGCATATTTAATACTACTGCATGATGAAAGAGACCAAGTATTCTGTGCCATAATTCTGCTTTAATCTTTGTTGCTGAATAGGTTGCTTGCTCTTCCTCCAAACGATTTAGAGCAAACTTTTTCCTTTTATGCTCACCTTCAATACTTCTTCTCCTCCTGAATCTTTGGTTAGACATTGATTGCCTTTAAAGATCACTTTGTAACCTCTTTCAAGCAGTTGTCCAACACTTAATAGATTTTGATTAATATCAGGTACAAATAAAACATCTTTGATTAGCTTTGTAACCAAACAATTTTCAATTGCCACAGTTCCTTTTCCCTTAACAACAATGTATTGTCTATTGCTTATCTTCACTTTTGAGGTTATTGATGTGTCTAACTCCTTAAAAAGATCACTATCAAAAGTCATGTGATTGGTACAACCACTATCTATGAGCCATTTGTCACAAGAATGAAAGCTTGCAAAATAGGTTGCAACAAAGAGCTACTCCTCATCCTCTTGGTCTGCAACTTGAGCAACATTCTTCTGCTGTGGATTCACTTGTTGTTGAGTGTTGTTCTTGTAAATTCTTCTGGTATGGCCTTTTTCAGCATTTAGAAGATGAATGACCCTTCCTTCCACAATATTTACAAGGAGGAAAATTAGATTTTGTTCCCTTACTGGTATTAGGAGAATCAGAACTTGCATTTCCCTTCTTGTTCTTCTCATACTTCTTCCCTTTTTGTCCTTGATTGGACTGTGCTTTTGCAACTAATACACCTTCAACAGATTCTTCAGACCTCATGAGCCTTCTCTGTTCTTGTGCCTGCAAAGCATGCATCAATTTTGCTAAACTAACCTTTGACAGATCTTTAGTGTTTTCTAGCGAGGAAATAGTTGCTTTAAATCTTTTAGGAACAGTTACAAGGATTTTTTAAAATAATTTAGAATCAGGAAATTCAGAACCAAGTAACCTTACTTTGTTTGCAATCCTGAGCAATTTGTTAGAGTACTCCTTCACCGTCTCAGAATCCTTCATCTTTTGAAGCTCAAACTCTTTGATTAGATTTAGAATTTGCATCCCCTAATTCTCTCGTCTCCTTCATACTCCTTTTTTATGAAATTCTGGACTTCAAAAGCCGATTTCATTGCATGATTCTGATACAGATTTCATAGGAGACCGCAACAAATAACATAGCTCTTGCCTTCGACTTTCTTGATTTCTTCTCCTTGTGTTTCTTTATCTACGCCATAGTTGGATTCATAGGTAATGGAGGAACTTTATAGTCCTCCACAGCTTCCCAAAGATAATTTGCCTCCAGATGAGCCTCTATCTTTGCTGCCCAGACATGATAACCTTCACCATTGAAGATTGGTAGTGCTAGTGCAGTAAAAGGTGTTTCTGAATCCATGGAAGAAGAAAGCAAAATAATAATAATAATAAAAAAAATTCTCTCAATCACAGGTCCCTCAAAAAGTTAGCTTTGATACCAATTTTGTTGGAGTTTTTAAAGAAAATGAGAGACTAAGATGAAAATGACAGTAATAAGAGCAAGAAAGAATACACTAAAATTTGCTGTATATGTCTACATAATTTAATTATCTGATAATGAGTTTAAATACAGCAAAAATAGTAATTGAAGAAAAGAAAAATAAGGCACTACATGGAACACATTTCCATGATCAACAACTTTCCTAAAAAAAGCAACTTCTACTTACCAAATCTTTGAAACATTCAAACAACTGAAAAATTGAAAATAACATAGCAAAGTAAAATAAAATAAATAAAATTCCAGCTTGGATCCCGTTGCAGCAGCTGAAGCACAACTTCAACGCAACAGCTGCACAGATTTCACAAGCCACAAGATCATGAGATAGGAAACTTCACATGTAAGATGTGAGATGTCTAAGACACAGAGAAGAAGAAGAAAAGAGGCAAGGCAAAAGTTCATCAAATATAAGTAAGATGTAATGGCAGGTATCAAATTTCACAAGCCACAACAGTTGCACTTATTCTAACAGAAAATAAGGAATGGCTATGAAATAGGAAAGAGGAAACTACAACTTTGAGAAGCAGACGTCTAAGTTGAAGTTTTTGTGCTACGATATCCTGACAGCTGACAATTCCCCTGCTGAAATTGCTTGCGTTCCAATTCAATTCTATCAAAGTCAATGGAAAATTCAATCATCTAAACCAAACAATGATCACCAGATATGAAAATGAATAACTAAAAAACACAAAATATAAGTAACGGACAAAGAAAGAGACAAACTGGTGCTCAAGAACCCAAAATAAACAGCAGTGTCAACACTAGACATGTTAATATCGTGAGATTATATAGCATAATCAATAGACTAAAGCACAAAGTGAACAACAATTCAAAGAAGATCAGCCACCATGCATCAACCCAGATATATCAGAAAATATAACAACTACTTATCAAAACGATGACGTCTAACTAACATAAATTAACAGCTAAATAAATATTCTTCGTCCTCCATTCTGGATGGAGCTTGGTAAAAATCAACCAAGCCCAGCTTGGACTTCAATTTGTAGAACAAAGGGGAATAAAAGCTTTCAGCTTGTCTTGAACAATGTGGCCATCCATATCAAGGTGCTTTGTGTGCTCATTGAACCCAGAATTAATTAGCTGTTGCTTTATTATAACAATAAAGAGAAATCAGAAGCTGGAAAGGAATGTCCAAATCAGTGAGATTATATGTAACCCACTAAAGCTCACATGCTTTCATTACTGCTTTTATACTCAGCTTCAGCAGATGACTTTGATGCTTTATTTTGCTTTTTGGATTTCCAAGAAATCAGTGAAGCTCCTAGATAAACACAATTGCATGTTACTGAATTTCTAGTACCGGGGCAAGAAGCCCAATCCGGGTCATAGTAAGCTTGAAGTTGAAAATCAATATTGGAAGGAAAGAAAAGATCCAAGGAAGAACAACCTTCGAGTATTAACTACAAATTGGCTGAGAATATGGACTGCATGCATATGTGATGTTTGGCCTGGTGAAGCCAAAATATATAAAAGCCACCCAATAAGTTTTCTATATTTTGATCCACCATTAAATCACCGGAATCTGCAGCCAACTTAATTTCTTTTTGCAATGGTGTATGAGCTAACATGGCTGATTCGTTTACCAGATCAAGTATGTACTTCCTCTGATTGATGTAAATACCATCATTAGTCCTGGCAATTTCCACACCTAGACAATACTTAGCCTGCGCAATCTTTAATTGTAAATTTATCATCCAAGTGTTCTTTTTTTTTTTTAAATTCTTGGATCGCTCAGTCTAAGTTTGCAGTGAGCAAAGATGTGATGTACATAAACAAAAAAGCATCACTTTTTGTAGGACAAACAAAGAGTGGTCATGGGGTGATTGTTTGAATCCATAAGCCCATATAATGCCCTCCTAACTCGGCAAACTTGATATTTTTGAGCTTTTAAATAATCATCAAGAGGTTCCATGTGGACTTTGGTACTAATTTAGCCTTATACCTGTATACTATGCCATTAAATTTTAACTTGACTTTATAAACCCACACTGCTCTATATAGTCATCAACCTTTAGTAATTAGTAAGTAAATAGTGTGCCCTGTAATTGATTTTTCACTATAGGATCCTAAATATCTAAGTGTATTAACTAAAAAAAACAGAAGCAGACCTGCCCACACTAAATGGAGAGGAAGTGATGCTTTGTTTATAGAAGGGGCGGAAATCACAATCAGCAAACTTATCGTCAAAACAAATGGACTTTCATAAAATGCCAAATGTTTCATTACTGACAATTAGGGGTGAGCATTCGGTCGGTTCGGTTTTGGACCGAACCGAAAACCGAACTTCAAAAAATATAAAAACTGAACTGAACCGAATTTTATAGAACCGAAAACCGAATAAACCGAAATAATTTTGATCGATTCGGTTTGGTTCAATTGGTTCTGGGTCAATATAGGCTTATTTTTTATTGAACTTTTAACCTACATGGGTCCATAAATTAAATTAATTTATATTCAACAAAATAAATTCATTTAAAATAACTAAAATTAAAATAATATACATAAATTTATTATATTATATTTATAATAAATACTAATCAAAATTACATTAAAAAAAATCTATATGTATCCTTGTCTTGACACCAACAATTATAAATTATTATCAGTCATAGACCTTTAATTATTAATATTAATGGCCACTTTTTGAAAAAAAAATATATTGTACCCCAAAATTAGCATTCTGATTAATTCAATATATTAACATTTAATACATATTTTTCATAAATATCAACAAGATATTTAATAATTTAATTGATATTTTTCTTTTTCTACACATTTTACTGTTGATAGCCTTAATTAAAAGAGGTGTTCAGTCTTTCAATATAAAAAAATGATTTTGACCAAATACGAAACGACTTGTATTTAATTATTTAGTGAATAAAGAGAAGAAAGTCAACTAGAGGGCTAATTAAATAAATGCAAAATTTAAGGTAAATTCGAAGGTAATTAACTTATTTAATCAAATGTCATATTAGCTTTCAAAACTTATTTAAAATTGTGGACTTTTGATATTTATTCACCCTCAATAATTGAGTGTATCAGTATATAAAATTAAAATTTAAATTTTACATCACCAATAAAAATCCGAGTGATAATTTGATATCCGCATTTTAATCGTATCAACTGTGATATGCACACGACACATGCTATTGCATTTTCTAAAAATTATGCTTCATACAGAATAAACCTATCGTTTGCTTTTCTTATCAAAATTGATTTTAATTCAACTATTGACTTTTATTTGGTAAAGTTATAAATTTTTAATTACAATCGGACTTAAATTGAATATATCGATTTAAATTGAAAGGAAAGAACTGATACTTGATATATGCAAATATATTTTAATTAATTTTAGATTAAGGGTAAATTTTTGTTCTTCTTAAGTTATGATGTATACAAATATATTTTAATTTATTTTAGATTTAGAATAAAATTTGGTTTCTTTTTGCTTGGTCAGTTTTTGACATTAAAAATATTAAAATGATCAGATTTTATCTTATTTTGGGATGAAAAATTCAGTGACCGAAAAAATAGATTGTGCGAGGCAAAACAATATTAATGTCAAAAAAATAAGAAAACTGCCGTTTGTTGGTTTAGAACCTAGGACCTTGGAGAATTTTTCTTGTTTTCATGCCATCAGTCCAACTTATATTCTCTAAAATATCAATATTATAAAAATATATGTATAAAAACTTCGATCGGTTTGGTTCTTTTAATTTTTTAATTTCAAAAATCGAATCAAATCGATTAAACCAATTTTTTATTTCGATTTAAAATCGAATGAACTGAAAATCAAAATAATCGAATTAAATAGATTAAAATTTATTCAGTTCGATTTAATTTTTGATTTTAATTCGGTTCTGCACACCCCTACTGACAATAACCATTATCATTTGGGCCTAATTATACTGTCCATCCATTTAACAGTCCAATTTATGACAAAAGTTTAGACCCAGTTGATGGACAGTCTGACTGGACTAATAGAACCATACCTTGCTAGTTTATTGACACATACTGCTGACCATATTATTTTAAAAAATTTAATCTTAATACTCAAGTATGGATATATATCTTATATACATTGTATATAACTCCAACATACATGAATCAAGGTATTGAGCTCAAATATACACTGTATATAACTCCAACATATATGAATCAAGGCATTGAGCTCTCGAGATATTCTCCCTCTAATCTCTCTCTAAGTTTACTAAATTAAGTTTGAGAGTGTTGGGATTTTTTTATTTGCAAATTCAGCTTATCTCTTCAATTGGATTGAATTTGTCCATCCAAAACTCACACGTTTAAAGCTATTTAGAAATTATCAACTACAGTAAGTCCTTTGTCATAAAAAAAACAGAACTGGGTGGGGGCTGGTCATGCGAAATCCCACATCGGGTGATGTGGTTAAGTATGTGTGTTTAAAGGCGTAGGTAGAGATCGTTGCAGTCAGCAATTGTCTGTGACGTATTTCTGCTACAGTAAGTCATTTGCCATAAAAAAAAAAAAAGAAATTATCAACTACAAAATAAGATGGGTGTTTTAGTCTTTTGTGCCACATTCTTTATATATATATATATATGATACAGGCATGTTTAGCTAGATTATAACTTGCCTAGAATTAAAGGTGCATTAATTATAAGTACATACTTCATTCATTTTTTTTATCAGTCACTTTTGTTATTTTTACTAGAATTAAAAAATAATAAATAGACTTAAATTTATTATTAAATTACGTGATTAAAACGAAATTATCAAATCTGATTGGTTTTGACTTTATTATGAAAAAAAAATAAATTAAAAAAATAAATTAAATTACATTGAAAGTTTAAAAGTGACAAATAAATAAAATTTAAATTTTACTGAAAAGTGACAGATAAAAAAGAACGGAGGGAGTATAGAAATAGGCTCTAGCCTAGCCATTTCATCCCAACAAATTACAGGCACACGTAGGAGTACATGAGCATTGACTGGAAAACAACTACCGCTGCCAGTTAATATAACAGCTACCGAAATTTTCCCTTCAAAACTATTAATAACTATCTAACATAACATTAACATCTAACTAACAGAATATTAACAGCTAAGTAAATATTTTTCAGGATACTTTCCCAAAACTGGAGGCTAGCGAAAAAGACTCGAAGCTCTAGTAAGATTAAGGGTGAGCGCAGTTGGATTATAACCAAAAACCAAATTGAATTGAATTAGTTTGGTGGGGATTCTATTTCTAAATATATTGATTGTCTTGCTGTGGACATTGTTCTTTATAGAAAAGACATGCCCCCTCGACTTCAGCATTTAGTGTCAGATGCATTCTTTGTGCTTCCTGGTTTGTCCTGTCCACTTTCTTGGATGCGATTCTTAATCTTTTTTTTTTTTTCCTTTTTCTCAACTTTTGTTTCATATTTTCGTGTTTTTAGATAAAAAATAGTATTTATTAATTTGACAAAACAAATATAATTAATTAATTCAAAAAAGAATACAAAAGACATAAAGGGAGGTAATTAACAAATAATTGCCCTCTTAAATTATTGAAATTATATTTTAAGTATAGTACATATATTATCCGAACTCATACTTTTCCTTTTGATAGACGAAGAAGGACATGGACCGGAACTAAAGAGCTATTGTACTATTCATAAAGATGAGGAGCAAGGCGTGAAGTGAGCATAACATGAAGAGGAGTTTTCTTGGACAAGGTAATGCCCAAGGTCTCAGTCATATCCACAGGCGCATCATTTGGTGCTGTGAGGTTAAATCCTTGAAGGAATCTAGCAACAGTCAATTGCAGCACTTGCATTGCAAGATTCCCTCCAGGACATGATCTTCTTCCTGACGTAAATGGTAAATATTCAAAATGTTGGCCCGTCTGATTTACGTTTGCATTGCTTGTCAAGAATCTTTTGGGCTTGAACTCTTCAGGATTCTCCCAGACATTGGGATCGCGATGCAACTTCCACAAATTTGGTAAAAATCGAGTTCCTTTTGGAATATGATATCCATAGAGAGTACAATCTTCCATTGCTTCTCGTGGAATTGCTAGTGGACCTGGAGGTAATATACGTAATGTTTCTTTAATAATTGCATCCACTTATACCAATTTTTCGATATCAGATTCTTCCACTATTCTTTCTCTTCCAACTTTCTCGTCTATTTCTTCTTGGGCTATCTTCAATATTCGTCTGTTGCTTAATAAATTGGCTATACACCATGTCATGGTGGAAGATGTGCTGTCAGTTCCTCCAACTATTATAGCCTACATTAATAAGCATGGAATATAAAAATGAATTAGTAGAAAAATTAAAAAAAAAAGTCATAATACATCTAGTAACGGAATTTAAATCATAGTTAGGCCTACAAAAGGATAAAATACTTTTGTGTAAGTATTTAAATATGAAAAAAAATTATTTAAATACACAAGAAAGCTTACCATGACCGTTGCTTTAATAACAACTCGACGTGAATTGCCAAATTGGGAATCATCCTCAATAGTACTGGAAAGCAGAACATCCATGAAATCCTTGTTATCATCGTTGGAGTTGGCTTTCGATTCATGTTCTTCAATCCAACTTTCCATAATGTCATCCAATTCCCTCAATATCTTCTTCATGTTTTTCACAGGTCCTAAAAAGTCAATCCATCTAAGGAATGGAACCATATCTGAAGGAACAAAAGCACCAGTTGCAAGCATATAATCCTTAATGATTTCCGCAATATGACGCCCCTTTTGAACAACATCTCCACCATGGCGATCACAGTATCTTTTGCCAACAATCAACATTGTGATGAAATGCAATACAAAACTCTTAAACGATCGACTCATGTCAACTTTCACAGGATCATTGTTATTTTCTTTACACTGCAAGAACAAATTTCTAATAAAGCAACTAACCTCAGTTACTTGAACATGCTTCATTGATCTGATTTTATGTGCAGAGAGAAGCTCAACCACGGTTAACTTTCGCAGATCACGCCAGTAAGGACCGTAAGGTGAGAAGCCTACGGGAGCATAGTTGTAACCAAGATGCTTTCCTGCACTGGATTGTGGCCTTGAAGCCAAGAATCTGTCATTTGTGGCGAATAACTCTTTCATTATCTTGTAATTGCTGATCACTACAGTCCGGTGAACTCCAAGCCGGATCATGAATATTGGGCCATACTTATCCGCAAAATCAGCCAAGATTCTGAAAAGAGGTTTATTGCCACCAAGTTTATGAAGGTGACCTATCAGCGGCAATCCACCTGGAATTTCCGGGGGCAAAAGAGGAACACTTTTAGTTTTAGCGTTTTTAAGCCTCCATGAATTGTAAACTAAGAATAATGCTATGACCCCAAGAATAGCTACAGAGTTCGAAACGAATTCCATGTTGGGGTTCGAGTATGGAGGATTGTGTGGTGAAGTTGAGGACAACGCTGATATTTATAGAGCTCTTTATGGGTTAACAGGGAAAATATGTTCCACTTCAGTGGTCAAGATGATGATTTACGCATTACAATTTTCAACTAATTACTCGTTGCTTAATTTTACAAAAGCAGGTACGGCGCTACATTGGTTGACTGAATTTTATTCACTAGAATTTTCTTTTGCTTTTATTTTTTATGAATAAAAAATCAATCATAAAGCATTTGAAAAATATACCCCGATGGCTATGCGCACCGCTGTATGTACAAGCAGCAAAAATTTGTTTTGAAAAGTAAATTCCGTCGAATTGGTTAATAAAAAATTATAATTTAATTCGTTAATAATTTATCGGACCGCAAAATATAATTTGACCTATTTATATGATTCTTATAATTAAATTTATTTATAATTTACATGTGATTCATTTATATTTTTTTTTTATAATTTTGTAACTTTTTTTTATATCAGTTATACCCAGCCGTTTGGCACTTATACCAAAACAAAATATTAGATAAAAGATAATTTTTATTTTTTAATTTTCTAACCAAGAATGTATTTTAATGCACGTGTGGGTTAGTGGGTGCATGCGTATGTGTATGTGTATATATATAGCTTAAACTTTTGGAGAGAGAACATGAGACTCTCATTTGATGAAATTAATTATTTAATGAAATAATAAAATTATAGTTATTTAATCACCACAAACTTTAAAAAGAAAATTTGTTGTGCCCTACACATATATATATATATATATATATATATATATATATTAATAATAAAGTAAGGCATGATATGGGAAGATGAGAGTCTTGGAGACTATTTTTGCTGGTCATGTTGAATTATTTGAGAGGCTATCGGCGTTCTTATTTGCTTTGGAAGAGTACAATTCGGAAACTATGTATGAGTTTGTACTTCAGGATACCAAAAATCCAAGGGTATATATATTAATAATAAAGTAAGGCATGATATGAGAAGATGAGAGCCTTGGAGACTATTTTTGGTGGTTATGTTGAATTATTTGAGAGGCTGTCGGCGTTCTTATTTGCTTTGGAAGAGTACAATTCAAAAACTGTGTATGAGTTTGTGCTTCAGGATACCAAAAACCCAAGGGTGAAACAGTTTCAAAGACTTTTTTGGAGTTTTAAATCCGTCATTGATGGATTGGGTCATTATAAGTCGATTATATTAATCGATGGCACATTCTTAACGGAAAAATTTCAACAGACTTCTATGATAGCCAGTTTTGTAGATGATAATGACATGTTATTTTCAGTTGCATTTGCGGTCGTAGAATCTGAGAATAAATCAAGCTGGGCTTGGTTTATGACAATGATTAGAAAGTATGTAACTCAGCGCATGGCATTACCGTCATATCAGATAGACACATTGGTATAATGGCTTTGTTTCGAGATAAAAGGAGCGAAATGGAAAGAATAACTGAGCTTTCACAGATTTTGTTTGCGACATTTTGTAAGCAATTACAACACGCACCACAAGAATTCAATAATAAAGGACATGCTATACAAGGCGGATAAGTAATTTAATATTAATTTACTTTTAATATATATTGTTATATGATTTGTTGATATTTTAACTCATAACTTGGTAGGTGCGCAATTTAAACCATGCAAGTTCAAGCAGAAGATGGAGGAAATAAAAGAACTCGACAAAGATTCTTACAATTGGGCAATGCAGATATCATTAGATAAATGGATGTTATCCGAGGATGGTGGTTATAGATATGACCATACGACAATAAATATTGCTGAAAGTGTTAACAGTGCTCTTAAAGAAGTTCGGATGATGCCGATCACAACAATCGTTGAGCATACTTTTGCCAGTTTGGTAAAATATTTTGAGAATAGGAGAGGTTTATATATGACTAAAACGGGTCAAGGATTACTCTTCACTCCTAAATTAAATGCATTGAAATTATGAACAAATGGGCTAACAAGGCTAGAAGACATGCTGTGCTCCGCTATTATAATCGCTATAAACTGTTCAAGGTGATTGCTGGCAAAGCACCATAGGTAAATGTTGAGCTGGACATATATGTACTGAGCTTAGAGAAGCGACAATACGAGTGTGGCAAGTTTCAAGGAACTAAAATGCCTTATTCGCATGTTATCGCAGCATGTATGAGTAGGAACGTTGATATGTTCCAATTTGTTGACAATTGCTACAGCATATCCAAAGCATTTAAATGTTATGAGGGTGAATTCATGCCTATGTTACATAAATCATATTGGCCACCATATAATGGGCCAAAAATTATACTTGATATGGAATTGGTTAGGAAAAAAGGTCAGCCAAGAACAACTTGTATTCGCAATGAGATGGACAGGTGTGAACGAGGTCATGGGACGCGTTGTAGCAATTATGGGAATGTCAGACATAATAAATATGTAGAAGTGGTGCTAGTCCTTCCAACCAGTATTTCAATAGCTGACATATTTTTATTAATGTACTAAATATATTTGTTATGTTTAGTAATTTATTGCGCTTCAATATATTAATTAATACAGTTAATTGGATGACTTGTAATAAATAATAATTGAGGAAAAATTAATAAAAATATTGTAAGATAAATAATAATGAACGCTACATATCTATTGAAATATTACAAGTTAAAACATAGTTAGTATCTCCTACTATGAGAAGTGGTGCAATGGGTAGGGGTATCGAGATCCATCTCATATGCGTTACGATCACTATACAGTGGTTGATCTGCTAAACCCTAAGTTCCTACAATAGTTAGACTACTAAAAAGTTCATTAAAGAACTCATCATGTAAGCTCATATGATTGCTCTGTGCATAATTATTGTATGGTGTTGCATCGCCTTCTGATAAGGTAACATTCAAATCAACATTAAATCTAAAATGCCAATATCCAGAAGGGCCTGATCCAAAAGGCCCAGCTTCATAAGGCCTAGCCTCATAAGGCCTCGATCCAAAATGCCCAGCTCTAGAAGGCCCAGTTTCATAAGGCCCGATCTAGAAGGCCCAGCTTTATAATCATGATATCTGATGGACCAGCTGTAGCATCATACTGTCAATTCTCATGGAATGAAGGCACACTGAAGGAGTTGGAAATATTTTCCTAAAAATATGGCCATGGTATAGGTTGGGGAATTTGGTGCACACTTGGATAAATAGAAATAGAAGACACTACCATCCTTCTTTTAGCAATGCCTCACCTGTTACGAGGGGTACTTCAAAATTCTTCATATGGTGTAGTAAGTGATGGAATATATGTAGGATCAAGTACAGGTTGTTGAGGATAATTTGTTGACATCCTATCATATGCACCCACAGCACCTAGAATGCTTTCAGATGCCAAACAAATATTATTGCCTTCATGAAACATTCGTTCCTTAGTATCAGCCTACAAGAAAAAATAAAACATATTAACAGTCATCAATAATATATGTAAGTTAAAAAAATACATAAATAATAATACCACATACCGATGAACCCAATGTTGCTCCAACAAGGGTTATCCACCTTTTTGTCCGCTGAACATACCATTGCATATATTATGATCTGGGATGCAATGGGTAATTCATAACACGACCCGTAATAACCCGATTATGTCTATTATGCCACTCAAAAATAAATGTTGAAAATTTCAATTCCCAATTTTGCTCTAGGTGGCCCTCAAGTCAATAGAATGCACCTCATTATTTTTTGTTGAGGGCCAGGAATCAGCTGATCCATGCCAAATTGTCTCATACACCTATCGGGTTGGTGGCACTCAATAATATTAAAATATATTAGTGGCACTACAGATCTCCAGCTTGCATGTCCACTAGTACAATGTTTTGGCAACAGGTGCATCACATTTTTATACGGTTCCCACATCATCTATAAATTTAATTTAATAATCACCAAAATATTTGCAGAAATTAATTATTTTTAATTTAACAGTATTAACTCAATTAAAATAAATATAAATCTGATCATAGCGCTGCAAGTCCAATGCCTCTCGAAAGTTGTTAACACTTTTATTATTATTGTTTCTTAAATCCAATCGGGCTCACCACCTGTTACACAATAAATTATGAACTTAGTCAACATATTTTTTTAAAAAACAAAACTAAAAATATTTCAAAATTACAAATAATAAATTAATTTTACCTAACACCATACGGTCTGCCCTGATCTAGAATAACTCTGTGAATAAAAGTTGGCTTAAATTGAGGGAGTCTTTTCCATGCCCACATTTGGATTAACTGGTGATATCCGCCCAGTCCATTTGCATTAGGTCGGGTCGCACAGCATAACTCCCTATATAGCCATGCCAAAACTGCTGATCCCCAGCTATAACCACCGATTTCAACTAAATTCTCCAATAGCGAGAGGAACATAAAATGAACATAATTATTAACCTTTTTAGGACATAGTAGTCCATCAATACAACACAGAATCCAAGAACGGGCAAAGCATTGTATTTAGTAGTCTGTAGCATCGACCGGTAAGTGATTGAAATTTTCAGACAACCACGACATTCTTAATTTTAGTCCTTTAATTTCTTCTACAAGGGAAACAATGCCCAATAGCTGACCGTAAAGCTCAAGAAAGTCATGGTTTAAATGCCTCGTAACTGGATGTCCTTCCATAGGCAACCCGATGAGTATCTGTATATCTTTAAGAGTTATTGTAATTTTACCAACTGAAAGGTAAAAAGTATGTGTCTCTGGCCTCCACCTCTCCACAAGAGCAATCATCATGTCAGCATTAACAATCATACTACCGATCTGAAACACACCATAAAAATCTAATAAATGAAGGTAAGGTATGATCCTTTATTTGATGTTCTTATAGTGACTATCAACACCAGTTCTACGTGCAAACAAAACTTGGTGTTCAACTTGAAATAATAAAATTTAACAAATAAATATATATAGTGCATATTTTAAAATTATTTATTATTTAACATTTCATTGAGAAAATTCTTACAACTCCTTTCTAAACCGCATCAGCTCGATGCTTGCCATTCAACGTCAAAATCTCATCGTCGTACGGTCTCGGATTAATAAACTATCATCTTCTAACATTTTCCATTTTTTGTAATATATGTATAAATACCCTAGCATGTGTTACGTGTGCACGTAAAAAAATTATTATTACTAATTAACTGTAAATTTAAAACAAACAAATTTTGCATAACAATAATATATTTACCACATAATACATAAATTATATAATATATCAAATTTTAATCGCAAAAAATATACCATATAATTGTAAAATATATTGCAAATTTTTTAATTTTTTTTTTATTTTTATTATAACATATTCTCTTTTTTTAATATAATTTGTCTCATTTATTATGATAATTTTCAAATACGACACAAAAATATAAAATATTCTAACATACTATCCGAGTTCAATTATTCTCTGTACATGCAACTTTTCAATTGTATTATTATTTTCACAAATAATATTATATTATAAGCTAAGTACATGCATGAATATTTATACTAAAGAGTTCAATATTTATATAAATTTAACCTAACCCGCACTTCGTCCACAGCTAAACATATATTTCAATTAATAATACAAATTTCAATTTACATTGAATACATATTTCACGAATAATAATGCATTCATTTCTTTAAAATTCAATAAAATTATAATATAAATATATTTTATTTCTATATGTCAACGCATTGCGATATTTTACATAACATTAACATCAAATTTAAATATGAACATAATTTTTTTAGAGTATATTAAAGTGTTAACTTGCCTTTGTTTCCTTCTCGTTTCCAAAATAATCAACAAAAAAATTTGTATAATCCATAATAACATTTATTTTAAGTATTTAATAATTTTATTTACAAAAAATTTATATAAATTATACTTACCTAATATTATTTAGAGATCAACTCTTCAATATATATATATATATATATATATATATATATATTGAAAAATGGAAGAAGAATGAAAGATAGAATGAGAAGTAGAGTGAAAAAAAAAATGAAAGAGTGACAGATAGAAAGAGAAGGATAGTGAAAAAAAAAATGAAGTGAAAATAAGGAGGGAGGGTCGGATGTTTTTGTTCTTATATCTCCGGTCAAGGTGATTTGACGGCACAGTGTGGACCATGTGGGAGACAGCTGACAACGCAGATGGTAGCTGTGTCATCCACCAGAGGACGACACATGACAGCTTCGGGAGAGAGGCCGGTCTTCGGTGTTGACCACGCAGGGGTTGATTGCGTCTTCAACTTGGCATTGACACGTGGACAGCTTGGGGAGGTGTTGCGTGCCACGTGGAAGCTGCAGCTGCTTCCTGCGTCTTCAAAAGCGGGTCTTACATCGTTTTTCGAGTTACTCACGTAAAAAAGGCCTGCATTTTTTGAAAACTATCCCAACCCATACAAATATTTTCTGATACACCATCTCCTAAATAATTGTTTTTTTTAAATTATTAAAAAAAAGCCCCCACCAACTCCAACCATTTTTATTATTTATTTTTATATCAAATTCAATCATATAAAAATAATATTATATTGTTGGAAACCATACTTCACGTTTCAAGAAACTCTGTTTTTTATAGTAAAATTTTATTTTATTTTATTTTATGGCCAAAGCAATTAATTGGAATGGACCGTCATTATCAATATATATATATACAGGTTCAAATATGGATGTATACCAATAATTTGTTATTACAATTAATGACTTCAAGTTCATATTGGCAACAACCAAATTAAATAATTAATTAAAGCTTAACCATTTCAGCATCAACTATTAATTATTAATTTATAAATTCTCAAAACATATCACTTTTCTCATCAACTACAAGGATTGAAATTCTACCATCACTTTCTATTAGACATGGATAGTAAGTGGATTTTGTCTATTCTCCTACTTTTACACGAAAGGCAGAGTTCTTGACTGTGAACAATACAGACATGGTACTATTTAATTAAAAAAATAACGGTTTTTTTAAGAAAAGAAATCTACCCTCCACCTACGAAATTTAAGAAAAAAGAAATAAAAAGACAGGACATGACAGAAAATGTTTCAAAAATTAGCATTTATTATAATTATAGTTTTAAGTCCTTGCCAAGCTATTACCGGTCCCAGTTACTGCAAACTTCAAAAGTTTAACAAGATATTTTGATATATGACATTACATACTTCCTCCTCACAGAACTAAGCTATTTTTCTCTTGTGCAACATAATTAACCAACTAATTATTTAATATATGCCATTGTGCAGTGTGTTTTGTTAAGAGTATAAAAATACGATTTAACGGTACGCTATGTTTCAAAATGTAGTTTTTCATTCTTTCTCCTATAAAAAGAATGTACTTCGTTGAGAAGTGATAAATACTTTAATTGGTTACTCACTCTATATCAGTAACTTTTTTTTTTTGGTAACAGGTCTGGAGTAGGCTAAACAAAGGTCTGGGCAAGTGACAGTTCTAGTCCAGTTCCGGTCGAATCAGAACCTCACCAATATCTTTCCACAAGAATCAGGCATGCATAAAACATGTTAAAGCACAGAAAATATTTCAAGTATTATATGGACTGAAAAAGAACAGTAGGTACATACCTCTCACCAAATAGATCCATCCTTTGCAGTCTGCTATGAGTTTTAATCAGTACTTGAGGAAGAAAAGAAGACCAAGAATTTAGCCATTGAGTGTACACCACAGAAGGTAAACAAAAGCACATGAATATTGACATGTTTCTTTTACACAATAACTTAATGATGACTTCACATGACATTTAAGAAAAAAATGGTAAATTTTACAATTCTGTTTGATGAATTATGGTAATGAGTTCATAAAAGAAAAATTTGAAAATGTTTACTTACCAAACGAGAAGAGAGTGCCAAATGACCACCTGAAAATATCTATATCGAAGACCTGCAGCACTAAACAGAGATATGCAACATACAAAAATCCCAAAATCTTACCTGAGATATGTTCCCATTGTTGAACTGCTTATATTTGCTTAAGCACTCTAGCAAAGCAAGAATCTGCCTGAACACATGCCTGAAAACCGGAACAAAATAAATAGATTTATATGATATATGATGATTAGTTACTAACCGGCAACAACATACCAGTGACCAAACCACGTGGCCCTTGTTCAGAGGAGAAGAAAAGTGACAAATTTGAAGATGCAGCTTCAACAGATTTAGCAGCCAAATTCCTCGTTCATAACATGAAGGTTATCATGCTGATATTGAAGCTCAGCCATTTTCTAATCAGAAAGTCGACGGCTTTCAAGATATCTGTTGAAGGATATCTATCAACAGACCACAGGTCTGCTGAACTTGGCTAAGGGAGTTCTTCTTTAACTGCTGAATACACATTTTTGTTTCATAAAACCAACTATACATTAGCTGCTGAACCAACAATGATACTCAGTTGCATCATTAATATAAAGTGAAAAGCAGTGTTTTAATAGAAGTATGATACACACAGTTTATAAATTGTCAACTCTAATAAGCAATAGAATGCAACACCTAATAAAGGTACTTGTGGATAACAATGCATGAAGAATGGCTTTGCAAGTTATTAACCATGACAACAGAAGCACATCGCACAAAAAAGCACAATTGAGCACATTTTGGGGTAATGTCAGTTTGACTTGAAAAAAAAAAAAAAAAAAGAACAGACATAAACAAATAAAATCACAATTACACCCAAAAAATGAACAGATCACCAGCAACTGCACATATTCTCAATCTCCTGCAAAAATGAATTAGCAATAGAAACCAACTTCACAACTTGGCGAAAGACTGGATAAAACAGAGTATACATTGCAGAGAGGGACACAACAAGATCTATATTTCAGCTGAGCTCTTTCTACTCAATTTATTTGCAAAGCTGAACTTCTACGAATGTCATAACACCTTAGTGGTAGAGAAAAAGGACACAAAAGCATGGCTAAACAAAAATGACGACAAGTTATATACCATGTAAAATGCCTTGCTTCAAGAACCACAAAAGACTCCAGCAGTTTCCCATGAAAGATGCAAAGCATATTCATAAAATGAATAAAATAATGATGAAAACTTGGTAAATATATGCATTTAGAATATACGGAAAATGCAAATACAAGTGCTTGGTAAGTCCAAAAACATACTGGCGAATATAACCTGTTAAAGGGATTAAACATGCTTTAAGCCATCTTGATTGAACATAATTTAAGCAAGGCTATGTTGATCCCATGAGATCACGTTACGCCATCCATGATGCTGCGTGATTTTGTTGTTGTGTGCTCAGAAAGATCCATTACTGAAACCCCTTTAAAGTTCCCTATGAAAAACATTTGCATACTCAACATTCCCCCAGCCCCAGCATTTCTTACTGTGCAGTAATTTCAGAATTTTAGCAATTCAACTCAGCATTTGAAGTCTATTTAATAAAATTTTACATTTAGAGACTAAACAGTTATATTTTCAAGGAATAAAGTTTAGTACAAGTTTCATAGCACTCTATCCCAGAGACTACTGTGTTTCATAATTATCAAAACCAAAGATTAAATGGCTTATTTCAAAATTTGGATCAATCAAGTGTTTTTTCATTTGCAACTTCATAATGATTGATTACTGTATGTTAATAGTTAATTATGTCAATTTTAATTTCTGTTCACTTTGATATAATATTCTGTCTCAGTAATACACCTGCTCAACTATTCTATTAAGTTTCTAAGGATATCACTTATAAAATGTATTTCTTTCTATTTGTTTAGTTTCTCCAATCTTTCTTGTCATATGTTTAACAGAAAAATACAAAATAAAGGAGTTGTTTTATTGACTTAATTGATTATGTTACCTGTAAAGCACTCCAAAAGTTTTCCACCACTGGTAAGTAGTTTACAGATAATGCTGGGTTATCTTCCAAAATGTCACACATTTTAGTACTTATTCATTTCAGTTCTCATTCAAATCAAAGCTTCACCTTCCCATTCATGTATGAATCAGTTCCAATATAATGTTTGCTCAAAGAAATTCACAGAAAGCTTGAGAAAAATATCATGCTGTTTTAACACTTCAGCTTTTGCCAAACCAGGGGAATGGTTCGAGGAATAGAAAGAAAGCTAGGGTAGAGGCTATGAAAAATTTCACTTACTAGGAACTAGAGTATTCAGTCACTTTGGAACATATAGATGGATAACAGGCGCTAAACTGCCGATGTTATAAAGGACAGGGTTGAAAAAGATTAAAAAAAAAAAAAGAGTAGGCAGAAATAGTATACATGATTTGGTTAAAGAAAAACTAACTAAAATAGGCTACAAACTGGAAATATTGTCTGATTTTGAAACTAACAATCATGTTGGAACACTTTTTTTTACTCATGTTTGTCTAGTGAGGATAAATGCCTGAAGGAGACTTTGAGTTGCTTGAGCTTCACCGGATGTCCCAGACATAACGATAATCCTGTCACTTGATCCTAGATGAGGTTCATGCACTATAACCTTGGCACCTGAGATCTGATTAAGGAATACCAAATGATGAGCTTAGTTTGATTTTAAAAATGGGTTGATATTGTGTAAAATGGCAGAAGTTGTGAAACAGTTTTTGGGCAATTTGTTCTTTTATTTACAATTATGAAAAACAATAGGACCAAATTGCATGTAAAGAAAGCACATATCTTTCTCCTTTAACAGATATATTTCTGATGCTCAAATTCAATCATTGAGAGCATCATTAGTTTCCAAGTTCCTCTTGTGCATTTCTTGTGTATAAATCTGACCAAAACCATCACAATAAGTTCTAAGTTCCCGTTCCATTTAACTTTCTAGTAGAATTTACAATTACAATTGCAAAAACCATTAGTTCAAACTTTTTACCATTATAAGTATTTACATAGATGCATATTCAGAGACTTGATGCCAATAAAAATTAAATGGGCTAGGTTTGAAGGATTTTCAATTAGTTTGTAAGTGTGAAATTTGTTGGGTATAAGGATCTTTGACATAATAATTGCATGAGACTCATGGTTTGCATGAGGATTTAGCAAAAGCTATCAGATCAATCGCAGTGTTGTTTCCCATTGCTTCAAAGTTTTGGTAAATATGAGGAGGACATACAGGTGAAAGCAATTCATGTTTATATGTCAAAATTTGTAAGAAGCTTAAGTGATTGTCCTTTTAGTTATTAGGTTGATCATGCCTTTACTATCCTATTTAATTGTTACAACCATGCGTCTATCCAAATTATCAAAATAATCTTCATTGATGTTTTTCATGATTCCAGTTTATAAAGGATTGTGGCAAATTCTGTATTCCAAAAATTTAAAATGTGACAATTTTTTTTGAATTTTCGTGGGTGTAAACTTGTATCCTAAAACTTGATGCCTAAAGGAAACGATGTAAATGAAACTCTGATGAGGAAACTAAAGCCTCATCCCAAAAACACCAAGCCTGCAAAAGGTGAAGTTCCTGTTTCCTTGACCATAATAATGGGTTAATTTCACCCATAGTCACTAAACTTAAACCTTATTACCCAAAAGTAACTAACTTATTTTTTGTAACGAAAATGTCATTGAACTTAGCATTGATTTGCATAAAAGTCATGTTTACCAATTTTCGGTGATGACCCTGGCCGGAATGATATGCTTGGACACACATGGCACGACACGTTAACAGCCACCTGCCAAAATGTTGACATGGCATAGCATGTCAGCAATCACGTTACAGGAAGAGATCATGTCAGCTGGCCACATCAGTATGCCCCACTTATTGAAATAAACAAATAAAAAAAGGACACGTGTCAAATGGCAGATACCCATTTGCCTTAGCCAAATCAAAATCGTATCATCCACCGAAATCCCCATCTTACTAAGGGTAGTAGCTTCTAGGTTTATAAACCCATGCCATTCCCTTTGTCTTTTCAATGTGGGATATATGAAGGGATATGTAAAGCTTGAGAAGATTATGTGATATGGTTTTTCTCGCTTTCTTAACCATTGAATCCATCACATGCACATTGTTTTTCTTGCTTTAACCATTTCTAATTCTTTGATGGGATGCATAAGTGATGGTTAAAGCAAGAAAAGTAATGTGTCGTGCTACGTGTGTCCAGTCATATAAAGTGGCATGCCATGTCATAATTTCAGCTAGGATCATCACCAAAAATCGATGAACATGACTTTTATGCAAACTGGTACTAAGCTCAGTGACATTTCTGTTACAAAAAATAAGTCAGTCACTTTTGGATAATAAGGTCTAAGTTCAGTGATCGTGAGTGAAATTGACCCCAAAATAATTCAGCAAAAGTTGAACAAAGCACATCTTTTCTCTCTTCCAATGAGGAGAAAATATCACAAAACTTACTATGCCCCTTAATTTATTCTATGAGATTTTAGGTATCCAATTAAAAGAAAACAACATAAAGTAAAATAAGTCAAAAAATCGACACACAATTTTGACAAATATGGTTTTGTCAAGCAAACTTATGAACTCATACTTATTACCTTGTTGAACTATCTTGATGAATACAATAAAGTTGAAAGAAAAACTACAAAACAATTTCAGGAAGTAAAAAGGTACCCCTTTCAAATGAACCGGATTGCTATCATTCTCCCCAAACACAAAGCCAATAACACTTTTAGGAACTACAATCTCTACAGTTGTATTTGTTACAATAGCATATTTGCTCCCACTGTAAAACCAGACATTTGAATTGATCAAAAGTAGACACAATTCAATTGATCTAATTCAGATGATACTAAAGGGACACTATTTAAGCGCATTTAAATGCTAATAGTGACCTTACAGCTTCCTTTTACTAAAACTATAAAATTTGATTATAGCCTGAAGTTCTAGGAAATTGTAACATCAACAAATATTAGTAAATTTACCAATCTCATCAATGATGCCTTAAGTTCCTTACAAATCATACAAAACATTAGAAGAAAACACTAAACTCATTAGTCAAGTTATGTAAAAGAAAAGCAAAGCTGAAATAAGAGTAAGAAGTAAAATCAACCAAACTTCTCATCTTCAAACCCAGGAGAAACCAGAGCATCAGCAGGAGTATTACGATTTTATGGTACCAAACTAACAAAAAAAACATACCTTGATAGAGCATTAGTAGGAGTATCAGGATTTTATGGTACCAAACTATCCTTCTAACGATCTGATGGGCTAATTGACAAAAAAAGTGAAGGAGACAAATTAAGCTAAAGAGACAGACTAAGGGAAGGAGAATCAGAGATAGATTTAACAAGGGAGAGAGTGGGAAATAGAAAAAAATAGAGCGAGCGAGGGAGATAAGCAAAAAACTCCGACGAGATGGCGGCAGTGGTTAAATAATGGTGAGGGGAACCTCGTCGTTGAGATGGCGAGGAGGGATGTTGATGCGGCTGAAAGAGGGCTTGAATGAAAGAGGAAGACTAGGGCTTGAATGAAAAAAGGAGACATTGGGATATTTTTAACCCTAAAATTTTTTATTAAAATTAAATATAAAAATTTTATTAATAGACTACTAACAGACTTACCGACGATCACAAACCATTGCAACAACTATAATTCTGTCGCTTTAAATTTTCGTCACTATCTATTGCTACATTAGGCAGCAAAAATTTCCCGCATTTATTTACCAACAGAATACAAATTCGTCGCAAAATCTGATCAAAATTCCATTGCTACATCAATAAAATGAGAAAATAAGTTACCGATGGACAAAACCATTGGTAAATCGGTCGCAAACAATTGGCGCCAATATTTCCCGTCAAATATACCAATGAATAATTAATTCTGTCGGTAAAAATGTCATCATTTATCAAATTCATTTTTTTACCTACGCACTATCAAGGTTGTCAGTAATCTGTCGGTAATATCTTAATTTTACCTACAGATTTTACCTACAGAATATGAGTCCGTTGGTAAATCCGTTGGTAAAATCAATTTTTTTTGTAGTGAATGTTAAAATATTTATTCCTCTAACAAATAAAATTTATATAAATTTTTTAAACTAATTGCCCAAATTAAAATTTTAGTTCACTTTTCAAGTCTTGCAATTTATAATTTTTTTTACGATACTCATTTTTAATTAACATATTATTATATATGTGGACTATATATATTTCTTCAAAAATTTTTTAACTTTTTATATAATATTATGTATGTTGACTAAAATCAATAAATTTACATGTCAAATTACTTTCATGAATTCCTAAATATCAAAACATGACAATATAAAAATAAAATAATATAACTAAATTCAAACAACTAATTTTTCTACAAATATTGATGATTATAATTTATCTAAATAAACCATAAAATAACATGTATAACTTAATTATATTAATTTCAACTAAACCTCTTTCTAAAAATAAATAAAATAAACTAATAATAACTTACCTTTAAAAATGTTGACAAAATACATTCCAACCTTTATAGCATCTATAATATTAACAATGAAAATAAAATTACTAATAAATTTAATAAAAAATTATACTGTGATTAACAAAATTAATTTAAAATATATTCACATAACATTACCTTTTTTTTAATCTTCAATAAAATCTTCTATAATAACTTCAATAAAATTACTATAATTTAAAAGTGAATATAATGGAAATTTGAATGTAAAATTAAAATTAGGAGAGGCAATAACAATAAAATGAGAGAAAGTGAGGAAGGAAGCAGAATGGTGGCATATAAGGTAAGAATGACACTTATTCAATTTTCCTATTTAAGGCATAAAATAAAAAAAATTAATATCAGAATCTCATGCTCACTGTTGCAGGGGAGGGCTTTACTGTGCACTTTGCAGCGCACAGTAAATTATGTGCACCTGCAGACACACCTTTTAATAAAATATTTTGTATATAAAACGGTAAGCTATAGTGCCATTTTCCATCACGCGAGTCCCAGCTCAATATTTTAAATCAGTCACTTTCTCCGGAGTGAAACAGTGCCCTTTTTCCCTATGAAAAAGGCAAGTCAATGTGTCATTTTTCATCCCACTGTCAGCCACTCCCTCCACTCACCATACGACGTCGTTTGTGAATAGTGAAAAATGGCAACCTTAATGTTGGGGCCCACGCTGGCATAAAACGGCACCGTATTTGCCATTTTTAAACACCCCATTTTCCTAATTATGTTTATTGTATCCCCAAAACCCTACAATTTTTTCAAAATTACCCAAAAAAAACCTGCAAACAACAATGTTGATAAAAAAAACTAGTTTTATTTTGTTACTATAACCAATAATGAATTTTTATGCGCATTAGACAAAATAGAACTATAGAAAAATTATTATTCTAGCATGACAAAAAGCAACTATTGCTATTGGTTTTGTTTGTAACTATTCTTTTGAATTATTTTCCTTTATTTTTATGAATAATCGAAGCCATGAATTTTTTTTTTTGTTGAATACTTAATATTGAAATAAAATTTATTGACACTACCCCTTCAGCTTGGATTTTATGCCAAGAATTACCTAAAAATAAGAAAATCAATTATTTTCTCTACTATTCATGCTCAAATTATCAAATTTTCTAAAAAAATGATCTTGTCATTTTTAGGATTTTAAAAAAATTATTATCTCTTTACCTTTTTACCTTTATTTATTGAATTCCACAATATTTCAAGGAGTGTGCAAAATCCAACCTGATCCAAAATTTGCATTGGGCTAGGGTTGTTAGCGTCAGGTTGAGTGGTGAAATTTAGCTAGTATTCTTCAGATTTCAATCTGATCTGACAAAAAATACACACACACACATATATGTTTTATTTTTACTTTGTTTGTCTCTATTTTCATCTCTCTGCTTCCATTTTTCTCTTTCAATTTCTCTCTCTCTGCTTCCATATATCTCTCTTTGCTTCCTCCTCCTCCTGAAATTGCTGCCGTTGCATCGATTGTTATTACTATTGTCGTTCACTTGCTAGTGCATTAATCGTTGCTTTAGCTGGGTCTGGGTTATTATTGGATTTTTTTCCTTTTTTTGTGCCTGAAATTTCATATATGTTTTTTTTGGGCTTGATCTCAGATCTAAATTGAAGCATTTTTCTTTTTAATTTTCTTAGTTAGATTTCAATTTCGTTATTTGATCTTTCTTGGTCGGATTTTGATCTTTAATGGGGTTGGATTTTGATCTTTGTTATCAAATGCTTATCTGGCTTTTGATTCGGGTTATATGAGTATTTGGGTTATATGGGTTCAATATTAATTTTTAATATGTAAATTTAAAGAGATAAAAATTATTTTTAATTCAAAAACTAGAATTTCAAGTTGGACGGGTTGATCAGATTGGACCCCTAAATATTTGGATATATCGTGTAGGGACTTAAAAGGTGCTTAGAATTAGTCCAGGCTAGAAGTTTAATGCATTTTTCAAGCTCGAACCCCGATACACACCTCTAGTTGTAAATCAATATAAAAGACAAAAAAATAAAATAAATAGGATAGGACCAAATTAATATATAGAAAATATAGGGCAAAATGCATTCTTGGATCCCTGAACTTTCATGTTTTTCTGCATTAAGTCTTTCTAAAAAAAATCACACATTAGGTCTTTTTACTTTTAATTTATTCTACATTTAGTCCTTTTGTGGTGGAGCTGATGACATACTAAGCCGCATAAGGACTGAATATGAAAGAAATCAAAATTAAAAGGACCTAATGTGTGATTTTTTTTGTACAAGAATTTAATACAGAAAAACATAAAAGTTCAGGGACTTAATAATGTGTTTTTCCAAAATATAGAGTAAATCTTCATATTATTGTTCTCAATAGTGAACAATCCTTTAAATATGAATAGAAAAATTGGTAGACTTGGAGTTTGATTAGGTATGTTATATCACAATAATTTTTTTTGGATGATTTTACATTATTAATTGTAAAAACTTTGCTAAGAAAATTTATACAGAAAAATATATACGTAATGGGGCCAGAAGGCCCTTGGCATATAGGAATGCGTTTTGCAATACCGTATCGAAAACTTAGTCATATGTGATAAGGGTCTAAGTATTTGTGTTACTAAGCCATTATTCAAAATAAAATAATGGGATTTTTTCACAAATGCTCTCTCTTATTTTTCATCTTTTTAAAATACTATTTTTTAATTTTTTATTTCATAATTACCATTTTTAAAATTTTCACTTTCAAAAATGTCCCATCCTGACTACAAATGATTTTTGAATAATCATAACATCTGTCACCAATGATTTTTGAAAGATCATGACATTTAGACAGAAGTTGAAAGCTAATTTTGAATTTAAGAAAGTCCAAAATGAAAAAGTTAGGGACAATTTGAAGAATAGTGTTTTTTGGATAAATAATTGGGAGAATGGGGTGATTTGCAAAATAATTGGGGAAAAGGGGTACTTTTCTCATTTTCGCTGCCTATTTGGACGGAAATGGCAAAGGGAATAATGTGAGGAGTCCATTTGCGCTCCATTGCCGCTGAAGTCTTTGGCGAAAGTGACAGGCTCCATTTTCGCTGGAGAATGAGGCAGAAATGGCACGTCAGTTTCGATTCCCGCTGGACACTGTGGCAAAAATAGGGCATTTTCGCTGGAATTTATCGCTGAAGTGGACAGTTAACTCTCACTATATATATAGCAGTCTATAACGCGAAAAATTTAGTAATGAAAGTTATTGTGAGAGTAATGTTAGTGTGATGTTATGGAAAAATTTAGAATCATTTGTTAAGTATGATTATTGTTATCAGGTAAGTAATTATATTTAAGTTTGTGTAATTTTATTCATTTAATTTGAGAATGTTATGTATTAACAAATTTTTAGTAATTATTTAATTTGTTAAATATCAGGTATTAATTGGATGATAAAAAAAGCGAAGGTGGAAGGCACAACAATTATAATATTAAAGGTAAGTATTAAATAGCGAATGTGTTGATTATTTAGTTGTTGTTATAAGAAAACTTATAAAATTTTGAAATATGACTTATAAAATGAAATAAAGTTTAATTTATAATATAATTTTTTTTACCATTTTTAGATACTAGATGCTGCAGACATATGTTAGTCGAAGAGCCTTGATTATGAGCTTATATTATTAAGAATTATTAGAAAAAATGTAAGCGTAATTTGTAATAGTATTGTGTAATAATATTATATAAATGAAGCAATTATTATTATTTTGTGTTATTATTAATTGGTTAACTATATAAAAATTTGAAAATGCTTTAATTTATATTGGTAATTATTGTAAACGGCAAGTGAGATATTTTGTATTTTAGATATGATATTAAGTTGTTTTATTTTGTGAGAAAACAACTATGGACAAATATTAATTAAAAACTATATAATTATATTACAAGTTACATATAGGCAGAAGATGTCAGGCTATACGGATTTTTACTTGCACAAGGGAGGAAAAATTAGTTATGGAGTTGCTGGTTTTCAGTATGATATATCGGGTCCAGATGCTGTTACGAAGAGAGTAAGATTTAAGAGTAAGCCAACCCTTGCTGAATTGAAACATAAAATTCACGTACAGTTTAATTTAGCCGTTAACGATGTGATTTCAAGAATTATTTACAAAAGTCCACTGTACAACCGAGGGTCGTTATGTTGGACGACGGTAGATTTGGAAGATGATAGTGACATAGATATGATATATGAAAAATTAAGAGAATATGACGATTACACAATTGTTGAATTAATAATTAAAGTGGATGAAGGGAGTTTTGGAGGTAATATGCAGGCAATATACGAAACTGATGAGCAGGATAGAAATGATGGAATACAGATGGTAAATATTGATGCAAGTCAACAATTTTTTGTGAATGATCTTGGTCCAAGTCAGCCCATGCAGTCCGTCAGTAGGGAAGATTGTCAGTATGATTGTGATGCCGGTACTAGTCAGACAATCCAATCTGTACATCGACGTGATGATGACTTGCTTCTAAGAGAGGGCAGTTTGACATCAGGACAAGGGTTTTTGCGTCGATCACGTAGCTACATGCCGGATGTTTCTACTAGACAACCTGGACATTCAGCTAGCCTAATGCTTGATGGTTCAATCAATCAGCCTAGACGGTCTGTTAGCCAGGTACCTGATGGTCGAATGAGTCAGCCCAGACGTGCAGTGACTCAAACTCCTGATTAATGTATTAGTTAGCCTAGGCGTTCATTGAGTCGACGGGTGGGCGATTTTTTCAGTAGGTCTATATTTGGCAGTAAATCAAGTAGTCGTCGAGATGATATGAGTTATCAACAACAAGTAAGGGCTGATGCAAGTCAACCTAGTCAGATAACACAATATGCAAGTCTTCAGGATGGCAATGTTCTCGGTAATTCCCATTTTGGCAACAGTCAGAACATATCTTTTAATGAGGGTCCTGATGTAGATATTGGTGAAAATGTCGTGAATGAACCTACTATAGATGCGGTAGATGTTGATCATTTTGATGATGGGACGGTGAACAATAATTACATTTTACCTGATGACGATATTGAGGCTGACACTGCAAATTTGATTGAGGATAGTGATGACTCTGAATTTTTTTATGGTAGTCAGTCAAACGATTTGAGTGGGGATTCACATGAGGCGATCTTCAACTTTCCATCAGAACACTATACAACTATTGATTTTGATGCAGCCCAAGTGAATATGGCGGAAGGTTTGCAATTTAATACTTGGGATGGATCGTCCGAATTATCAATTGGTTTGGTTTTCAACAGTAAGGATGAGGTTAAGTCTTGTGTTAAAAAGTACTTCATAATGCGAAATGTTAACTTCAAAGTTGTGGAATCGAAGGCAAAATACTAGGTGCTGAGATGTGCAAAGGCCAATACTGGATGTAAGTGGAGGTTAAGAGCAGTAAAAAATGAGAAGAGTCCTTTTTGGACTATCACAAGGTTCGAGGGACCACATTCATGTTTATCTATTGGTAACCTTTCAAGGGATCACATACAATTGGGATAGCATATTATTCGCAATTGTATTAGGGGGATGGTAGGTAAAAATCCCACCCTTCCTGTTGATGTGATTGTTGCTGCTATTAAGGAACGATATCACTATGAAGTATCGTACTATAAGGTATGGTATGCGAAGGCGAGCGCATTGGAGTCAATATTCGGCAACTATATTGAATCATATGAGAGATTACCTGGTTTTTTATATGCTTTGCAATGCTATAATCCAAGAACTGTATATGAATTTGTTTTGCAAGAAACTCAAGTACCGACCATAAAGCAATTTCAAAGGGTTTTTTGGATCTTCAAACTAGCAATTGATGGTTTGAACCATTGTAAGCCACTGCTATTAATAGATGGAACATTTTTAACAGGAAAATTCCAACAAACACTTCTAATAGCAAGTTCTGTTGATGGTAATGACATGTTATTTCCAGTTGCCTTTACTGTTGTTGAATCGGAGAACAAATCCAGCTGGGCATGGTTTTTGGGTTTAATTAGAAAGTATGTAACTCAACGAATTGGGATAACTGTTATATCCGATAGGCATGCTGGAATTATGGCAGTGTTTCGAGATGAACGGAGTATCCATGCACGGGTGAAGCATTGTATCTCGTAATCAGTAGCATCGACTGGCAAAAAACCAAACGTGTCTGTCAACCATCTTAGTTTAACCGAATGACCTTTCAGCATATCTTCACTTGGAATATGTCCTAACAGTTACTGACAGAGTATTGGCCAATTATATTTCACACGTCCAGTTATCGCACGCCCATCGATGGGTAAACTGGTTAATATCTCTATATCTTGTAGCGTGATAGTCATTTCACCAACTGCGAGATGAAACGTGTGCGTCTCCGGTCTCCATCTCTCTACAAGTGCAGTTACCAAATTCGCATCAACATGCATGGGACCTATCTGAGCTACCCCATAAAATCCAGCCAATCTCAAATACGATATTATTCTTTCATCAATATTTGCATAATGACTCTCCATACTGGTCCTTCGAATATATAATAAATTATTTTCAACCTAACAAATAAAAAAATTATTCATTTAAATTAACATTACTTAAATTATTCAATATATACGCTGCATATAAAAATATTTCTATTTATGAATATTTTAAATTAAACTTACAACATTGCTCCACAATGCATCTGCCCGGTGTTTTCCTTTGAGCGTCAATAGATCATCAACGTGTGGTCCTGAATTTATGTAATGCTGGTTTTGAAAGCGGTTCATTTTTAAAAAATACCTACATTTAAATGTGATAAAAATATTATATTAACAAAACCCTCATAACATAAAAATATTATAATATTTATTAAAAACTTATATAGTAATTTAATATCATATACAATATATATATATATATATATATATTTTTAGAAGACATTCCATTTAGATATATTATAATTACAAAAATTTAAATTTCTATGTTTCTTATATCAATAACAAAATTCCTATATTAATATAAAAAATTTCTATATTTGCAGAAAAAATAATCAACTTATAAATACCTTTGAATAATATACATTTTCTCAACTTAACAAATTTATTTAAAATAAAATTAAATAATATACATTTTCCAACTAACCAAACTTACTTATAGGCATATAATTATTTTGTTCATTTCATACTCAACTTATACACACATTTAGAAATTATACATTTTCTTAACTTATAATACATTATAAAAATAAATTAAATTATTTTACTTCATATAACACTCCATTTATACATACATTTAAATAATATTTATTTTCTTTAAAGTTAAGGTTGAAATAAATTAAAACATTAACTTACTAATTAAAGCACCAAATCTTCAACAAAAATAATCTTCAATCCTTCACCCTTAGCAAAAAATACCCAGCAAACTCAATGTAAAAGAAGCAAGTAAACCCAGGCAAAAGAAGCAAATGTTGATGAAACTCAATAAATGCCGATACTGCCTTATATTGAAGATTTACTGTGTAAGTTTCTGTGTAAATATACTGTGGCCACGTGAACTTGCAGGATTCCCTGCCATTTTCACCCAACAGTCCAGCGAAAATGGACGCGTGTCAGACAACCTCAACTTCCGCCCAAGACTCCAGCAGAAATGATGTGATTCCCTCTGCCATGCAGCGCAAATGGACGCCTGCAACGTTATTCCCTCTGCCATTTCCGCCCAAATAGGCAGCAAAAATGAGAAAAGTACCCTTTTTCCCCAATTATTTTGCAAATCACCCCATTCTCCCAATTATTTATCCAAAAAACACTATTCTTCAAATTGTACTAAAAAGTTATGGATTGGATTACATTTACTGATGATTTACCGATTCTTGCATCGATTTTTGTACCATTGTTATTTTCCAAGCCAATCCAATTACGGAGTGCAACATAAGATAAATTAACCAAAAAATAAGTGAGATCATAGTTAACTTGTTAACTTGAGTTTATCAATTGGATGGTTACCAAAAGAAAGTTAATACTAATCCCAAAACTAAGTTAATTTACTCTAATATTCTTATTAAAATTCCTCATGAGTTAACTAAATCATCGAGATTTATATATGAGTTAACTAAATCATCGAGATTTATATACATAAGCTTCCAAAGTCTTTCTTATTGTTTCTTTTTTGCTGAACTGGTAAATATCAAGAATATTTCTCTTGCTCCTTGTCATTAAGAATAATTGAATTTTTTTTTCATATATCATATATATATCAGGTAGTTTGACTTTGGCATTTGTGCATTATTCAACTTATATGCTTGAATTTTAGGCTTTGAATGTTAAAGCAAAAATGTAATCAAGAGAGCTTCACCTAAATTGGTTCATGTTCTTTCTAATTTGCACATATAATTGGTGTAATTGCTACTAGTTTAATGCCTTGTGATTTGCAAGTAATTGGCGTCGCTGGCCAAAACGTCTCTGCCTTTGATTATACGAGGTTAAGGCAGCAACAAACCTGTCTTTGGATTGGATTAATAATTGATACCTATTGTAGACTAAATATTAATTCAATATTCTCACTTGTTGTTTTGATTAGGGAATGGATAAAGGCAAAAGCAAGAAAAATCAAGAGTTTCATACAAAATCAGTCCAATTAAAGGAACTAGAATAGGTACAGAACAATATTAGAATTTATAAATATGAAATTATGATGATTAAAATGCGATTACCATTAAATTGATTTTTAATTAGGATTAATTTTTTTATAATTTTTAAATGAATGAAGAATGCCAACAATTAGAAGTAGAAGTAAAAGAAAATAGCAGCTGAGCAAAGCATACTTAGTAAAAAGCTAAGAATACTGCAGAATGTTGCACTCTTTAAGAACAAAACAACACCCTGCAGGGGATGAAATCAAAGGAAAAATACCATTATACATATGGAATGAAATTGATCCTTTTTTTTTACTTTTTTTGCCATTCATTTGTTTAAAAAGATGATTTCCACTATTTGCAGTTATCTAAATTGATCAGCTTTTTAAAAAATATGATTTTTCACAATTCAATACACTATATTCAGTTTTTCTTCAAACTCAATATAGTGTATTCAGATTTGCCAAAACTTAATACACTGTATTGAGTTTAATAAAACCTAATAAACTATTTTCAATTTTTGCTTAAAACTAAAAAATATGAATATATAAGCATTTTAATTGTATTGTATTCACTTTTGACAAACTTAATACACTATATTTAGTTTTTGGTCAAACTAAATATAATGTATTCAATTTTACCAAAACTTAATATATTGTATTGAGTTTAATAAAAACTAATATACTATATTCAATTTTTGCTTAAAGCTAAAAAGATATGAATATACGAGCAATTTAATTACATTGAATTCACTTTTGTCGAACTTAATACACTATATTCAGTTTTTGCTCAAACTACATATAGTGTATTAAGTTTTGTCAAAATTAATACACTGCATTGAGTTTAATAAAACCTAATACACTATATTTAATTTTTGCTTAAAGCTAAAAAATATGAATATATAAGTAATTTAATTACATTGTATTCACTTTTGACAAAGCTAATACACTATATTCAATTATTACTCAAACTAAATAAAGTATATTCAGTTTTGCCAAAACTTAATACACTATATTGAGTTTAACAAAAACTAATATATTATATTCAATTTTTGGTTAAAATTAAAAAAATGAATATATAAGCAATTTAATTATATTGAATTCATTTTTGACAAACCTAATATACTATATTCAATTTTTGTTCAAATTAAATATAGTGTATTGAGATTTGCCAAAATCTAATACACTGTGTCCTAATCATAAAAGAAAAAAAAAGGTCTTTCTTTCTTTTTATATCCTTTTTCTTTTCTCTTTTTATAATAGAGAGAAAATTAAAAAGGATGAATTGTTAAAATTAGTGATGATGATGAGAAGGTGAAATTCATATGTGAGCAGTAATCAGAGTTTCAATAAACCTTAGCCCATCAAATGTTAGAGCAAATTTCTCTGTGCAATTTGACCTTTCTTGGTCTTTATTTGAGTTAGATTCCTGCAAAAAAGAATTCAAATAAAAAATTCAAAAAACAAATAATCAACCATAAACTAAAAAAAATTAGTGAAAGAACTAGAATTCAAGCAGAAACGGAGTCAAAACTAATTCTATGGTAGAATTAGTGGAATCAATTTTGAAAAATACCCAAAAAGTTGAGGCTTAAAAGTGAAAGAATCGGATAAAAATAAAATTGATTTTTAGTTTTTTTTATAAGAAATAACAAGCAAAAGATAAATCCATCTCCCATGTTGGCTTGGGAATAAGAGTTGAACCAAAAAAAGAGTATGACTTAATTTAAAGGAATGAATCAAAAAAATTAAAATCCAAATAACACCTAAAAAATAGGAAAAATAAGCTAAAAACAATTCAAGAATCAAAAGAAAAACAAGATGAATAATCCAGAAATCTGATGAAATATCCCCAACTTTTCAACCGTGATAAACAAGCAGAAAAATAGAGCATAATGCAAAATCCAAAATGGAGTAACGAAGAAGAAGACGACCTCAGATTTTCCAGAGAAAACGGCATGGGAGAAGTGATTAAGGTAGTCTGTGATTCTGTTGTGTGCTCTCCATGCTCAAGTAAGCCATGTTCTTTATTGGTTATGGTGATTATGATGAACTGTATACCAATTATAGGCTGTATTTAAAGATAAAGGAAAATTAGAAAATATATATCTAAAAAGGGATATTTTTTAAAGTTAAAAGTGTAAAAATATAAAAATAATAGCGTGTAAAAATAATTGAGAATTTTTGAAAATAAGAGTTAAAAAGGAGGTAAATCATGTAATTTCCACTAAAATAAAATTTGTATAGAATGCAATAAGTAATAAAAAACACAAAAAAAAATAATAATAATAGTAAAGAAGAAAAATATCTAAACAATGCCAAGTCGTTTGCTTCCTATGTAAGAAATATGGCTTGATGTTATAGTCCATATTTTGTAAGCCCATTAGGTATAGGATTTTATTAATTTAATAGTATGTTAAATATTGATCGTTAATTAATTAATACTTAATGGACGTATAAGATTTAAAGTTAATAGGTATATAAATTAGTCCTCTCTCCATTCTAATTAAGAGTACGCATACAAAACAAAATATAGAACGATCGTATTTTAGTTTATTCATCAAGCCACTACTATAGAAAGAGGGTAAAGGGAGAAACTAGTTTGATTAGTTTGTGATCATTGAAAGCCCTCGCATCATATCGAATTCCGTACAAGGTAAGTGATCTATCCATTTTTTTCTATGTAATTATTATTATCCTATTCAAGATTTGAATGAGCATAATATTTATAATTGGTTTATGTTTTAGTGATTGAATCTTGATTAAGAAATTATAACATGTGTTATTAGAGTCTAGAGTTTTGAATATATAATAATTATTAGATTTATGATTTGATGATTATTTCGGTTATGAGATTGATAATGCTCATGTTGATTATGAATATTATGATGTTCATGAAATTTAGGATTTTACATCAAGATTAATTTTTTCCTAATTAAAAAAAAATTATTGCTTGTTGTTGCTGTATGCTTTGGATGAAGAAATTGGCAATTTAATGGTTTGATGAATTAAAATTGTTGCCATTCAACCTTTGGCTGTTTTGTGGCTGCCGCCACCTGTTGCCCTAGAATAATGTTGGGCATGCTTCCATTTTAATGGAATTAGAATTCTTACACTTAATAATATTTATCTTGACATCATATATATATATATATATATATATATATATATAGATTGTTGGCCGCCGTTTTAAGATTGTATGTTGCCTCTGCATGTAATTGATTTTCAATTCCATATTAAAGAATGGCATGATGTTTGGTTGCTTATGAATTATGTTTATATATATATATATATAGATTGTTGGCCGCCCTTTTAAGATTGTATGTTGCCTCTGCATGTAATTGATTTTCAATTCCATATTAAAGAATGGCATGATGTTTGGTTGCTTATGAATTATGTTTTTATGGCAAATTACATTTTAATCCATAAAGTTTTAATGTTGCATAAATTAATTTTAATGTTTTGATTTCTTGCGTTTTGGTCATATTAATGTTATTTTGACCCATAATCAAAACTTTAATCTTACTTTTATCTTATGGATATATTATTATTATTATTATTAAAAATTAATTTGTTAGTGACCAAAGTGATATATATATATATATATATATATATATATATTAATTTGTTAGTCACTAAAGTGGCCAAATTTTTTTGAATGTGTGGTTATATAATTTATGTATTTTATGAAATGCCATAATGAATAATTTATTGGTTGATAGAAATTAAGGATTTTATCCAAAGGTAAAGTCAAGATTCTATAACTAGTAAATATAAAAGGAGAAAATTAATAAACTTTTGTCATATAGTTATCCAAAGATGTTCTATGTATTTGATGAAGTTTATTTATTTTTCTTATAAAGTTTAAATGGCATTCTAATAATAATGACGATATGTATTGTTGTGTTTACCTAAAGGAAACTTGCAATATATATTTATATGCGTGCTTCTGTCTGAATCTGTTAACTAGTGAGCGTTTATTTGTTTGCAACTATTAACTTTCACTCTCAAGCTTTCTTTTTACCTTGTTCATTGATGTGAATTTCTCTGAATGAAGCGAACAAGTCACTTTCCATTTAGGTACTTTGGATCTTGACTTGGCACCATTAAAGGATAATCCTGCTAACCTTGATGATACTAGTATAGAGGCTGAAAAAGCACACCATAGGGCATGGGCAAGGTTTAACAGGTTATGCTTGAATTTTATGCAAATGACAATTGCCAACAACATTAAGTCTACTCTTCCTAGCACCGAAAATCAAAATGCTAAAGATTTCCTTAAGCTAGTGGAAGATAAGTTTCGTTCTGCTGATAAGACACTTGCAGGGACACTTATGGCTGAACTCACGGCTATGAAGTTTGATGGGTCAAAGAGCATGCAGTAACATGTCCTTGATATGACTAATATCACAGCAAGACTTAAGACACTAGGTATGACTGTGGAAGACTCCTTCTTAGTGTAGCTCATCATGAACTCACTTTCTTCTGAACATGGATCATTCCACATCAATTATAATGTATTAAAAGATGAGTGAAATATTGATGAACTGTCCAGCAAGCTTATTCAAGAGGAAGCGAGATTAAAGAAATAAGGAGTTCATTCCATTAACTTAGTGGGTCAAAGAGCTGGAAAGAAACTCAAATCAAAGGCCAAGAATTTTAAGAAGAAAGTACCTGCTAAAGTTCCACAGGTTGCTGATGGTGAAAGGAAAGGAAGTTAGTTGAATGCCATTTATGTAAGAAAAAAGGGCATTATTAGAATGATTGTTAGAAATGTAACGTTTGGTTAGAAAAGAAAGGTATACATTATGTTTCTGTATGTTTTGAATTAAAGTTATCTGAGGTTTCTTCTAATACTTAGTGGTTTGATTCTGGTACCACTACTCATATTTTCAATATAATACAGGGATTCCTTACAATCCAAACCATAAGTCAAACTAGCAATTTTCTGTTTATGGGGAATCGAATGAAGGCTCCAATTAAAGGTGTAAGGACTTACCAGTTGACATTAGATATTGGGCATCACTTGGATCTAATGAATACTCTCTATATATACCTTCAATTTCTAAAAATTTAATATCTATTTCTAGACTTGATGCTAGTGGATATACCTTTAAGGGTGGACATGGTTGTTTCATTTATATAAGAATAATTCCTTTATTGGTTGTGAAATTCTTATGGATAGTTTATATAAATTGAAAATTGATGATGTTTTTTTTAATTCCTATTTATTGTTAATCATTATGTTGGAATGAAATTTAGTTTGACAAATAAACATTCTACTTACTAGAGGTATAAAAGTTTGGGCCATATATCCAAAGAAAGGTTAGAAAGATTAGTAAAGATTGAAATTCTATCGAATTTAGATTTTATTGATCTTGGCTTATGTGTGAAATGCATTAAGGGAAATGAAACCAAACATAACAAAAAAAGGAGCCATAAGAAGCAATCAGCTTCTTGAAATAATACACACCAATATTTATAGACCTTGTGACACTCTATCATTTAATGGAGAAAAATATTTCAATACCTTTATAGATGATTTTCACAGTATGGATATATCTATTTGCTATATGAAAAATCTCAAGCTGTAAATGCCCTTGAGGTGTTTGTAAGAGGCAAATAGATAGAAAAGTAAAAATTATAAAATCTGATAGAGGTGGTAAGTATTATGGAAAGTATGATGAATCTAGATAGTGTCTTGGTTCGTTTGCTAAATTCCTCAAAAGTCATGGCATGTGTGCATAGTATACTATGCTAGGTACACTGCAACAAAACGGTGTGGTAGAAAGGAAAAATAGAATATTAATAGATATGGTTAGGAATATGATGAGTAATTACACATTATCCAAAATTTTGTGGATGCACACACTTAGAACTGCTGTGAATTTGTTAAACATGATTCTATAACACCCCCAATTTGATATATGTCATGCATGGTAAGTTGTAGAGCATGAAAAATTATCCTAGGTTAAATTTTAAAAAAATTGGAGTTAAATAGGACAAGAAAATCAGATAATAAGTATAAAGAGTAAGTGTATTGGGACCAAAAAACCAAAGATAGGGGACCCGGTGGGCAGTGTGACCTGAGATCAAGAAATAAAAGTACAGGTTGAGCGGAGTCTAGTGGTAAAATTTGAGGAAAAGCTGAGATTAAATAAGCATCCAAACGGGCAAATAAAAGAAAATTTCACTGGTCTACCTAAGGTTGACCACTACTTTGATCGAGCGATTGAGGGACCTAAAGATCTCTGATTTCTCCCATATTTCATATACATTATATAAAAAATATAAAGACACCTTAGAAACTAAAAACTAGCAATTCTAATAATTCTGAAATTTTGGATTTTGGATCAGCTACACAGGTTTTCGGAGCTGAAAGTATATCAAAATGATATCGGAATAAGCTAAAATTTTAACCACATGTCCTTGAATATATAGGAAAACTCGATGAAAAATTTCAAGGCAATCTAATATTGAAAACGAAAATTCATATTTCAGGATGCAAAACTGAAACCAGGTCATTTAGAGGGTTAAACCCAAGAATTTGACCATAAAAAAACACATGGGTCATTAATATAAAGCCATTATCAAGTGTGAGTGAGCCTAGACCAATAGGATGAGCCTAACTTGGTGTATGGGTAACAAGTGATAAAAATTAAGGCCCTTGGATTTAATAGTGAATGAATGAATCTTTGCCATTAATTTTGCATATAAATAGTCCATAAGATGGTGGATATAGACATCTGAAAGTTCTTTAAAAATCTGCACATTTTCCCCTTCTTTTCTTCAAAATCTGAACCCCCCTTTTTTTGCCCTCTCCCCCATTTTTCTTCATCTCAAGCTTTCTCTCTATAAACCACAAGCCCTTATTGCAATCTAATGCTCAAAAATTCATCCTCTTTAACTTGGAAAAGGATTTTTATCAAAAGGAGGCCAAAAAATTAGGAATTTGAGGTAAGAGCCCTAATATGAAATTTTGTGATTTCTTGAGTTTTAGGTGGAATTTGAAGGGAAAATTATATAGGTATGTAGAATTAGGTTAGAGAATTATGGTGGTGGCTTTAAATTACTTGAAAACATGCATTAATCTTGTGTTTTTCTCCCTTTCAAATTCGGCCCAAAGAGGAAGGAAGAAACCAAAGAGGAAAAGAAAAGGAAAAGGAAGAGTAGGTGGAAATCAGTCTAATTGAGGTTAGTGGATACAAATTATATTTAATTTTACTAATTTAGTTGAATTTTCTATGATTTTACATTATGTAACTATGCTAAATTGCATGAAATGATAAATAAATTAAATTAATGTGATATAATGTTAATTGGTGTCATTAGAAACTTAATTGAGTGAAGAAATTAAATTAAAAGTAAGTAGGATTAGGTTGGTTGAATATGGTACCTTAGAGTACCTTAATGTAATTTGACCTTTAATTGGGTATTTAATGATAATTGAATGAATTAAGGTATGAGGAATGTAATTACATTGATTGGAATAAATTTTGAGAATTTTATTTAATTATGCCATAGTTGCATAATGATGGAACTTATGAAAATTTAAAAATATTCATGTGGAAATGGTATATTTCACTATATTATGTCAAAAAAGGGATGTAAAAATGTGTATGGCATAAAAAGGAAGGATAAAATAATGTGTAAGTACGAGTCCTTTAAGTGGCCGAATGGTTTATGTGTGGGTAATGGCATGTTTTGATTATATTTTTATAATAATGTGTGTATAATCGCAAAATGTATAAGTACTGAACTTGAATGAATGGAAACGAAATTATGACAATGTTAACGTAATGTGCTATTATGTATAACAACGTAAAAATAATGTAAAGTATGAAAATGTAATGATTTATTATGCCCTTAGTGCTCAGTGGGTAACCTAGGACCCTAGAATAGTATGGCTAGCCGTAGGGACACATACTTCGCGGTATTTTGTATACTGTATTGTTGTCTTGTTGTTACTCTACTGTTATTGTACTGAAAAAGTGAGAACATACTGTTAGCAGCTCATTACACTAACATACTAGGGAGTACCATCATACCTTAGTGGTACGATCACTCCCGCCTACTGGATCTGCTTATTCGATTCATGATTTTTCTACTATCTACAACTAGGGAAAAATAGTAATTTTACACAAAATTATGAAAAATGGGCATTTACGGCTTTTAAAATATTAAAAATGTGAATAGGGATGAAATAAGATGAAAAATGAAGTATATATGTTCAATAAGGGCAAAAATGTCATTACATGATTGACTGAGGGCAAAATGGTCAATTGGTGGTAAAAATGCAATTAAAATGGTCAAGAAGGGTAATTTGATTAAAAGGGCAAAATAGTAATTAATGAAAATCACAAGGACTAAACGGTAATTTTCCATTTAAGGAAAGAATTTTAAGGACTGAAATGTAATTTATGTAATTAAAAGAAAATAAAAGTCAAAGGAAGTCAACTGAGTCAAATTTGGAGTTAAATTGATCAACTAGAAGAAAAGTCAATGAAAAAAGATCAAAATTGAAAAAGTCAAACTTTAGGGGGTACAGTTGTAATTTTTCACTTAAATTAGAGAAATTGTGAAATTAAGTATGAAAGAAAATATTTGAGCCAATTAGGAGAAAATTTTAATATGAGAAGAATATATTTGAAATTTGAAAATTTCATTAAATTATTAATGAATTTATTGATTTAAATACATAGGACATATTAAGTGAAATTTTATGTAAATGTATCCACCACTAAGTGACTATGTTGTTTAGTGTATAGTTTATTGTGACTACGCACAAGAACAGGTGCTAGCTGGAATAGAGTAGAAGAACTTTTGTTATCTTTTTGGGATGTAAAATTTTGCATAATTCTCAAAGTGTTTCATGGAGTTTACCTATAATAACTTATGACTGTAGTAAATTTAACGGTTGGTGTGCTTGAAGCGATATTTTTATTTGACTGTGTGATGAATTATATTGAAGTTCTGAGTTAATTGTTTGAAGTTTAGGAGTTGGAGGAATGATTTTTGGGAGTATAATTTGAATATTATAGGTTTGGGCAGCATGAATATTAAACCGTCATGCTACCAGATTTTCTCAAATTAGATAATAAATTAATAGTAGTAAAAATACTGATAAAATAATTTGAACTTGGTAATTGTGTAGAGGGTGTTATAGATTCCTAATAAGGCAGTTTCTAAAACTCTTTTTGAGTTATGGGTTGGAAGAAAATCAAATTTAAGACAACTGTACATTTGGGGTTGTCCAGCAGAAGCATGAATTTATAATTTACACGAAAGAAAATTGGATTCTTGCACAGTTAGTGGTTACTTTATTAGTTACCTAGAGAAATCCAAAAGGTTTAGGTTTTACTTTCCAAACCATAGTTCTAGAATTGTTGAAACAACCAATGCCAAATTTTTAGAAAATGGTGAGGTTAGTCGGAGTGCTGAAAATTAAGTTGTGGATATTAATGAAATAAGAGTTAATGTTCCATTAGTTATAAATGTTCTTAAACCCATATCCACAACAAATATTTTTTCTATTTTGGAAAATAAAAATAATCAAAAACAACATTTAGATAACGAAGAAGCACCCTATAAGCAATTAGTATAACCTTAAATAAATCTGTAAGGTTTAGAAGATCAACTATCTCTGATGATTATGTGATTTATTTGCAAGAGTTAGATTTTGATTGTGGTATTGATAATGATCCTATTTCATTTTCACAAGTTATCAATAATGATAAGTCTGAAAGGTGGATTGATTCCATAAAACAAGAGTTAAAATCAATGGCTTCAAATAATGTTTGGAATCTCATAGATTTGCTAGAAGGTTCTAAATGAGTTGGTTGTAAATGGGTCTTTAAGACCAAATGTGGCTCGAACGATAATATTGAAAAATATAAATCCGGACTTGTTGCCAAAGGTTACACTCAGAAAGATGGCATTGATTATAAAGGGACCTTTTCACCTGTCTCAAAGAAAGATTCATTGAAAATAATTTTGGCTTTGGTGGCTCAATTTAATTTAGAGTTACATCGGATGGATGTGAAAACAACCTTTCTGAATGAGGATCTTAAAGAGGAAGTTTATATGGATCAACCTGAAGGTTTTTCTATCGAAGACAAAGAAAGTATAATGTATAAATTGAAAAAAAGCCAATAAATGGACTTAAACAACCTTCTAAGCAATGGTATATTATGTTCAATAATACCATTACTTCTTTTGGTTTTGAGAAAATCATTATTGATAGGTGTATTTATTGGAAGATTAATGGGAGCAAGTTTATATTTCTAGTTTTGTATGTTGATGACACTTTGCTTGTTGCTAATGATTTGGGCTTATTGCATAAGACTAAAGAATTTCTTTCTAAGAGTTTTGAAATGAAAGATATGGGAAAGGCATCCTACGTCATTGGAATTTCACTATTCTATAAGAGATCAAAAGGTTTATTAGAATTGTCTCAAAAAGCCTATATTGAGAAAATTCTTGAAAATTTTAACATGAACAAATGCTTAGCAATTAAGTGTCATCCCTATCCAAAAGGAAGATAAATTTAGTCTTATGCAATGTCCAAAGAATGATGTGGAACACAAGGAAATGGAAGCAATTCCATATGCTTCTATTGTGGGTAGTTTGATGTACCTAAAAACCTATACTAGACTCGACATCAATTTTGCAGTAGGGATGCTAGGTAGATATCAAATTAATCCTAGTATTGATCATTGAAAAGTGGTAAAGAAAGTGTTGAGATACCTACAAGGAACAAAGGATTACATGCTCACTTATAAGAGGTCTGATCATTTAGAAATGATTGGATATTCAGATTTAGATTTTGCTGGATGTGTTGAAAGTAAAAAGTCAACGTTTGGCTATTTGTTCCTATTAGCAGAGGAAGCAATCTTATAAAAAAAGTGCCAGACAATCTATCATTGTTTCATCCACTATAGAAGCAGAATCTATAGCTTGTTATGAGGCTATAATTTATGGATTATGGCTGTGAAATTTTATTTCAGGGCTTGGAGTTGTTGACACAATAAGTAAGCCACTGAAAATTTATTGTGATAATTCTACAACTATTTTCTTCTCTAAAAACAACCAATATGCTAGAGACGCAAATTACATGAAATTAAAGTATTTTGTTGTTAAAGAGGAGATTTAGAAACAAAAAGTGTATATAGTGTGAGTCCCAAATATATTTTAAAAGAAGGGAGGTGAACAAAGTATTAAAACTTTTAAGTGCAGATGGAATAAAATAAATACACATATTGAGTTCAAATAAAATTTATAATATAGAAATTACTCAATATATTTTTTAATCAACCATTTTAACAATAAATATGAGTTCATGGACGAAATATAATATAATTAAATGAGCAACTAAATTAGAGTCAATATTATACCATTACTTAGAATTATCCTCGTGATAGATAACAATATAAGGATTCTATTTTGCAATAGACAGAACACGAAAGCATGCAAAAAATAAAGCACAAATATAAATAGAGATAAAGATAGAGATATGAACACAACAATTTATAGAGATTTGGCCATTGCCTATATCCTCTCCTTAAAACAACTCGTTTTAAAAGTTTCTCTCATCTAAGGTAACACTATTTACGGACATGAGTCAAAAACATTTATATGATAGCTATCCAAGTTTTTCTCCTAAGTAAAAAACTCTAAAACCCTTAATCTTTTTTTCCAAGTAAAAGAATTCAAACACTTAGTTCTTTTTTCCAAGTAAAAGAATATAAACATTTGCTAACTTCTTTTCCTAAGCCCTAGCAACCTAACTACAAATTATCTCACATGATTGATAAACCTCACTATAACATGATTACAATCAGTGGCGAAGCTAGGATTGAAAAATAAGGGGGGCAAAAATATAAATTATATTTAAAATTAAAAAATAAGTTTAGAATAAGGGGGGCAAAATAAAATTTTAAATGAGAAAAATTGTTTATTTAATATATATATACATGTAAAATAAAAAAAATTTTAAAAAATAAGGGGGGCAATTGCCCCCTTTCCTTTTCACCTAGCGTCGCCACTGATTACAATCATAAACTATAATCATTTGAGGATATATGAATCATGCTCATGATAAAATGAAACTTACAGTAATGTAATGTTCAAAACACAATGTGTTTCGCTAATGTTTTACACTTGAAAAACATCATTATATATAGGGAAAAATAATATAGCTATTATTTGTAAACAGCTAATTGAAAAACATTTCCATTTCAATTTGAAAGACTGATTTTAAGCTTACCTTAAATCAAAGTTAACAGCTAGGAATAATTACCTACAAAAAATACTTCCTTAAATCAGTTTTTGATTGCTGAAAAATATTAAAGTAATTTTGCTTTCCTTTTTCAAAGAGAAATTTAAGAAAAGAATAATTCTTTTTAGGAAAGAATCAATTTGAATGAAGTGTATTAAAAGAAATAGTTTTATGTAGATAACGAGTGCGAGTGTGTGAATCCTCAGAAAATAATTTTACAAACATATCCTAAAAAAGTTTTGATCTTCATAAAGTATTAGATAATTAGGTCTGATAATGATAAAGCACGTTTTTATCCTACTCTATTTATGATAGAACACGTGACAACAAATTACTTCATGGACCTGTACAAGTTTTTTTAAAAAGCCCAAGCACATTAGTTTGTTTTGTTAATCATCAAAATTTATTATAGAACTTCAGCCAACAATGTCTACCACTTGGAAGGGAAAATATACATGTGAAATGGCAATGAAGCCCTATTTTAGCTTGTTTTGAATAATGTGGCCATAGATATCAAGGTGCTTTGAGTGTTCATGGAGCATATAATTAATTAGCAGTTCCTTTATTATCACAATAAAGAGAAATCAGAAGTTGGAAAGGAATCTCCAAATCAGTGAGATTGTATGTAACCCACTGAAGCTCATACGCTTCAATTGCTGCTCTTATACTTTACTTCAGCAGATGACTTTGATACTTTATTTTGCTTTCTGGATTTCCAAGAAATCAATGAAGCTTCTATATAAACACAATTGCATGTTACTAAATTTCTAGTACCAGGGCAAAAAGCCTAATCTGGGTTATAGTAAGCTTTGAGTTAATTGTTTGAATCCATGAGCCATATAATGCCCTCCCTAACTCTGCGAACTTGATATTTTTGAGCTTTTAAATAATCATCAAGAGGTTCCGTGTAGACTTTGGGTGCTAATTTAGCCTTATATTTGTATACTATGCCATTAAATTTTAACTTGACTTTATAAACCCACATGCACTGCTATAGTCATCAACCTTTAGTAATTACTAAGTAAATAGTGTGCCTTTGTAATTAATTTTTCACTACAGCATCCCAAATATCCAAGTGTATTAACTATATAAAACAGAAGCAGACATGCCGACACTCAATGGAAAGGGAATTATGCTTTGTTTATATATGGGGTGAAAATCACAATCAGCAAACTTATCAAAACAAATGGACTTCTCATAAGATGAAAAATGTTTCATTAATGACAATATCCATTATTATTTAGGCTTAATTATTCTGTCAACCCATTTTAAGGTCAAATTTATGACAAAAGTTTAGACCCAATTGATCAACATTGAATGGAAAGTCTGATTGGACTAACAGAGCTATATCCTGTCAGTACATTGACACATACTATTGGCCATATTGTTTTAAAATTTAATCTTAATGCTCAAGTTAGGACAAATATCAAATATACACTATATATAACTGCAACATACATGAAACATTTATTAAACTTTTAAAACATTATTCCTTTAATTTCTTCTTCTAAATTTTTTAAATTAAGTTTTAGATTGCTGATGCTTTCTTATATGCAAATTCAGTCTATTTCATTAATTCGATCGAATTTTTCCATCTGTACTCACACATTTTAAAGTATTTAGGAATTATCAATTATAGAATATGATGGGTGTTCTAGTCTAGAATTAAAGGTTCATTAATTGCAAGTACATGTAGAAATAGGCTCTAGCCTAGGCATTTCATCCCAAATAATTACAAGTACGTGTAGGAGTACATGACTTGGAAACAAGGAGTTTATTTTTTAGTTTGGTGTGTTTTAATAAAGAATTTAGAGTTTTGGGTTATAGTAAAAGAAATTAGGGAAATAGGGTGATAAAAAACGACAAGGTTATATGCCATGTTCTGAAGTGGTGGACCCCACGACAATATTGCTTTTTTGCATGGTTATTAAAATCGGATCGGGCCGATCGATTGAACCGGTTTAATCACGAACCGATAGGTCAATCGGTTGATTCAACTACACAAATCGGATTGACAAAAAACCGAATTGGACCGAAAAAATCGGATTGAACCGAAAAACCGAAAAATCGGACAAAATCGAATTTTTGGCTGATAATTGTAAAAAATTATATTTTTTTGTATTTTTTCACCCCCATATATATATATATATATTTATTTAAAAAATTAGTATTTTAAATTCTAAATATATCACTTTATAATTTAATATACTTATTATATATTTGGTTCATTGTAATCAAATATTTGTGTGTATATATATATATTAAATTTTTATTATTTATTTATTTAAAAAAATAGTATTTTAAAATTTAAGATATCACTTAATAATTTAATATACTTATTATCTATTTGGTTCATTGTAATATATATATATATATGAAATTTTCATAATTTATTTTTTTGAAAAAATTAGTATTTTAAATTCTAAAAATGTCACTTAATAATTTAATATACTTATTATCTATTTGAATTTATTGTAATTAAATATAATTATACTCATATATGCAAGGTTAATATTTTCCGTGTTTACTTCATTAGTACTCCATCTAAAAAGAAAATTTTTTTCATAATATGATTGCATTTTTATGTTTATAATATATAATATTCAAAACTTCATAATTAATTACTTGTAATAATAAAATTTAAATTATGTTTTGTAACTTATTATTAGGATATTTATGACATATATTAATGTTTGATGGTTATTTTTTTAATTTTTATACAATAATATTTATAAAATTATAATAATTTATAATATTTTAAAAATAAAAAAAGCTCGATTAAACTTGATTGAATCGGTCGAATCACGAACCCCCAATCTCGTTGATTCTTTATCCGATCCAATTTTAATAACATCGCTTTTTTGGTATGAAAAAAGCATGGTTATTAAACTCGGGTTGACTCGGGCCGTCGGACCGGTTGAACCGTGACTCGGCAAGCAATTCGAGTCGATTCAACATAAAAATCGGAAAGTGTAAAAACTCGGATTGACTCTGAAAAAATTGGGTTCAACCGGTGACTCTGACCGAATTTCGGTTCAACCAAAAAAATTTGCATTTTAAGAAATCAATCCCTAAATTTCCAAAAAATACAGTGATATAATTAAAAACATAAAATTTAAAGATCCTATAATGTGTTCTTTTAACTAAATCCATAACAAATTATTATATATATTCAAAATATACAAAAATAATGTCTATAATACATATCTAAATGTAGAATCGAATCACCATAAAAATTTTTTATGTTTATTCCTAACAGTAGATAATTTTTTTAATTATTATTTTTTATATATAAGAGTTTATTATATATAGATCGAAAAAATCCTTTGATAGTAATTACAACTAATGAATTGGTAATTATGATTGAAAATTTTGAAACGATAGAAATCTTTGAATATATAATTAGTTTATAAGGAATAAAAAGCTGATAAGAAATTGGATTAAGTTTTGATTGCTTAAATTGCATGTTAATGGAGCTGTAATTAGATATTGATAAGCACCATCCAAGGACAATTAATGTTGACTAATTAAGCATCACCATGTTGCAATTGGTATATAAGTAGTATACAAATAATTTTAAAAACACAACTAACTTTGTTGGTCTTAATATTTTTACATTGATATTTATTAATTAATAAAATTTTCAATGTCTTTTGATATATTATATTTTTTATTTTTTTATAAATAATTATATTTAATAAAAAATAAAAATTCCGAGTCGACCCGATCCAACCAATTGACTCTTGATTCAGTTGGTAGACCGAGTCGATCTCCGAACCAATTATGAAAACATTGGAAAAACGGCACCTCAATGTGTTGTTTTCTGTATTTTGTTGGTTGAAACTGGTCAAAGACAGTGGGACCCACCAATGCTAAAGAACAACACTATGTTTTTTAATCATTTTACAAAATTGCTTCGTAAGTTGCAATTTCTAATCTTTGAAGTAGACGTGGGGCTTGCGTCGTTTGAATAGGTTTAGTATTTTGCTTTATTCAGCCTTCCATCTTTTATTTTATTTTATCTCATCTTTAACCCTTTCCAAAGAAAAAAAAAAAAAAGAATAAACACATTCTCATCTGAAAAATATCATTGAAAGGATTGAAAAATATATTTGAATTATGAAAATGGGAAACCAAATTAATTTCATATATATTGAAATAGGTCAGTAAAGAAATATATTAAAAATTTTTTAATTTCTGTTTCCAATATTTATTATTTTAAGTTTATAAAAATATATAGTATACCATGTCACATTTTCGTCCTCAATCCATTGCTTCTTAGTGAATTATATCATTATATGATGACAATATTAACCTAAAGAAATATATTTTACATAATTTTTTTGTATTATCACTAATTTTAAGAATATAGATTATTATTATTATTATTGAAGCCATATTTTAATTAAGTAAAAGTTTTCATATTTGCAGTAGAAATTAGAAAAACAAATTTTATTTTTTGGTTACAGAAGGTAAGCAAAAGCTCACAAAAAACCAACACTAGCGAAAGTAAGAAATACCAGCTGAATCATGGTAAAGCCAATTCCCAATTCCTTATGGAGGAGAGAGGAGAATGTGGTATCCAAAAGGAAAGCCATGACCAATATGAGCAAGAAAATCTGCCACAAAGTTTGCTTCTCTGTGAATGTATTGAAATTGGATCTCCTGGAACTGCAGAGACAGATGATGTTATTTATAAGAGACACACAAGAAGCATTAATTGCATAATTGCCATTGATCATTTCCACAACAACTTTATTATCACACTCAACAATGATTTTAAGGATCCCTGCTTTTTTAGCTCTTTGAAGACCATAGAAGACACCCCAAATCTTAGCCAACAGGATTGAAGAAATGCCTAAATTAACTACAAAGCCACTGCGCCAGTTCCCATGATAATCTCTCTCTCAATATGCCTTCGTAAGTTGCAGCACCCCCAGACGACACAGACACATCTGTGTTAACTTTAATGAAATCTATCGTAAGGTGAGTCCACACTACACAAGCAGAAACTGAGTTTTTGTTCTTCTGAAAGCATCCTATTAAGTGCATCTTTGTAAGAATGCGCAAACTCAATAGCATCTCTGACCAAGAGAGCCAACGGTCTGTGATTGTTTTGAAAAATAAAGCCATTTCTGTTTTTCCATAAGTACCAATAGCTTATAGCAAAGAAGTACGCCCACCTAATACCCCTTAAAATGAGTATGGCACTGTTGAAGGTTGCACCGCATCCAACTTCTAAGATCATTAATATCCCTATTAAAGAGAGAACTGTTAGTGGGAATGCACAAACTCCAATATAGACAAGCAGCAAAACAATCACGAAAAATATGAAGGGCACTCTCTCCTGGGTTGCCACACACAGTGCAATCATCCGTATTTGAGAAGTGTCTTCCTTTTCACTCTTTTTTAGTCATAATGCCATGATTAAGAGAGAGCCAAAGGAAAATTTTAATTCTTTGGGTGACTTTCAGACTCCAATTTGGCTCCAAAGAGTATCCTCATCGTTCGCCCCCTTACTGCTTAAAGAGCAATAGGCAGTTTTGATAGTGAACTCACCCCGAAGAAGACAAATTCCAGTAAATCCTATCTACTCTAGCTTAAGCAGAGGAAGGCAAGTGGTTGCATTTCTAAGCAGAGTAGTCTGAGGGAAGAAGTCTTTAAAAAGATGCCACCACTAACCTTCAAGCTCATTACCAAAATAAACCATTCTTATTAATCAACTCTTCAAGAATGGGCATCAAAGCTAAATGGAAAAGAGGGGTGAAAGAGGCCAGGAATCCATTTATGAAACCAGAACTTGGCTCTCATCCCGTTTCCTATGAACCAAAAGACATGATTAGAAACATGACCCCAATAAGTGCAAATACCCCGCCAAAGCGACGTATTATTGCGATGGACAATTGGACACACATTGGACTCCACTTCAAATCTATGTTTAGCAGCCAAAATCTTCACCCAGAGAAGCTGCGGTTGAGTCAAAAGGTGCTAAGCAAGTTTCATAACAAAGGCAGCGTTAAGTAAAGCTGGATTGCAAAAAGCCAGAGCTCCAAGCTTCTTGGGCCGAATAATTTTGTTCCATGGGACGAGTGCAAGCTTTCGCACATCCTCAGTTCCAACCCACACAAAGTTACGTGAGAGCCTATCAAACTCAGCACAAAGAGTCACAAGGATAGTAGAAGCCTATATAATATACCCAGGCATGGAAGAAAGGGCTAATTGAGCCAAGGAAATCCTTCCTGCCACAGAAATCTGAGCCATATTCCAATTAGCAATCTTGTTCTTCATACGGTCTAAAATAAACCCGTAATGCTTCTTGGTCATTCTAGAGTGGAGAAGAGGCATGCCCAAATCCTTCCCTATGTCCAGCACTTATTTAAAGCCCAAACTACCATTAAGCTTCGTTCAAAACTGAGAGTCCACATTCTTAGAATAAAAAACATTTGTTTTCTGAGCACTTACCCTCTGCCCTGAGCTCTCACAGAAGTGAGTGAGAACATTTTTGATGGTCTGAACTTGCTTCGGATCCACTCTAGCAAAAAAATCAAGTCATCAGCAAAGAAAATATGGCTCAAAAGAGGATCACCTTTATTAAGTTGAATAGGTTGCTAGGAACCAATGTTAACAGCCTCATAAATACGGTGACTTAATCTTTCTATACAAAAGACAAACAAATAGGGAGAGAGAGGGTAGCCTTGCCTCAAGCCACGGCTAGGGGTAAAGCAATCTGAGATACTCCCATTCCACAACAGCTGCATAGAAGAAGAGGAAATGCAATCCATGATGACCATAATAAGGGTGTTAGGCAGCCTTACTTCTAATAGGGTGTCTTTGAGAAACTCCAAACTAATTCTATCATAAGCCTTCTCTAAGTCCACCTTAATGGCCATAAAACCAACTTTACCCTTCTTCAATCTCACAGTATGAATAACTTCCAGAGTCATGATAACATTATCAGTGATGTGATGCCCTGGAACGAAACTTGTCTGGGTAAGACCCACCAAAGAGGGCATGAGCATTTTAATCCGGCTGGCTATAGTTTTGATAACAATCTTGTAGAGGATTGTACACAAAGCAATGGGTCGAAAGTGAGTGAAAGTTTTGGGAACAACAATTTTCGGAATACGACAAAGAAGAGTCCTATTCATGCAAGGCTCTATTTTTCCCCCATGAAGGACACGCTTGACCTCTCTACAAACATCTTTAACCACCACCTGACACTGAGATTAGTAGAAACCTGCATGAAGGCCATCAATACCAAGGGACTTCTATGGCTTCGCACTAGAGAGAGCCTTTCAGATTTCTTCGTTAGAGTAAGCTTGATTGAGATCAGCCAATTTATCCTCAAGATTAGGAAAGCAGCTTCTGAGGTAGAACTGAGTCCGAGAAGGGCATTCCTTTGAATAGAGATCAGAATAGAATTTGATTGCCAAAGAGCAAAGGATAACAGGATCACTCTGCCAAGCCCTTTTATTATCCTGTAGTGTAAATAATCAATTCTATTTCTCCTCCTTTTGCAGACCCTACGCTGGTGGAAGAAAGATGTGTTTTTGTGACCCCATAAAATCTAATCACTCCTAGATTTTTGAAACCAGAGATATTCTTCTCTCAAAAGAATTTGATCTAAATCAGATTTGATTTCCCTCTCTAAATTCTCCACAGAAGAGGATTGCCTGTAAGTAAGAGCTCATTAAATCCCAGAGATCCGAGCTAAGAGGATTTTCTTTTGATGGAAAATGTTTCCAAAAGAAGAAAAGTTCCATTGCTTCAGTTTCACAACAAAACTGTTAACCACAGTCATAAGCCCATCCTCCACTTTCCAGCTACTCCGAACAAAATCTTTGAACTCAGGGTGGGTTAGTTATGCTTGAAGAAGCGAAAAGGCCTATTACTCTTAGAAGCCTGCATATTATCAAAACACAGCAAGAGAGGCCTGTGGTAAGAGGCTAAACGAGCCAGGTGCAAGATGACCGCTTCAGAATAACGAGCCCTCCATTCATTGTTACAGATGCCACGGTCCAGTCTCTCATAGAGATTACCTCTATGATACCCCGTATCAATAAGCTTAGAAGTATTAAACCAATCTAAAAAAGAATTGCAAATTACCAGTTCTGTGAGGAGATCCGCCCTTTCTTTCATTAGCATAAAGTAGAGAATTAAAATCCCCCAACAACATCTAAGGATCAGTGGTGCATAAGTTAATCTCTTGGAGGAAATTCCAGAGACGATTATGAATACTGGGCCCAGGGTGAGCATAAATGGCAATAAAGTAAGACAAACTTATTATTAGCAAAAATATGCATATGGACAAATTGCAAATTATTAATTAGAATATCTACAGACCACTCTTCTTTCCACAGAATCCAGATGCCCCCACTAAAGCCAGTACCTTCCACTCTATAGGAGCAAGGAAACCCAATTTTCATAATACATTTATTAGCTAGAATGCCACTAATCCGCGGTTTCAACAAGACTATCACTTTGGGATTGTAATTCCTAACAAAGCATCTCAGAGTTCTCAGAAATAAGGTGCTCTTGGCACCCTGGCAGTTCCATACGAGGATCGACATAAAAGAAAAAAAAAATCAAAAGAAACAGGGGACAAACCTCAGTCTTCACGCAGGTAAGGGTCAAGAGGCCCTTCCTCTTTTGAGAATTCTTCATTGTCAGCATTTGCTGCATCATCTCCCTTATCTTCCACATCTCTATCAATATTCATTACCTCATTATCTGCAGTATCAACTGGACGAACCAAATCCAGAGGTCTGCTTTCAAATTGGCCCAAAATGCGATTAGTATAGGTCTCTACCTCTACAGAAGCTGCAGGAATAGCATTGCTCGAAAAAGACCCTTTGTCCATTCTTAATCTGCCTACCACAGAATGTTTCGAAGGATTGAGTGATGAAGGTAAAGCCATAATATTGTCTTCTTCCTGAAGTTTGCTTTTAAAAGTAAAAAAGTCGCCCAAAACATGCTTTAGCTTAGTAATATTAAATTCTTTTAACTTTTGAATTTAGCCACATGAAGTTTTGAATTTCTGAACACCCCCCCCCCCCCCCCCCCCCCCATATGTAACCAAATTCCCGGTCCCACGTGTCTCTAACTTCCCAAGTCTCTCTATAGGGTGACCATTCTCCTGAAGGTTATCTTGTAACAGCAAATTTTCTTTATCCATAGGAAAATGTTCTAAATTAGTAAATTCTTGCCACCCTCCTCTTTCAGTATATCAAATCTGGATCCACGCGCTTTGATACCGGGATTCTTTCCTGAAATAGCGGGATTATATTTAACATTCCTCTTTCATTTCTCTACCACCATCCATGCTCAGAATTTCCTCGAGTTTTCCATCGGCGTTTCCTTAACTACAGGCCCACCACCATCTCCATTACCTTTTACATTTGTTCTATAGGGGCAATAAGAATCAAAATGCTCAAATTGGCCATAATGAAAGTAGATTTCTGGCAAGTTCTCATACTCAACTTTTTGAGTCTCACCATCAATCTTAATCATTGGGACTAGAGGTTTGCTCAGGTCAACAGAAATTGCTACTCTAGCAAAACGGTCTTTGTTCAGATCATTGGTGTGATAATCAATCTTCGTAACCTGCCCAATCGCTTCAACAATGGCCGTCAACACATTACTAGAGTAATAATGGAGAGGAAGTTTTGGTAATCGGATTCACATGGTGGTATGCTCAATTGTTCCATTGGACACTCTAAAACGAGGAGTCCACTTTTACACCAGCAAATAAGCCCCATTCATTATCCAGGGGCCCTCGTAGAGAGCACATTTATAATCGTTGTCATTAACAAACTCCAATCCCCTACCTATATCCAAAATCTTGGCGTCAAAGAGATTCCAAATGGCCCGAATTCTTGAGCTTAACGTTTTATACCCAATTGATCTTCCTAGCAGACTAACCACAACCGCCTTACGCAAGGTAGTGGATAACTTGTTTAGACCATCAGAAAAGCTTACTTTTGGAATGGAACCAGTTCTGTTGATATGGATGTTGCCTATGTCTAGGTTTATATCCATTGAGTCAAAAACTTCTTCCATAGAAGATTCCATAGCCGCCCCACTAACCAGACTATCCCTGTATCCCGTCGAGCTAAAAAAATATGATCTCCTCTTTACCTTTTTCGTAGCCCTATCCACATCCGAAGGAAGAGGAGGGTGTTTGTTCCCAGAGAGATCCATGCTGGGAGATATTGACAAAGTTGAAACAAAAACAAATTTTATTTTATAGTAGATAGAAGGAATTAAAAGAGAGAATTTGACATCGCCGAATACAATAATAGGCTAATAGCAATACTCTCATTTGACCGAAGGTAAAGAATGAAATATAAAGAGAAATTAACACATTATAGGGCCCCACAACACCAATTCCACATATGATTCTTGCGGCAATAGACTTGATGGGCCCCACACTCGACCTGTCTCCCTGCCTGCGCTTCGATATTTGCACTTTTATTTTCGCAACTTCTCCCTGCGAACACTATAAAAAAAATGTCGATTAGCGACGGAATCATTTAGTCGCACATTTTGCGACGGATTAGCGACTATTTTAAATCGTCGTGGAAAGGATATTTTCTATTTTTTGCGACTAATTCGCGACGGATAAAAACAGTCGCTAATTATTTGCGGTACGCGCCATATTTTGCGACGGAATAGCGACAAATAGTTCCGTCGCTAAATTTTATAATTTTATTCATAAAATTAGTTCCAGAAAATATAGCGACGAACAGTTTAGTCGCTAATTTAGGAGGCAAAATTTAGCGCCTTTTTTTGCGACGGTTTTGCGACGAAAATTTTAGTCGCTAATTTAGAAGGAAAAATTTTAGTCACTAATGAAATTTTTAGTCGCTAATCCGTCGCAAATAAAGTAAAAAATAATTTTTTTTAGAAATTAGAAATTTATTTTATAACTGAAAATTAAAAATTATTTTATTAGTTGATAATAATTTTTTAACAATTATATCAAAATCTAAATTTATTTATTTAGAAAAATTGCATTTTTAATAATAATATTAATAAACTAATTATTAAGATTATTATATATTTGCGTGTTCAAGATTAATAAAAATAAATATTTATAAAAAAGTAATATAAAATTTATCATTTCATTTAAAATAATAATAAAAAATTTGTAATTTATATTTATTTTATAAAATTTAAATCAAATATTAAATTATTTAAAATTCAAAATGTTTAAATAATTAAAATACTCTTTAAATTAAAATAAATTAAAATATATGCAATAATAATAATAATAGTGAGAAAAATGGTTTTAAATTAAAATACTCTTTATAATAAATTATAAATTAACATAAATTAAATATATGCAATAATAATAATAGTGAAAAAAACTAAACGAAAATAAAGAACAAAAGAAAGAATAGCTATGTATAGCAGAAAAAGTTAATTGTGGCCTAGCCTTGGTCGAGGTCCAGTTGAAAAACTTGAGGGCATTTGGATGCATAATGTCACAATCCAAAATTTTAGCTAGTGTACTTTCCAGTTTATGGTGTTTTTCTATTTGTTGCTGTCAGATTGTGTTTGAGATGGTATTTTGATGGCCAAAAGGTCAAACATATTAAATAGAAAACTATGGTAGATTTTTTCCAAAACTGGCCATGACTAGCACAAAGGTTTAAGAATATTTCAATACATGCAAGCCTCAAAATAAAACTCAAATTTTGAAAGTTCCAAGCGCGATTATAGTTTTTTGCAAGAATTAAAGCTAGTCTTATGTTAAAATTACAATTTAAACCAATAATTTGTCCCAAGGCTGTTATTAAATGCACTCAAGGAAAATAAAGTTGGGGATTTTTACATAACTATGAGGAAAAAAAATCATTTTCTCATTCTTTCAGTGATATAACGTTCTAAATTTTTAATTTCATTTATACAATTTTTTATTTATAAATATACTATTTTTGGGTTTTACATATTATTATACAAAAATACCATTTTTAACATTCCTACTCTTACTATTAATCATTGTTCCAAATTTGATCTCTTGCAAAAATGGATCCAACTCATAAATTCAATTAGATACATTAATTTACTATTCAATTCATTTGATTTGCTAAAGAATTCCATCCAATTCAATTCGTTACGTGATCTTTACAATCCGTTTATTTCATAATTTTTTATTTTTAATAAAAAATAATTTTATAAAATTTAGCAAATAAATTTGTAACTCAATTAGATCATAATCCAATTTATTCATAATAACATAAAATTTTTATATTTATAACTCAATTCATCACAATTCAATCCGAATACATTCAACCCGCAAAAATTGCTATCTCCTTTTTACATGACACAAATGTAAAGCTACACTAGTTATTTTGTTAAAATTTTGAGCAAATTTTAAATTATTAAAAATTTTAGTTATATATATTTACAAAATTATCCTTGAATACAAGTATAAAATGATGAAATTTGGTAGGGGTATTTTAGTAATTTTTATAAATTTACCCTATATATAAAAATAACATTTTCTCTCCCCTCACCTCTCTCCACCGTTTCAATTGAAAATAGCCATTTTCAATAGCAAGACAAAAATAAGAACTAATGAAATTGACCTTTTTCTTCACATATCTTAATAAATTATGTATTCATTACGTGTGAGTCATTCGACAAATACTTTTTAATATGTGAGCAATATTTCTGATACCGGTTCACGAGGATCAATTTATTGAGGATCCTATACGAGTAAGTATAATTTGAAGGTTGATATATATATATATATAATCATTTCGATAGCAATGAAAATGAAAAATGGTTAATATATATAATTATGTAATAGTTACATAAGGGTAAAAGTTAATGAAACTTGAAAATATTTGTGTTGCTAATATTAATTTATTTCAGTAAAAAAAGATTAAGTAAATATTTATGCTCACTAATTATTTTTAAAAATATTTTATATGATATTATTTGCCTATTTTATATTAATTTTTTTAAAAAAAATTTATAATTTATATTATTTCAAACATTACAATATAAATGAAAAATACAAATGCATATTTATTGTTACTAATTAATATGTAGAATATATTTTTAAAATTTTTTTATAAAAATAATGATAATATACTCTATGTTGTATTAATATATTCAATACATTGTACATATACGGGTATAAATAAAAAAACTATAGGTAAATATATTTACGAAATTATCCCATATTTAATTGGTATTATTTTAATAAAAGCGGGGACACTTTTGTCTTTTTGAAAACCCTAGTTACCCCTCTTTGCCTCCTCATCTTTTCTTTTCTAAGTTGGAGCCGACATCTGATCTCTGCCTCCTCTATTCTCCATTATCCTCCTCTCAAAAAGCGAAGCTTCATCTTTTTCCGTCTGTGGCTCAAGCGGAAGCAGATCTTCTTGCCCCATGTGCTCCAAAACAGTGGTTGACATGTCTAAAGCTTGGAAAAGAAAAGATGAGGAGGTAGGCTTAAACTGATTGGCAAATGGACGTTCACAATATTAACCTTTCACTGAATATTTTTCTTGTTGGTTGAACTTATCTGTAAGAAACTCGTGCATTATTATGTCTTCAGATTGAAGAAACTATCATGCCAGAGGATTACCGATTCCAGATCCATGTCTCAGCGTGCTTTCTGATCTCAGTAAGTCTCAGCGAGGAGTCCCTGCTTCTAGAGCATTTTTACACACTGCTCCTGTGGCCTCACTTACCTTTTCTCTCTTTTCTGTCTTTTTCACCCTTCCATATTCGCCATTTCCCTTCTTCTTTCTCTTCTGTTAAAAATTAAAAAAGAAAGAATATTGTTTTTGAGTATCTCCTTTTACTCCCATTTCCATATCAAAGCTTACTCTTTGGTTAGAGCCCATTTAAGAAATAGGGTTTCTCTCAAATGCCCACATTTTGAATCTTCATTTCTGAGCTCTTTTCGTCTTCTTTTTCTTCAAAGTAGAAGCTATGGGTGTACTGGGCAAGAATGTGTTCTATTTGTTTCTTGTGAGCTTGCTGCTTCTGGGATGTGTCTCTTCAGCTCCTACTATTCCTACTACTCCTGCAAGTGAGTGTTGATTGCTGCTTTCATTTGATCAGTTTCTGCTTACTTACTGCTAAACTCGTTTCTCTTGCAAATATTGTTAGTGGGTTCTTCTCTAATGCGGTTTCTGCTTTTATGAAATGGTTGTGGTCTCTCAAAGCTACGACTAAAATAGGTTTAGATCTCTGATTCTACTCACATTCTCGTTTCTTTTGTGTGATTTTAGCTGCACATTTGTGAATGTGAACTTGGTATCTTAGATGTGGTTTACGACATTTATGTATGCAGCAATTTCTGGCCGTCCAATGATGAAATTTGAGAGTGGGTATACTGTGGAGTCCAGGTAATCTGACACTGCACCTGGACTCTGCTAATAGTAACATCTACAGGATATCCTCTTCCCTGTCTCTATGTAAGTCTCAAGTGTGTTTTTACTTATTAACAATGGCCTTTGATATTTATTGATTGAACTGGTCAATTCAGATTGTTTTTCTTAATCATTTTGAGTATAAAAATCACTGAACCTTTTATTGGTTGGTTGTATTAAAATCTCACTTTCAACTTCAGCTTTTGTAAAACCAGAAATTTGTTAGTAAATACTATAGCTTCATGATCCAATAATTTGACTTAGATTTTATTTTAATTACGTACTCAAATGTTGATTGTGTGGGATTTGCAGAAGTTGCTTGTGCAATTAGGGGATTTGAAGCCAACTATCTCATGTGGCAGGCACTAGAATGAATGTTGTCACTTGTTTTCTAGTCGCTTGTGAGTGGATGGGATCAGAGAATGAGTATGTTAATATAATATTGCTTGTTTCTATACCTTTTTGAGGGCAGTTGTCTCACGTGAAGGTTTTTGTGTCCAAATCAATTATGTTAAGTTGTAATCTATTTGATATTGGGAAGATTAGATCTGAAGATCGATACAATAAAAGATAAATTTCAAATTGTTTTTGTGGAAACAAAAAGGCCAGAATTGTATATCAAGTGTTATTTTAATATTCTCGGAGACAGTTGCTAGCACAAGCTTACTTTTTTTAGGTCTTATATTGCGAAAAATATTACCAAATTTACTTCCGATGAATCTATTTGAATAAGTTCAGAATTTTTTTTATGTTGATATTTGAAAGTCGTGTTTACTGTCAATGTTATTGGTTGAGAAAGCCAGTTGTATCCTACTGCCAACCTCCTATGTGTTTTTTTTTTATTTTTTTTTAAGTAAAGGCATGAAGATGTATATATTTTAGACAAATTAAAGGAGCTTTAAAGCCTCTAACAAAATGGATTTGAATATTTAAGGCTTTTAGATTTGTTATAGTAGGATTATGTATAAGTTTTAAAGCTATAATATTAAGAGATCAACATGAGTTGCTTAAATTGATTAATATAAATGATAATTTATGAAATTTGGCTTAAGATATTGTTAAGGGAAATAGTTTAGGGCGGGTAAGTTATACTGTACCGATATAAGGGAAATATTTTGTGCATGCTTTGGTAACAATCTGTTGCTAGTCATAAATCTGTAAAAATTAACTTTTCTTCTCTTTTCAAAGAGTTAATCCAGTAGTTAATATGCAAAAAACAATTTGTTGCATGCATGGGAATGTTAATAGAGTCAAAAGTGTTTCCTGTCTTTCTTGCCTCTTGACACAAAAAATGTGCTTTCTTATTTTGTAGATAAGATGCGTGGAGATGAAAAGAGTTGGTGATATTGCTGCTTCCTCTAGAGACTTTAAAAGTAAAGATGGTGAATCGTTAGAAGCTTCATTTTCTGGTCTTCGCTCTAGCATTGAAATTAGTGATGTGTATATGCCGCCATGGATTATTGGCCGTGTTTGTGCACTAATAGGATCTGAAGGCAAGAGCTTTGAGGCAAGGTATGTTAAATTCTTTCATGATCAGCTACGATTCTGTTAATTGTTTAGGCATAATTGAAAGGTTGCTTCAATACTAGTTCCCAATCTGGTATCCTGAATTGAATTCACAATTTCCAGCTTTGTAACAGAGCATTCCTCAATTGGTTTGAATGTTGCTCTTAAGACAGTTTCTGAGAATACTGTTTCTAGAGATGCATCAAGCAAAGACTTGGAAGAATGTAGCTACTCATTCGGCTTTCCAGACGCAACAGTGTGTTCTTGTTTGGATTCAGGGTTTTTAAAAGGTTTGAAGTACAGCAACGGTTCTTATACAGCTTCTCTCTCACCTATATGACATTCTACTTCGGCGAAGATGAGAAATTAAGATACTAATATGGTTTTGCCCAACCTGGAGATCTCTTGACATTTTGGTTTCATGGTCTTTGGTAGAGATAACTGCACTGGTTCTTTAGCAGCTTCTCTTCTATGTGATTTTCTGCTTTTTCATCAGGGCTGTAAATTCGAAAATGTTACAGCATGTTGCTTTCTAATTATGTATGAGTAACATCGAGATAACTTATATGACATTTTGGTAATTTGTTTTACTAGTTAAATATCATTGTTGTGACCGCTGCTGCTATCTTGTTGAGTGCTCCATTTGTTGGAGGAACTATAAAAATGCTTTGTAAATTACAGTTTTAAGCCTCTGGTACTTTTTGGCTGAGGAATTTTACTATGTTCTTAAAAGGGGTTATTATGCATGTATTTAACATGCAGTGGATCTCATCATTCAAGACTGTCATTCAAAGGCTGTTTCATCTAATAATTTTTCTAATTTTACAGGTTGAAAATAAATAAATAACAATCATTGTGTACAAGATTAAAATTTTAAAATACAGTGAGAAAAAATTCAATTATGCAATAATTTAGCGACGGATTGGGACAGTAGTATTGTCACTAATATGTAAGAGATATAATTTATAAAATAATTAGCGACCAATTAGTGACAATTTTCGTCGCTAAATTTACGACTGATTTTAAATTCCGTCGCTAATATATTAACGACTGGCCTATTAGCGACTGTTATCGTAGCGTCGCTAATTAACATTAGCGACGGAAAACAAGAAAAAAGTCCTCTAATATTTTTCCTTGTCAATAGGGAGACAAATTACTTACAAGATCCAAGACAACAAAATAGTCCAATTGTTCTGGTGTCAATTGTATGATGAAATTGAGCATATTGTGGTGAGTTGCGCAGAGATTTATTTATTTATTCAAAATGAATTGGCATGATAAGGAATATGGGAATTATTGAGCAAAAGGTGAGAAATGTTTACGAAATTGCAGGACTGGCAGCTGGCTTGTATTCAGGTCTTACTTATGGATTGAGATAAGCTTATGGAGTTCATTGTGGGAAGTAGCAGAGATTTTATTGTAGAATATTGTGGTTACTCCATTTTATTTTAGATTTATATTGAGGTTGAGATTCGTTGATTTGGAGGCCTAGTAGTGGCCAAGGTTGTTATGGATGGTATGCTCTTCATGAAGTGTAATTAAATAAGCCTTCTTCCTGTGTTTGAAAAATTTTGAGATATATATGTCTTAGTTTTAGGAGATATATATATGCAGTCAAATTAAACTTTCAACAGTATCTCCCCATGATATGAAATGCATATATTGTTTGCAGATAGCTTTCCTCGTATTCTATTGGAAAAACATATTATATTCTTTGAATTTTATCGTTTTTCTACGTACTTTTGAAAGTTGACAGTGTATTTTTCTATTTTTTAAACTATTTACGTCAGATTAAATTTGGAAGGAACTGACAAAATTTAAATGCATTCTCTATTAATTAAATGAATGTGGGTTCTACCAAATATATAAGAAAACAAAAAATGAAAAATGAAAAAAATATATATAATCATTGAGATGGAAAGCATTACAGTTTTGGCCTGCAACTGCCACCATCTGGTATTATCATAGAGAGTTCATAAATATCCTTTTGAAGTGGACATGGTCATTCTAGAAGCGCAGGCTATTCATGAAGCAGTTCCAGCAGCAATTTGTTAAAAATATTAGATTATTTTTACAGACACATATGATACAACATGAAATGAACGTAAAAAAAATGCACATATGATGCATGAACTATTAGATCTGATATATATATATATATATATATATATATATATATATATATATATATATATATATATATATATATATATATATAAGAGAGTATTCATTCTAGATGATGATGATAATTCAATGATAGTCAAATATAATGGATGCAAGTCCTGAAATGGCCGAACAGCTCGAATGAATCAATTAGGGATTAGATAAATTAGTTTATAGAAAAGAGTATTCTACACATGCAAATTTTTTTGAAGTACGAACTAATAAGTCACAAAATAACGAAAGAAAGAGAGTTTAGTTAGAAATAATTCTGATTGCATCACAAAATTCCGAGCACATCGTTAATGAATCGAATATTAAAATTAAAGAAAAATGAATTTTCCGAAAAAAATAAAAATAAATACTCAGATGCTTTAGTTGTTATGAATATTATCGGGAGTCTTCCACTTTTCATAAGCCGCATATTGTATATTATTCATGGAGTCTGTTTGTATTTGAGTGACAAAGTAGGTAGGGCGTAGCATTGACGCTAGTAATAAGAGGTAGATCTAACCATTAAGTATGAGATCCACGAAGAAACTACATCACGGTACGATGAAGTCAATAGCAGGTAAGGATGAATATAGATCCATTAATCAGTTTATTAATAATTTTATTTGAAAAAATTGCATAGGTTACTATTTTTTTAATTCTAATTTTTTAAAATACATCCATCTCTTAAAAAAATTTAAAAATACCATTTTTTTAATTTTTTATTTTTAAAAATATCCCTTTCTGTTTTAATCCAATATACCGTTACCCATCTCTCATTTTTACTCTCCTATGTCTACGGCTTATCTTCATTAGGTCCATCTAAGCGTAACCGACGTCGGACCTTTGGCTCTCCCCACCATCATGTTTCGCTCCACAGTCAAGTCTTTACATGATTCTGTGGTTTCTTTGCTAGCTGCTTAATTATATTAATTTCCTTTGTTAATATAGTTTGTTGCTAATCTCACCAATCTTTTTTGAAACGACAGAGGGTTCAAGTTAAGCATCCATGAGTATGCAAGATCGTTGTTTCAGAAGAGTCCAAGCAGAGCTCTGCTAAACCAGATAGCAATTTCTGCTTCCATAATGACATCACCAATACATCTACCAACCGTCATAGTTGAGTAGTAATCTGCTGCATAGATGTACTCTATTGTGGACATTTCTAGACGGTTGGATCAAAATTTTGTGTTATTTTATTATTAGCACTCTCTTCCTTGACAAATAACTATTCATCTTTCTGAAAAATATTACTAAAAATTATGTATTCGCTTTCTATCAAAATAGGGTATATTTGAATATGAATTTTCAAATATAATTTTGGTACAGTAGATTGTTGTTCAATTTTCTAAGTAAAATTAATATCAAAACTTATTTTTCCAACCAATTTGTCAATTAATTTTATCTTTTTTGAAATAGCAAAAGTTTAAGATAATTAATAAATTTTTTAATGTTAGTGAAAAAGTAAAGTGAACATTTAAATCAACGAAGACAGTATATGTGCACGCCAAATATATCGTATCGCAACAACTAATAATGGAGTATGAAATTCAAACAACAATAATTTTTTTTTACATTATGCTTAAAAAGTAAAAAAGAAAATACATAAACATCAATAGTAACATTGATAAAAGTTCTTTTAGTTGTGCGCAGCCTCCAACTGTTTTCGATTCATTTTAGATTAAAAGGCTAAATAGCGTAGCAAAGTGAAGAAGATTTAGATTATAGATCTAAACGTTAATCCATTATTTTTGAACTATAGATAATAGTTAAGTTGTGAATGATTTATTATATACTGTAATCGATATCTCATTGAATTCTTTTATATTCACAAATGAAATTTACTTGATGGCAGGTCAAATGAGCAGCAACTTTCTTGCAATCACCTGCAAAAAGTGAATAAAGGATCGGTGAATTTCCTACAATGAAGTATCCGATGGTCAAGTCAGATTTTCTGTGTAAAAGAGAGTGAATTTCTGGTAAAAGATAAAGTAAAAATCTTCCATACATGTCTTTCCTCTTTTTATAGGAGTGGTTAGCACATTTGCGAAGATAATGGGAGGAGTTTTTTGTTCTTTTCGACCACTAATCCATTTTCTGCAATTCTCGAGGAAAATGCGGGTTAGTGATAACTGTTTGTCCATCGTGACGGAGATATTTTCAGAACACGTTCTAAACCAAACTATGGCCCGGTTTGAGAGCCCGAGTAATTCAAATACTAGGTCGGGTTATGGGGGTCATGATTGAGCGATGTGCTCGATTAATGTTGGACCGTTGAACCAATTTTTGAGTTCGGTTGTTATCATAAGTCCCCCCCAATTGGCGACATTTATGTCATCAGTTGGTAGGTGAGTGCTGAATAGGCCTATTCAATACCATAAGATCGGAGTTCGTGGCGACTGGGCCAAATGAGCTGGTTGCGGCGATTCGAGGTCGGAGTGCCTTTCGAGCTCTTTTTGGAGTTTGGTATTGAAGGCCATGTAAACTCGCTTTATTTTGATGCAGGGGATACCTGCCTTTAGAGCTACCTGATCGCCTGCAAGCTGACAGGATGACAACAGCTCTTACACGAGTGTATTTATTGGAGGTCATTATGGCTTCCTAATTTACCGTGCGTAACGGCTCGGAGCGCTTCGGTCCTCGTGCACCACCTTAAATGCACTTACTCAATTCCAGATCTGTCGCCACGTGGACGGTCTGGAGTCACCCTAGTTCCTTTATATAAACCTTCTCCTAATCTCCATTTCCCTTTCGCTTTTCATTTTCTTGACTTTGTTTCTTTCGTTTGCTCTGCATACTCAACCTTTGAATCCTCTGCTTGAGGCTCTGTTCATCTTATTCTTTGCTTGGTTTTTTTCATTGCCATCCCCTTCATCAGGTTTGTCGATCCTTCCTTCACCTTCAATTTATTTCTCTTTTTGTTCTTAGTTTCTTTTCATCACCATGAGCTCGGGATCTGCATCAAGTGAGAGAGTGGGAGATAGTGGAGATGCTCCCATCGGTAGCATCCCCGGCATGAGTAGGGATTTAACTTCTGAAGAAGGAGGTCAGCCCTTCGATTTAGGTTAGTCTGCCACCTCCTCCGCCAAAAAGAAGGCTCCACGCCGATTGCCTGGGGTAGTCTGCAAAAAGAAGCCATAAGGGCTGATGATGCTAAAACTATTGTGAATTTTGTTAAGAATAACATATTTTGCAGGTTTGGTACTCTAAGAGTGCTCATAAGTGACAGAGGGATAAAATCACGACAGCTCTGTTGAAGAAATATAAAGTCACCCACCGCTTATCGACTGCCTATCACCTTCAGACTAGTGGCTAAGCTGAAATTTCTAATAGAGAAGTTAAGTCTATCTTGGAGAAGAAAGTGAATCCAACTAGGAAGGACTAGAGTTTGAAATTAAAAGATGCTCTCCGAGCCTATAGGACAGCTTACAAGATAGTTATCGGTATGTCCCTATACAAACTAATGTATGGCAAGCCATGTCACTTACCAGTGGAGTTAGAGCATAAAGCATTTTGGGCCATCAAGCTATGTAATATGGCATTAAATGTAGCAGGTGACAATTGCAAATTAGAATTGTAAGAGCTGGAAGAACTACAGAATGAGGCGTATGAAAGTTCCAGAATTTATAAAAAAAAACAAAGAAATTCCATGACAAAATTATTTCTAGGAAGGAATTTCAAATTCGACAAAAGGTTTACTTTTTCATTCACATTTGAAATTATTGCCAAGGAAATTAAGGTCTAGATAGATAGGACCTTTTGTGGCCATTGATGTTTTTGTTCATGGTGCAATGGAAATTACGAGTCTGGAAATGGTAAGATTTTTAAAGTTAATGGACATCGCTTAAAACCATTTTATAAAGGTTTTTCAGCCCAAGGCACTGTGAAATCCTAACTAGCAGTGCATGGAGAGGAGAATTAATTCCAAAAACATCTGGCCAAAGACGTTGAAGAGAGGTACTATCGGGAGGCAACCCAATGTTTAGCCTTACCGAAGGCTGCATTGTTACTGTTTAGATTTAAATGCTAGTATTTTTGTTTTCGTGTTTCACTGCCTTCTTCTACATTAATAAGTCACTAATTATTTTTTTATTTTGCAGGAGAAAGTGGGTAGCATATTTGCTCTATGGTGGGAAGTGAAAAGAAACTTCTAATATTTCCTTGAAAAAAATAGGGAGAACATGAAAAAAAAAAGAAAGAGAACATGAGGCATTAATTTTAAGAACCAGGCATAATTTTTTTTTATAGATGGGTTTCATGGTTTTTTTGTTTTAATGAGTGTTGGGTTGTGCTTGTTTTAAAATGATGGGCTTATTTTTATTTTTATAGTGGGCCTAACTTTTAACTCAGAGGTTAAAGTGAATTTCCTTTTTTTTTAAATTTATTTGGTTACCTTCTTTTTATTTTTTTTAGTTTACCTTCATCCCTAACCTCTTTTCTTTTCTTTCTTCCTTTTTTTTTCTTACAACAGCCCTTAAAACCCTAGCCGCCACTCCCTTTCCCCTTCCAAATTGGAAACCCATCACAACCATGCCTCGTCTAAAAGACAGGCTCGCCATGTAACAGGCAGTAGGCCACCATAGCCAGGGTGCAGGTCACCACAGAGCAGTAGCCTGACACAGCAGAGATGTCTATAAAAGCCAATGTGATGTGACATGCTGCACTAGCAGAGTAGTAGCCCACCGCAGCCAAGCTGCCACCCCACAATGTGTAGGGCATCGCAAAGCAGTAACCTGATGCAGCAAGGATCGCCACTACACGCCAGTGCAATGCAACAGGCTGTACCAACCTACCACAACTAGGCTGCCACCCCACAATGTACAGGGTATAGTAGAGCAAAAGCCTAATACAGTAGGTGCCGATGTGCCGTTCTCTGCAATCCCACAAGAAGGAGGTTCATTTGTCATCGATCCTTCAATCTAAACCTACCAAACGCGATGAAAAACCAGATCTGGCACTCAAACACCACAACCATCCAACAATAAAGGAAAAGGCCCAGTCACTTATAAGTCCAGGCAGGTTTTGTTAATGAAACTTCTTTTGAAGAGGAGACAAGCAACTATGATGAACCACCTCCTGCCAAACAACCACAAAAGAAAGCATGACTAGGACTTGAGAAGAGCCGATTTGCTCTAGTAGTGCATGAGTTAGGTGGTAATCTTGCATTTGCTGATGAGGATTAGAGAAAAAGGTACTATCTCATTGAACACATAGAAATTATGCCTGCTAGGTCTTTTGACGATTCTGTCGTGTATGCTTTAAGCCTTTTAGATGAAGTGTATGACTTAATTGATAACATTGGCTAGCACACATTTTTTATGATTAATTTTCCAATTTATGATGCATTGATTAAAGAGTTTTACAGTACATTTCAATTTGATTGTTCTGGACAGAATTTTAATATGGCATATCCATTTGCTATAACTTGTAGCATGCTTGGTAATATCCAGTATTTTTCCATCACTGCATTTAATATTGCCATGGGCTTTGTAACAGAAGATGATTCTAAAACCAATGATTAACTAGACATGTTATGTGATTATCCGAAAGATTTTAATGCTTTAGTAGTTTATAGGGAATTAATTGGCATGCCTAATATTGATTTCTTACCTGGTAAATCAAAAGCATTTTACATCCATAGTGCTGCTTTGCGAGTCTGTAAGGCCCCTATTTATGCCTTAAAATGATGTAAGTGAATTTAATCAATAATCTTATTAATACATGCTTGTTGGTCAATGTAAAGTAGGTAGGAACCTAGTAGTGACTATTCTAAAAGAAAAGGGTTAAATTGGTCATTTTATGTTATTATATATACATGTGTGTAATTAAAACATGATATAAGAATGAGGATTCAATTAAAATAAAAGAAAAAAAGTTTGAAAAGGAAATGAGAAAACTAAAAAGAAAAAGAGGGAGTTAAATGAAGTTTGCTAGGAGGGGGCCCATAACTCCCTCTACCACTCTAGAACTCTTACGTGAAAAGTGAAGAAATAAGGTATATAAGGGAGAAAGAGCATGTAGGTCGGTTACCCAAAAAGAAACCAAATACAAACCTTTTCCTTTTTCTCTAAAATCAAATATCCTCTATCTTTTTCATCTAATATTTGCTAAAACTTTTGTGAGGAGAGAAAGAACTTGAGGATTGGGTATTTTTTAGGTAATAAGGTTCTCCATTCTTTTCTCCCTCATCTTCTTTTTTGTGTATATGATGGAATTGTATTGAAAGAGCACGGCTGGGTACTTATGTATGAACGTATTCTCTATAAAAGGTGAAGCAAACAAGAGTAAAGGAAAGGTGGTAGTGAAAGATTGAAGAGGTGCCCTTAGAATCTCATTAAATGTATGAGAACTTTACATTTTGTGTATGTAATTGTGCTAGAATATTGCATCATGAGGTTGTGTTGGACGTGTTTTAAGAATAAAACATAGACGTTGGGTTATCTAATGCATAAGAGCTGAATTTAAGAGAGTTTACTTGAGATAGGAAAAATTGTAACCTATGGTTTGCTGGACCCAGTCACACTATTTTGACTATAATTTAAGTTATAGAGCTGAAAATTGTATGACTTTAGTTAGGTTAGAAAGAGGTCGAAGTCTAGTTTCCTTTGCAAGATGACCAAAACTTAGCTTGAACTTTGATTGTGTCTGCTGCCCTATTATTTAGAGCAATCTGTATTGTTTTATGTATATATGAAGCTTTATAAGCTCAAATGGAGTCAATCTTAATGTTTTAGAAACTAGAAACACATATGAAAAACTTTGTAGAGACCACTTTGCTTAGAAAATTTATCTGCTATGTGTAAAACTCGATGCAAAATCAAGCAGAATGTTTGTCAAAAATCACCTCGGTGGAGGAACTTTTCTCCTCCATCGAAGAAGCCACCTCTGTATCCGGCCAAATTCACCTCCTCAGTTAAGGGACTTACCTCCTTAGCCGAGGAACCCACCTCTTCAACTGAGGTTTCCTTCCCCTCCATTGAGGAATGCATCCTAATGGTGTACAAAATGCATCTCCTCGATAGAGGCAGAGGTTGCCTCCATCGAGGCACTCCCTACATGGAACAAACATGAATTTTAAGTCTTCCAAACACTACTTATTTAAATACTTTTGAACCTAATTAGAACATATTAAACATGGAATTAAGGGATTAGATGACATGAAATGTATGTGAAATACACAAATGCAAAGAAGAGATGAAAAAATACATAAGTGTTCGTAGATGTATATATGAACATATACAAATGCATATAGGGTCATACATGATTTATAATACTTATATATGTTTAAATTTTTGAAATTATATAATGATGGTTATGTTATACTATTATAATTTTATATGAACATTTGCATGTATAATTATGCACTATGGTTAATTGGACACAATGAATGAAATGATATGAGAAATGATCAATACCTGCACATAGAGCTTAGTGGTGGATCAATAGGCATGCCTATAGGGTATAGATGCCATAGCACTGACCCCATTTAAGTCTATAGTTTGTCCCTATTTGGACAACAGTCTTGACCCTATTTTGGTCCACAGGTTTGATACCATCGGGTATCCACATGAATAATACCTTCAGGTATTCACATGATTGATACCTATGGGTATCCATAACACCCATTATCCATACACATTGAACTTAGACAAACATTTATAGGAAATAACAATTGGTTGAGTGAATGTTGAATACTTAATACTCAATAATGATATGTTATACGTGATTAATTTTGCACTGTAACACCCCAAAACTTGCATCTGACATGCATGACCTATTTTAGAGCATAAAGAGTAACTCTGGGATAGTTTTCAGAGTAATTCCAGCAGTACAGTATAGAAAAATTTGAAAGTGCATAAGTATCAAATGTGCTCAGATCAGGGAAATTTGAGGATGGGTGACCTAGTGGACATTTTGAGTTAACACCGGATTATAAAAATAGGTATTAAACGGAGTTTGGTGGTATAATTTGAGATGAAATTAAGCTCAAATGGGCCCTCAAATTAGACAGCAAAATTTTTACTTGGTACTGTAAAAAGGGTTGACTAAAAGTTTGACTAGAACTTTAAAAATAGCAAATGAATTTTAAAAATCACAAAAATTTCCAAATCTACCCTAAATTGTATATAAGATCATTTTTCAATAAAAAGATAATTTTATGGTAACACCAAAAATTTACTAATTGGATCAATTTGAGTGAATTGGACTAAAAACGGACTTTGATTGAGCTAAATTTTTTTGTGGAGGCTTAAGTTGTTATTTTAAGAATTATGAAATTAATTTTGAGTAAATTTGAGCTTGAAAAGAGATAAAATAATTTAGAGAGCATTATATGGTCTTAAAATCAAATTTGGGCTTAAACTAAGTCCAACCAAGGCCCAGCCCGAAAATCATAGTATATAAGGCCAAAATATCAGAATTTTCTGGAGATAACTCTAGATTTCTGCTTCTTTCTTCATCCCTCTCCAAAAAAAATGTTCATTCTCCCTCTTTTAATAATTTTCTTCATCTTTCTTTCAATCTCTCTCCAAAATCAAGCCTCCTAGATTAATTTCAGCTTCTTTATAGCATTATAACAGTCTCCAACCTTTAATTTGAGTAGTTAAAGTGAGAGAAATCAAGGATTGAAGTTTATGTTCAAATTGGAGGTAAGTAAAATTAAGGTTTTTAATTCAAATTAAAGGTATATATTGATGGATATAGGTGTGTGGAGTTTATTTATGATGTTAGAATCAATTATTGAAGCATGATTTTTATGAAAATTGTATGGTTACATTGGGCCACCTTTGGAGAAGGATGGAAATGGTGGAATTTCATGGATTTAAGGTGATGGAATGGAGAATTAAGTGAGGAGGAGAAGATCTAAGGTAAGTGGATACAAAATATACTCTATTTCATTTAATGTTTGGAATTTTACTTAAAAATCACTTTATATAAAGATATAAAGTTTAAGGAAAATGTAAATTAATTCAAGATAACATTATAGCATGATGTTTTAACATAAAATAAGTAAGAAAGAAGAAAGAAATCAAGCTTAGAATGAAGGATCATGATGGGGCCTAAATGTACATAATGTGGCATAATATGTGAATTTGATACTATTTGGTATATTAAGAATAAAATGTGTAATATTAGATTGAATAAACATAATTTCATAAATTTGAGTTCAAAATAATGTACAGATATAATTTTTTTATGTGAATAAAATGATATCACATTATGTAACTATGTGAACTTAAGGAATAAAGGGAAATAATTTAGGATAACTTTGAAAAATGATGATTCAACATGAAATAAGCATGAAGCTAAAAAGAAATTAAGCATATAAGTAACAAACATGCCTTAACTGATTTATGTTTCATATGTTATAATATGTTAGTTTAATGTTTTATGCATGTGAAGCCTAAAATGTATAATAACATGATGAACGAACATAATGGGAATAAATTGAGTCTAAGATAACATGCGGAAATATGTTTGACGTATGAACATAATGGTATACCATTTTGTAACTAAAATTCATTAATGTGTAAAGGATGTATAGTACTATATAAGTATATAAAATGATACAAAGAATGCATATGATATGAGAAAGAATGAGAAAACACATGTCATGTATGAGTAATCAAAAAGGCCAAATAGTATACCTTTTGGAAATGCCATATTCTCATCAAGTATGAATGTCATTTATCATGTATATTATGGATTTACATATGATATGGAAGATTGCAAAAATAATGGGCATGTATAACATGATACATAATGAAAATGACAAAATGTGTGAAGCAACAATGTAGTATCAAGTAAATTAATTAGTTGCCCTTAGTGCATAGTGGGTGATCCAGGACATTAGGATATAATGGCTAGCCATAGGGACTCATATACTGTGGTAGAATCATACAGTAGATTTTTATTGAAGGTTGGCTACGGTCAAGTAGTCACCTCACATACAATCATACAGTACATTCATAAAGCCATACAATCCTCATCCCACATATTCGGTTCAAAGATTTTCACTAGTCATCACTAGGGGCAAAACAATAAATATACATAAAAACAAAAATTTAAGAATAAATCATGCATAAAGTATGTCATAAAGTTAATAAAATAAGAAATAATATGAAAAATTAGATTAATTAATTGCAAAAAGGGTACTACTGTAAATATAAGATGAAACGAGGATAAAATGGTAAAATATACATGTAGGAAGCCATAAGGTTAATGAAATAAAAAATAAAGTGAGGAATATAGTTAATGGTTCAAAAAGGATAAAATTGTAATTACACGAGAAAATAGGGACCAAAAGGTAAATTAGGCATAAAAGAGATCATAAATATAATTAAATATGAAGCAAAGTGCAAAATATGATTAATAGACTCAAAAAGGGCAAAACCATAATTACGTGATAAACTAGGGGCAAAATTGTAATTTAGCCTTAATAAGGTGATTAAAGAAGTTAAAATAGTTAAACAAGTGAAAAGGAAAAAATCATAAAACATAAAAGTTTTAGGGATTAAAATGTAATTTATCACTTTGTGGAGAAGTATAAGGACCAAAATGTAAATTTTACATTTAGAAGAAAATAAAAGTCAAAAGAACCAAAAAGAGTCAAATAAAAGTCAAATGAGATCAAACATGAAGGATATAAAGTTTAGGGACCAAATTGTAATTTACCATCACATGAAAAAGTGCAGGGGCTAAAATAAAAATATTGAACTTAGAAAGGAATAAAAGCAAAAAGAAACCAAAAGGGATGGCATTAGAGTAATTTAACACAATCTAGAGATGTAGGAAAGCATTGAGGACCAAATTATAATTTTACACTCGAGTACGAATCATGTGAAAATTAATAAGAAAATAAGTATAAAAGGATTAAATAGTAAAATTAGGAAAATAAGAGGATTAAATTGATTTAAAACAACAAAAAGTAACATAAAAGGGTAAAATGGTAATTTACCATAACATGAAGAACAATGAAGACTAAAATATAAATTGAGGAGTAAAAATGAAATAAAGATACAACAGAGTAGATAAGGGTAAATTGGTCAATAGGCAATAAAATCCACCAACAGGAAGGGTGCAAAAGAAATTTGAGCAAATTTAGTAAATTAAAGGTAAAATTGTAATTTAGTCAAAAGTTGGAAAAATAAGGATGAAAAAGTAATTTTGGTAAAGGAAGCAAATTTAAGTACTAGAGTGAAAGAAAATATAATTTCATGGCGAAAAATATCAGAAACGAGAAATAAAGAATAGAATAGTAATTATAAGCAAAAAGACCACAAAAAGGCCAGTCAAGTTAGAAAATGAATTTGAATGTTAATTTAGTAAAACACAGAACTTAGACGTCACACTGAGAAAACAAATGAGATTTAAATGCTATTTGGTAAAAATAAGGACCTAAATGAAAATGTCAGAAAAGATAAAAAATTTTAAGAGTAATTAAGAAATAAAGGACAATAAAATATGATTCAGTCAGTAGGGAAAGAAATTATAATAAGATGGAAATTGAATTACATAAGCAATATGCTCAGTAAGGTTAAGTTTATACACCATAAAGAAATCGGAATAAAGTTCAAACAAAGTGAGATAAATAAAATAATTAAATTAGGTGAAGGACCAGGATTAGTAAGTAATTAAATAAAAATGCAGGGGCATAAAGGTAATTTAATGTCGAAAATATTAGTAACAAAGGTCAGACAGCAAGAAGTTGAACATGTAAGGACATAAAGCCAACAAGGACTAAATAGTAATTTGAAAAATTACATACATACAAATAGATAAACAAAAATAATAACAATAATAAGAAAAAAAGATTATAATAATAATAAATTTATTTAAATAAAATTTTTTGTAGTTGTATCTACCACTAGGCAATACTGTTGCTTAGTGCGTGGTTTGTTGACTATGCGTAAGGACAGGAAATTAAGGACACGACGAGGAAGGATAAAAATGGGATATATATGTAACGCATTTATGGCCACAAAGACTAGACAACCCATGTGTTAGATGTTAGATTATGACATGTAGTAATTGATCTTTTATGTTGAATGCAAATGAATTGTGAAAGCTAATTATATGTATACATTTTTAAGTACATGTGTATGGAATTTGCGGTTGTGTTACGATGTGAATTGATGATTGACTTAGAAGTGTTATGAATTTTTGGAGTATTGAAGGTGGAGGTTGTATTTTGGGAGTGTTATTTTATCAATTTGCAAGTTAGGGCAGCACGGTTTACAAGCCGTTATACTGCCGAAATTTTCATTAAATGAATAGTAACCGTATAACGCCGTTAGTAACTGTAAGGACCACACTAGTCCACCCAAACTTTTCATTCTATAAGTTCTTTTACATAAGATCATTTATTTCCTTTATAGTCCTATTAGTTGTTATTGTTATTTTCACATGCACACCTCAATATACTATTTGAAAATACAAAGTATTACATTGAGTAATCTCTATAAAATCAATTAAAATGTTTTCTTAATTAGGGTTCTTTAGTACAACATAATAAATACAAAAAGAAAATGAATTACACATATAATTGACTCTCTTCTATCTCTAGAGTTGGCTTTACATTAGCAGCTCTTGTCCCAACAGAAAGCATCTTGACTTCAAGTACCTACACGAATAAACACCCTTGCTAAGCTATAAAGCTTAGTGGGGAACAACACATATATGAACAACCACTCACGGTGATTGTTCTCAAGCACACAATAAACAATAATAATGTCAAGATATTATAATCAACATGCAAGAGTTATAATATAACTCGCATAGCATAGTTAATCATATATAATATTATTGTCTACAGATGAATCATACATAACTGATCAAGTATTTATCAAGATTATACATATACTGTTCAGTTCATACTGTGAAATGCCTACTAACATCCTATGGGTGTGGATAACGGGTGCTGTGGATACCCGTAGGTATCAAATCAGAAGGATACCCGAAGGTATCTAAACAGAAGGATACCCGAAGGTATCTAAACAGAAGTCTTATGTAGAGACAAACAGAAGACTCATAAGAGTCAAACAGAAGCAGCTGCGACAGGAACCCTATAGGCATGCCTATCTATCCACAACCAAGTCTTTATGTGCAGGCAATAATCATATCTCATGTATCATTTGAGTCATAGTATACAATTCATCATATGGAATGACAAATCAAACAATAAGATAATATTCTTTAACTTTCATGTCACAATCAAAAGCATATGCAGATAATCGATATAACCCAACCATATTCAAGTAAATACTTTCATATATCAATTACTATAACTTATCTTTATATTACACATTTTATATGTTTATGGTTGAGCATTGCCATATACTTTGTATTTAAGGTAAAATATATGTTTAAGAAAGAATAGTTAATCTTATGCTTCACATGGGGTCTTAACTTTCATGTTTGAACTTTGAGGGAGGGCCACGGTTATGACCAATTCATGGTAACCGTGGCCAAGACATGCTTTAGGGGTCACGGTTACTACCAAATTCATGGTAACCGTGACCTAATTGCTCTTTCGGGTATGGACTACGCCAGACTACCTCACGGTCATTACCGAATGAGTAATAACCGTGTTCTATACTTTTTAAAGGGGTCACGGTTACTATGAAATGCTTAGTAACCATGAGTTAGGTTATCTTTAGGGTCTGGACTGAAAACTAGGGTACCTCACGGTTACTATGAAAAACCTAGTAACCGTGAGGCCCAAATTGTCTAGAGACAGATTTTCTGTCTCGACTTATATGACGTTTTTGACCCAGAAATTATCATTTTTAGGAGAAACTCTCTTCTAAAAAGTTATAGATCTATCTTTATAGTTTCCAAAAAATCAAAAATAACCCCAATCAGAGCTCTATATCTCAAGTTATTCACAAACAACCATAGAATGGTCTCAATAACAAAGGCAGCAGACAAGACCCGGATTCAAGCCTATTTTTCTATATCATCAAAATTGATTCAGAGGTCGTGTTCTTCATATGAAATGAAGATATGTAAGTCTAGTTTCGTCTAAAACTGGAATTTCTCAATTCAAATCATTATAACTCAAGATATCACTAAAATAGTGAAGACTGGTCCAAGGAACCTTAAGACAGTTTTTTCCGTATCGTTACCACCCCTTCCTATTTCGGTTTCCAATCAAATCTAACCTCTATTTTTCATGAAATTCACTTAATATAACATCATATATTACTAATATCATCTCATATTCATAATAAACACATACACATATACAAGTAGGGTTAAGTTCCCATACCTCTTAAGCTTTAACCTTTCAAGCTTTACCTTTCTCTCTCTCTCTCTCTTCCTTATCTTCTTGCTATCTTTCCTTTCTCCCTCTCCTGATCTTCATCCTAGGCTGCTGTAAAATTCTTCTCTTTAACCTCTATACCTTTTCCTTCTTAGAAGCATCATAAAAGGAAGAAGAAGAGAAAAAACATAAAAGATGAAAGAAAAGAAAATTAAAGAGACAATTGTGTCTCCCTTGCCAAGAATAGCCGGCCACCCAAGTAAAGGAAACCAGATTTCCCCTCTCTTTATCATAAACTCACAAATGCTTATTTCCTATTGGATGATAACAAAAAATATTGGCAAATTTCATTTATATCCCTCTTTATATTTTTGCTTCTTACTTTAATCTTTAACCTTTCACTTATTACATTTCTACCATTCAATTTTTACTTTAACTTTTCAATTACATCCTTAATTTACAATTTCCCTTTAATTAGTCACATAATTAACCTCTATTTTATGCAAAATAATCATCTATCTCTCTTAGGGTACTTCTAGGGGTATTACAATTCTCTCCCCCTAAAAGAATTTCGTCCTCGAAATTCATACCTGTACATTAGAGACAGTATCCTATACTCATATAATACTACCATTGATATGCTTCTGTCTATGCTCATATATCTTTCTCGCTTATCTTACATTCTATACTGTATCTACTGGCTCTACTAGTTCTCTACTTAATTCATATACATTTCTATATTGTATTACACTTGAATTCAATCTATCTCTTTATAACTATAACACACTCTTCATTTTGTCTTTGCTTTGATTTGCTTTTCTTATAACTCTATCTCCAAATAAAGATGATCTAATCAGACGATCATACCATTACTATGTTCAACGATATCTGTCAGTTTCCTTTTTCAATCGGGGCCAAATACATGTCATATAATGCTGTACTGTATGAGTGAATGATGCTTCATGTATGCAATGAAGTGCAAATATGCAATGCATATGTATTGCCCCATTCCCACTGTAACATATTTCATCAATTGCCCATGACTATGAAGGAAATACTGACAGATTTACAGAGCATAGCAATTAACCTCAAATTTTTCCATAACAACTCCACATATATTTGCATATACTGACATATCTTAACTTCATAATAATCTATTCTATAGACATAACCTTTAATATACATGTACTTAACCTTTACACGCTTTCATATACCACAGAAAAATATAGTCTCTATATCTATCATTTACTTTCCACTTCAAACCTAGAATCTCATTTCTATACCATCATATACATATACATATTCCTTTATCTACAATTTATCAATATTCGACTGGCATATTCACTATCATTAAATAAATACTTATCATCACCATATTCACTGCTAACTTAATCCATCCTTATCATAGAACTTCTTAATAAACTTGTAAACTCAAAATATATATTTATGATTTAGCAATGTCCTATTATTAAGTGCATAAGTACACATGAGGAAGATAGAACATATAACTGTGCACTGTAAGAAGAATAAGGTCATGAATGACTAAGCAAAGAAATGTTGTAAACCATATACGGTTAGCAAAATAAGAAACTGAGGGCTATACATATATATCCGATCGGGCAAAGAAAAACTGAAACTCATAGATCCAATCGGTTAAAGAGGAAACTAAACCAGGACAAAACCATATACTTATTCAGTCAAAAAGGAATCGAATGGCATATACCCGATTGGTCAAAGAAGAATTAAATACTATATATATTGTCGATCGGTTAGAAAAATAATATTGAAATTCAAACCCGATCGGTAAAGAAATGCTAAAAATCATATCCGATCGGGAAAACAAGAAAGGCCAAATGAAATATAAACGATCGTGTAAAGAAAACAAAGGCCATGCACGGTCGGGTAAAGAAAAAGGAAAGAACAAATATGTTATGCATAGCCACATAACAAATAGAAGAAAACTATAAATGGTCATGCCTCAATGCTTAGCACTAACTCAGCTAAGAATTCCTGATATCTCTATTAAGGCCCTCTATATCAACACTGCTTAAATTTCATCTTGACATACTATAAAAAAGATTGGAGTAACTTAGACTTGAATTCCTATAGTCACTGATTCCTTTAATCTCCGTTCCCAATGCCTTTCAACTTATACATCTTTAAGCTATATTGGGACAAGATAGGGACAAGCTGCATTAAGCCAACACACCTAACACAACTCTTCTATAACTACTTCTTTCTATACTCTTATTGGCCAGAACTGCCTAAATCAGGCTCTGATACCAAAAATGTAAGGACCACACTAGTCCACCCAAACTTTTCATTCTATAAGTTCTTTTACATATATTATTAAAATTATAATGTATTAAAGGGTTTTCTCTTATAAAACCTATTTCAATGTAATGATATGATTATAAGTAAGATTGACATGATGTTTGTGTAAACGAGATAAAGTACAATTATTTGCATGAAAAATAGGACTCATGGTAATAGGAAATAGGAAACCTTAGAGTAGTCCTTACATCTTTTGTATCAGATAATGGTTTAGACGGTTCTAGACAATAGGAGTTTAAGAATATGCATGTATAGAATGTTCTTGGTGTTGGCCTAATGCTGACATCCCTATTTTGTTTTTTTAGATAGTAGATTATGGAGGGAAGTAAGGAAGTGATGGAAGAGACTGCAAAAAGTAACTTGCTTGATAAAGACTTGTTGAAGATTTCAAAGGACATGACTTAAATTTTACAAAGAATGACGACACCAAAAGTTCTAATTGCAAAAATCAAAAAGTATGGAGTAAAGGAATTTCTGGGTACTAGTTTGGAGGAATTAAAAAAGGAAAAATTTTGGTTGGAGAAGATTAATCAAGTCTTTGAGGAGATTCAATGCCCAGTTAACCAGAAAGTAACTTGTGTTGTGTCTTTATTACAAAGAGCAGCATATGATTGGTGAAAGCTAGTGTTAAAATTGCCCCAATTGCCCAATCCTCTCACTTGGGAGTTCTTTAAAGCATAATTTAAAAAAGAAATATGTAACTAAAGCTTATGAAAAAGAAAAGCTAAGGCAGTTCCTCAATTGGAAGCAGAGAGGTATGATGGTAGCTAAGTACGAGAAGGAGCTTAGCAACTTAAGAAAATATGCACCAAAATCTATGTTAACTAAAGCCTTTAAATGTCGACAGTTTGAGGATGGTTTAAATGATCATATCAGGAAGTGGTTGATTGGACCCACTTCATTGCAACCGGTGAATTATCATCAACTTGTACGAGCAGTTATCCAAGTGGAAAAGAATGAATTAGCTAAAAAGGAAAGTGAGCAAATAAAAAGCTTTGCTAGAGGTGGTTCATCAATAGGGAAGAGACCCAGGGTTGCACAGGGAGATCAACCAGTAGAATCTATTAAACGCCTTACTTCTAGAGGTAGACAATAGAGAGCATTTACTACAGCTAGATCGGATAAGAAAGCATCACTAAAAGAAGGTAGATGACAACTACCATAATGCACTTATTGTTACAAGAGACATTAGGGCACCTGTAAGATGCTAACAGGTGCTTGCTTTAGGTGCGGCAATACTGATCACTTTATGGCCAATTTTCCATTGAGACAAGAGCAGGGGTCTACCCAACAGAGTAGTAAGGGAGCTTTTAATGCACCCTCAGCGGGCAGAGGATATGAAAGAAGTAGAAGCGAATCTAGTCAGTTTAGAGCATAATCTAGAAATGTCTTCGAAACAGTTGATCGACCCTTTACTCCTACACCACCTAGCCAGGCATATGATCCCACAAAGATGTAGATGCTCTAGAAGTCATAGCTGGTACTTTTTCTCTCTTTGACACTAATGTATATATGCTTATAGATCTAGGTTCTACTCATTCTTATATGTGTATTAGGGATTTGGATAAAAGTATGTTTGTTGTAGATAAATTAAATTTTGATATATGTGTGACTAGTCCCTTAGGCCATAGTGTTTGTGTGAATAAAGTGTGTAGAAATTGCCCTATTATGATACAAGGGAAAGAAATTTTGGCTAATTTAATTGAGTTACCCTTCTGTGAATTTGATGTAATATTGGGTATGAACTGGTTCACTAAACATCGAGCAATAGTGAATTGTAGAGATAAGACTATGGTGTTGAAAAATATTGAGGGTAAAGAAATAATTATACAAGGTATTAGATCTAAACCCCTAGCCAATGTTATATCGGCTATGAAAGCTAGGCATTTTCTTAAGAAAGGATGTGAGGCATTCTTGGCTTGGTACTTAATTCCAAAAGAGAGATAGTAAATCTTTAAGATATACCAATAGTCAATGAATTCCCAGATATATTTCTAAAAGAGTTATCGGATCTCTCGCCTGAGAGGGAGGTAGAGCTATCTATAGACGTATTACTTGGAATGGCTCCCATTTCCAGGGTGTCATGTAGAATGACACCATCAGAACTAAAATAGCTAAAAGTCCAATTGCAAAAACTGCTAGATAAAGGCTTCATTAGACTGAGTGTGTCACCTTGGGGCATGCTAGTACTGTTTATCAAAAAGAAAGATGGAACATTGAGGATGTGTATAGATTATAGGCAGTTCAACAAGGTAACAGTGAAGAATAAATATCCCTTGCCTCGGATTAAAGATTCATTCGACCAATTAAAAGGTGTCGGTGTATTTTCTAAAATTGATCTACGATTCGGATATTATAAACTTTGGGTAAAAGATGTAGATATTCTGAAGACTAGTTTTAAAACTTGATATAGCCATTATGAATTTTTTGTCATGCTTATAGGGTTAACGAATGCATTAGTAGCTTTTATTGATTTGATGAATAGGGTATTTAAACTTGATTTAAACCAGTTTGTAGTAGTATTTATTGACAATATACTAGTTTATTCTTAGAATGAAGCTAAACATATAGAAGATTTGAGAATTATGCTACAGATTGTGTGAGAAAAATAGTTATACTCCAAGTTGAGTAAATGTGATTTCTGGCTTAAGAAAGTTTCTTTCATTGGGTATATTGTATCATCAGAAGGTATTAGGGTTCATCCTAAATAGGTTGAGGCCATTATCAGCTGGAAGCCTCATTGAAATATGCAAAAAGTGAGGAGTTTCCTAGGTCTAGCAGGTTACTATCGTCGATTTGTGAAAGGATTTTCAATTATTGCCTATCCACTCGCTAGATTGCTTTGGAAAGGTGTCAAATTTGAGTGGATAAATAAATGCCAAACAAGTTTTGCGTAGTTAAGGAAGATGTTAACTGAGGCTTCAGTTCTTACTCAACCAACATCAGGTAAAGAGTATTCTATGTATAGTGATACTTCTAAGAATATATTAGGTTGTGCGTTGATGCAGGATGGCAAGGTTGTGACTTATGCATCAAGCCAGTTAAAACCTCACGAACAGAATTATCCTACTCACAATTTAAAGTTAGCAGCAGTGGTATTTGCTTTGAAAATATAGCATCATGATTTATATAGAGAGAGATGTAGGATCTATACGAATCATAAAAGTCTCAAGTATATACTTACACAAAGAGACCTCAACTTGAGATAATGCCAATGGTTGGAATTATTCAAAAATTATGGTTGAATAGTTGATTACCACCCGGATAAAGCAAATGTGGTAGCTGATGCTTTGAGTCAGAAAATGGTGGGGACCTTAATGTTATAGCAATATAGATGGAAATTTGCACCAAACGGGGCATTGATAGCTCAATTAAAAACACGACCCAACATAAGGCAAACAATAATCGATGCTCAAAAAAGTGATGCAAAACTACAGTAAATAACTTAGTCGATAAATGCAGAAGGTCCATTAGAGTATTTAGTAGGAGATGATAGAGGTGTGTATTATCAGAATGGATTATGTGTGCCAAATGATAAAGAGTTGAAGAAAACTTTGTTGCGAAAGGCACATAACACAGTTTTCACTATGCATGTTGGTAGTAACAAGATGTATCAAGATTTAAAGCAATTTTATGGTGGCCAAAGATGAAAAAGGATATAGTTGAATATGTTTCTAAATATCTGACTTGTCAACAAGTGAAAGCTGAACATCAATTTCCTTTGAAATTGTTAAATCCTATTCCAATTCCATAGTGAAAATAGGATAACATCAATATAGACTTTGTTACAAGCTTACCCTTCACTCAAATGAAGCATGATATAGTGTGGGTAATTGTGGATAGATTGACCAAGACAACTCATTTCATACCAATTCAATCAAACTACTCGATGGATAAATTAGCTGAATTATATATAAATGAGATTGTCAGACTGTATGGGATACCACTATCAGTAATTTTAGATCGGGATTCAAGATTCACTTTTATATTCTAGAAAAGTTTACAATAGGTTTTAGGCATAAAACTCCACTATAGTACTATATTCAACCTACAAATGGATGGTCAATTCGATAAGGTTATATGGGTATTGGAGGATATGTTAAAAGGATATGCTCTAGATTTCCCAAGGAGTTGGGATAAATATTTGGCCTTGATGGAGTTCAAATACAACAACGGTTATTAAACTAACATTGGTATGCCACCTTACAAGGCATTATACGGTCGCAAATGTAGGACTCTAGTTTGTTGGACAAAATTAGCTGCGAATAAGATGATCGATCTCGACATTATCAAAGATACCAAGGAGAAGATACAAAATTTCAAGCAAAGATTAAAGGAAGTAAGCGATCGATAGAAGTTATATGCATATTTAAAAAGAAAAGATATTGAATACCAAGTTGGAGATAACATATTTTTAAAGGTGTCACCATAGAGAAAGGTATTACGGTTTGGTAAGAAAGGAAAGCTCATCAATAGATTTATTGGTCCTTATAAAATTGTGGAACGAGTTGGACCTGTAGCCTACAAATTAGCATTTCTGTTGGAGTTATCATAGTTAAACGATGTCTTTCATGTTTCCATGCTCTGACGATATTGATAAGATGAATCTCATATAGTACTACTATAGGACATAAAGGTCTAATCTGACTACACATATGATGAAAAGCCAAAAGAAATCTTGGCTAGGGAAGTCAAACAATTATGAAACAAATAGATTCCTATAATTAAGGTATGATGGTAGCACTATGGCATGCAAGAGGCCACATGGGATGTAACATCCTTATCACTCCGATCTAACTAAATAGTGCGCGTAAATCGGTAAATTTTTTTATTAACTTTTAAGTAACATCAAAACTTAATATTATCAATTTACTTAGGTGTTCGATGACCTATAACTGTCCTAGGTTACTATTTACATAATAAAATTTTGGCATTATAACGACTGTAAATCTAACTAGCCTCCTGAAAACAAACAAATCACAGCCTCTCAGAGGCACAACACTTCTAAAACAACCATCCCATTCTTCAAAACTCCCATCAATCACCCAATAACTCAAAACAGATCATAACCACACACATACACACATATGTCTGCATATCTTTACATAATCATGTATTCATACATAACAATCTATTTATATACATGCCAAAACCTACTTAAGCTACTCATCAAAATAACTTCTTTTAGTTGTACATCACTGCTCCTCCAGCTTGGTACCTGCATGCAGTAAAAACTACATGCTGAGCATAAAATATGCCCAGCGGTGACTAACAATCCTAATACTTTCTTTTAATAATATTTACTCCTCTATTATGATACGATCATATAAATTAAGTTCTAAAAGTAAATACAATTAAACACATTTTAATCAAATTCAAGTGGAAACAATTGTTTTCCATACTATTTATATTTTTTCTTATTTATTACATAACTTTTGGCAAATTTTCAATTTAGTCTTCAAAATCTTACTAAATTCCAAAAATGTCCTTTTTATCTCAATATTTACATATTTACCATTATAGTCATTTATTTTCATTTTCATTACATAATTTCTTTCCATTATTCATCATTTATGCTTTATTATACTATTTTTAGGTAAAACTACATTTTAGTCCCTATACCATGGAAACTTTATCTTTTGACACTGTTAGGTCTCCAAAATTATTATTTTGCCCTTATTAACTATTTCTTACTTATTTTTACTTATTAATTACCCACTTTAACAAAATTACCATTTTGCCCCTAAACTTTCATTTTCTTTCATTTAAGCCCTTTTCCACTTAAAACTTTATTTTTATCATTCTTTTAACTTATTATAACTTTCATGCCCCTAGTACAATATCGATAGAAACTCTCAGACTGGATACTCAGGACATGAACCCCATGGACCTCATACAGATTGAAAAATTATCTCAAAGATCACTTTTTCACAGAATAGATATCAGATACAGACAAAAGTAATAGAGATCAGTGATCCTACCATAGCAAAGCAAGTCGCCATGACTTGCATCACTGTACAGATGTCCCTATGGCTAGCCAATTATATCCTGAGCAAGGCTTTTACTGCCAGACTATTTCTAAGGGCATAATTTCATCAAAATCTCAATCAAATCTTCATTTTCTTATTATTTCCTTACTTAATTATACTTGTTTTACTTATTACTTATTCCTTTCAATTCCTTCACATAAGTTGTGAATTATTCTACCATAATTCACCAAAATTATTCACTTTTTCATCAAATTGCACATTATTTCACATTAATTTAATAATTTTATTACTTACATAATTGAGAACTTATCTCTAAAATATTCATTTAATTTCTATAAAGTCCATAAAAATTCTTAGGCATGTTATTTCATTTCTACTATGATTTTGAAGCATAATATCATCAAAATTCACAAAATAAACCTTAGTTTTCTTTAATGTTTCATTCGGCCAACAAAAGACCCACATCATATATCCATGCAATAATTCATTCAAGCATTTAAACACACTTATTTAAGGTCTCATAACACTAATCTACCATTACTTTCAATTAAACATCCTTTTATAACTTTTACCCTAAGTTACATAAAGGTTACTTAACAAAAATAAAAGGAAATATTAAGATTTATTAGTCACTAACCTTTCCTCCTTGCTCTAGGTTTCCTAAGCTTCCTTTTCCTTGCCTTTAGCCTTGGAAGCTTGCACTTCTCCTTGGTTTCCTATGGAGGCCGACACATTAACAGATCAAAAATCTACTTTTTTGACCTTAAATGCTAAAATTGACATCAAAAATAAAATCTAGGCATCCAAAAATATAAGTAGGAACCTTAGAAAGAATTTTAACTCATTGGTTTCACTTACCTCAAATGAAATCCTAAATTCTCTCTCTTGATTTTTCTTGATTTTCTTCCTTTTTTTGAAGGGAGGAGGGCATTAAGCTCAACTAGAGAGGTGAAAATTACTATCTTAAGGCTAACTTTAGTGTGAGATGGAGAGAGGAGGAGAGAAAATTCAAGCTACCATGGTGGAGAGTGGTTCGGCCAAAGGGAAGAGATGGAGAGGAAGGTGAAAATGCTGGGATTTTCTAGAAATTTTCCTCTATTTATATCCCTTCTTTTGAGTGAAATGGGCTTGGGTTGGTTATTGGACTTAATTAACTAATTAAAGCCCACTAATAACTTAATTTAAGCCCTAAATAATTTCTCTCATTTTCTCACTCCAAATCACTCCAAATTTGATTGTATAATTCTTATCACGTTAAAAATAGGTAGTACACAAAATTTTGGCTTAATTGGAGTCCATTACTGGTTCGACTCAATCGAACTGGTCCGATTTGATAACCGTCGATATTGCCGAAAAATTTATTTTTTTATACCAAAATATTCTATATGAAATTTCATTAAGAACTACAAAATATGGCAATTTTTGGAGTTCATTTGCTATTTTTAAAAATTTATGTAAAATTAAGTCACCTTCCCTACTAAGGAAATTGACTCTCAACCTTTTTCGTATTTTTAACTTTCGGAGGCCTATTTGACATCGATTTCACTTCAAATTTCAATTCCGGACTCACCATGGCCAATACTTTCCGATGGTCAAATAAAATATTTTTCACTTTTGGATTCGATTTATGGTCCGGGTACACTATTCACCATCGGAATCTACTGTCCACGGCCAGCTCGGTGTTGAGGCCATTACAATTCTCCCCTACTAAAAGAAATTTCGTCCTCGAAATTTACCTATAGTGAAGAGGTGGGGATACTGTCGTCTCATAATTGCTTCTGGTTTCCAAGTAGCTTCTTCAACGTTATGGTGGTGCCACAATACCTTCACTAATGGAACCTGCTTGTTTCTGAGTTGATGGACTTCTTTTGCTAAGATCATCACTGGTTCCTCCTTATAGGTCATATCATCAGCCACTTGAATTTTCTCTGGTGTAATCACGTGACTAGGATCCGATCTGTATCTACGGAGCATAGACACGTGAAATACATCATGTATCTTTTCTAATTTCGAAGGTAACTTCAATCGATAAGCTACAAGAACCACTCGCTGAAGTATTTCATAAGGGCCAATAAATCTAGGACTCAACTTACCCTTCTTTCCAAATCTCAAGATTTTCCTCCATGGAGATACTTTCAGGAACACTCGATCTCCAACCTGAAACTTTATGTCCTTCCTCTTCAAATCAGCATAGGACTTCTGACTATCTATAGCTTCTTTCAATCTACCTTTAATGACCCGAACATTCTCTTTAGAATCACGGATCAAATTAGAACCCACTAACTTTCTTTCACTTAGTTTGGTCCAACAGAGAGGAGTTCTGCACTTCCTACCGTAAAGTGCTTCAAAATGAGCCATTTTCAAACTGGATTGGTGACTATTGTTGTATGCAAACTCTGCCAAAGGTAAATGCTTTTTCCAACTGGTGCCAAACTCTAGGATACAGCATCTAAGCATATCCAAAACCTGGATCACTCTCTCGGACTGGCTGTCTGTCTGAGGGTGAAATGTTGTACTAAAGTGAAGCCTCGTACCCAAAGCATCTTGAAAACTGTGCAAAAAACAAGAAGTAAACCTCGAATCCCTGTCAGAAACAATGAAAGATGGCACTCCATGCAATCTTACTATCTCATTAATGTACAATTCCACCATTTTTGACAAAATAGTCCATCCGTACTGACAAAAAGTGAGAAGACTTAGTAAGTCGATCTATAATCACCTAGATGGCGTCATGTTTCTTCTGAGTCAAAGGCAAGCCTGTTACAAAATCCATGGTTACACGGTCCCATTTCCACTCTGGTACTAACAAAGGATGCAACAATCCTAAAGGAACCTGGTGCTCAGCTTTTACTTGCTGACAGATCAGACATTTACTTACAAACTCTGTCACATCTCACTTCATACCTGGCCACCAATAGAAAGCTTTCAAATCTTGATACATTTTATTGGCTCCAGGATGCATAGCATAGCTGCTGTGATGTGCTTCAGTTAGGATACTTTTCTTCAACTCTTCTTGGTTTGGAACACAAAGCCTTTGCTTGAAATAAAGACTTCCATCATCACTTAAGGAGTAATTCTCTACACTACCATTCTGAAGCCTGTTTTTAATACTCATCAACCGATCATCTTCTTTCTGAGCAGTCTTAACTTGGTGCACAAAGTCAGGCTTTACTTGCAATTCAGTTACCAGGGCTCCATCTGAAGCTAAACTTAAATGGACATTCATAGCTCGGAGAGCTGCAAACAAAACAATTTAATTACTAATGCAAAACAATTACTTATACTAATTATTTAAGGGTATTAGCATCACCTGACATAAATTTCCTGCTAAGTGCATCGGCTACTACATTAGCTTTTCCTGGGTGGTAGTTGATATAGCAATCATAATCTTTGATCAACTCCAACCAACGCCTTTGTCTAAGGTTGAGTTCTTTCTTAGTAAGTAGATATTTTAAACTCTTATGATCTTAGTAGATATAGCATTTCTCGCCATATAAGTAATGCCTCTAGACTTTCAGTGCAAAAATAATGGTCACTAACTCCAAATCGTGGGTAGGGTAGTTATTCTCATGTGTCTTCAACTGTCGAGAGGCATATGCAATCACCTTACCTTCTTGCATCAAAACGCAGCCTAACCCATTCCTGGATGCATCACTATAGATCACAAAATCCTTACTCGACTCAGGTTGAGTAAGAATTGGAGCTTCAGTCAACATAATTTTAAGTCTTTCAAAGCATTCTTGACAAGCATCAGTCCACACAAATCTAGTATTCTTCTGTAGTAATCGGGTTAAAGGTATTGCAATAATAGAAAAACCTTTGATGAATCTCTTGTAGTACCCGGCTAAACCCAGAAAACTCCTCACTTCATTAACATTTTTGGGTGATTTCCATTGGAGAATCGCATCAATCTTCGAAGGATCTACTTTAATACCTTCTGTCGAGATCACATGTCCCAGAAAAGACACCTCATTTAACCAGAAGTCACATTTACTGAACTTAGCATATAATTGCTTTTCTTTCAGGACTTGCAGAACAATCTTTAAATGCTTATCGTGCTCTTCTGGCATCTTAGAGTAAATCAAAATGTCATCAATAAAAACTACTACAAACTGGTCCAAATAGGGATGGAAAACCCTTTCATCAAGTCCATAAAGGCGGCCGGAGCATTTGTAAGTCCAAAAGGCATGACTAAAAACTCATAGTGGCCATACCTAGTGCGAAAAGCAGTCTTCGGGACATTTACTTCTTTTACTCCCATCTGGTAATAGCCTGATCTCAGGTCAATCTTTGAGAAAACACCTACTCCCTTAAGCTGATCAAACAAGTCTTCAATGCCAGGGAGAGGATACTAGTAACTTTATTCAGTTGCCTATAATCAATGCACAACCTGAGCGTGCCATCTTTCTTCTTTACAAACAGAACTGGCGCTCCCCAGGGAGAAACACTGGGCCTAATAAATCCCTTATCTAACAATTCTTGTAACTGAATTTTCAATTATTTTAACTCTGCAAGCGCCATCCTATAGGGAGTAATGGAAATAGGTGTAGTACCTGGAGCAATATCAACGGAAAATTCTACCTTCCGGTCAGGTGGTAAGCCTGGCAACTCATCAAGAAAGACATCCTGAAACTCTCTAACAGTAGGTTTTTCTGACACCCTTGGACTGACTTTCTTTGCTTCCACCGCATAACACAAGCAAGCCATACATCCTTTTTTAATCAACTTTTTAGCATCAGTGGCAGATATCACATCAGACAAGAAATCAATTCTCACACCAACCACTGTAATCTCTCGATCACCACTGAGCTTTAAGGTAACTCTCTTTTTCCTACAATCGACAGTCGCTTGATGGGCGGATAACCAATCCATCCCCAAAATTACGTCAAACTCGTGAAAAGGTAAAGCAATCAAGTTTGCCAGGAAGATATGTCCCTGGGTACTAATAGGACACTGTCTGAATACCCTATTTACCACCACACTATGCCCCAGAGGATTACTCACCAAGATGTCCTGGTCCAAGCATGCCTCTATCATCCCTTTATCCCGTGCTAAAGCAGTGCTAATGTAGGAGTGTGTGGAACCAGGATCAATCAATGCATATATTGAATCAGACAGCAAGAAAAATTTACCTACTATCACATCTGGAGCATCCTCATCTTCACGTGCTCTGACAGCATAAGTCTAACCCGATGCTCTCCTCTAACCCTGTGATGTCTGTCCAATCGGTCTAGAGGCTAATGTATGAGGGGCAGCTCCCCTACCCCGACCCTTAGGAGCTAAAGATCCTGTACCAGATATCGATGAATTAACTGAGGCAGTCTCGGGGGTGAATCTTACCACAGTGCTCACAAGCCACTATGGAACCTCTATCTCTGTCCCGAGGGGTACTAACAACCGAAGCTCTGCCTCGAGATGCACCTTTCTGACCTCGGCCTACTACTACCGGTGACTGTCCCTGAGATGCCTGAGATCCCTTTGCCTTCTTTCCTTTACCACTGAACTGCCCCTGTTTTCTCTTTTGCTGGAATCGAGACTGCCTCTCAGCCTGCTCAGCTTGTGTAGTCTCTAACTTTATGGTTGCTTCAACCATAGCACGCAAACTGGGATACTTCTGAGCTCCAATAATCTGTCTAAGCTCCGTATGCAGGCCTCTCTCAAATCTATAACACAATTTCTCCTCTGTAGCCTAGCCGTCATCAAGGTAGGCACTCAACCGCTCAAACTCCCATTCATACTCTGCCACTGTCTTATTTCCCTGTTTTAATCTCCAGAAAGCCTCTTGCATAGTAGCTTTGTACTCGGACCCAATATACTTCTTCTCAAACTGGTCCACAAAGAACTCCCAACTCAACTGATCTGCAGGAGTATGTCTTCTGACTGAATCTCACCAGATGAATGCAGGACCCTGAAGTAATGCTACAACGCCTTCAAATTTTTCTTCCAGTGGACTATGAGTTATCTCAAACAACCTTTTTATCTTATATAGTAATTCTTCAGCTACTGAAGGTGTCAATGGTTCTCTTCCAGCAAAATCTTCCTCCCCCAATCTCTTCAATTGTTCCAGAATAGGTCTCCACCTAGGTGGGGCTGGCTGAACCTGCACTACTATCGGCTGAGGCTGCGCCGGAGCTGGAGCTGCCTGCAGTCGCTGCTGAATGTAGTCGGCCATCAAATTAAGGAAATCTGGATGAGGAAAAGGAGGCGGTGCCACAGGAGGAGGATTCTGTTGTGGGGTCTCTTATCGCCCAATATTACTTGATGCCTCACTCCTGCTGTCAGCTAACTGTTGTCCTTGGTCAGTAGACATCCTTTCACTATAAAACAAAAGGAGCAGATGCACATTAGTTCCAAAGTACTCACTTTCCAAAAATAATTGGCATGTATATACAGATAAATCAATTAATACCCACTCCGATCTTAGAACCGCTTAAACCTTTGCACTGATACCAATAAAATTGTAACATCCTTATCACTCCGATCTAACTAAACAGTGCGCGCAAATCGGTAAATTTTTTTATTAACTTTTAAGTTACATCAAAACTTAATATTACCAATTTACTTAGGTGTTCGATGACCTCTAACTATCCCGGGTTACCATTCACATAATAAAATTTCGGTATTATAACGGCCGTAAATCTAACTAGCCTCCTGAAAAACAAACAAATCACAGCCTCTCAGAGGCACAACACTTTTAAAACAACCATCCCATTCTTCAAAACTCCCATCAATCACCCAATAACTCAAAACAGATCATAACCATACACATACACACATATGTCTGCATATCTTTATATAATCATGTATTCATACATAACAGTCTATTTATATACATGCCAAAACCTACTTAAGCTACTCATCAAAATAACTTCTTTTAGTTGTGCATCACTGCTCCTCCAACTCGGTACCTGCATGTAGCAGAAACTACAAGCTGAGCATAAATTATGCCCAGCGGTGACTAACAATCCTAATACTTTCTTTTAATAATATTTACTCCTCTATTATGATATGATCATATAAATTAAGTTCTAAAAGTAAATACAATTAAACACATTTTAATCAAATTTAAATGGAAACAGTTATTTTTCATACTATTTATATTTTTTCTTATTTATTACATAACTTTTGGCAAATTTTCTATTTAATCTTCAAAATCTTACTAAATTTCAAAAATGTCCTTTTTGTCTCAATATTTACAAATTTGCCATTATAGTCATTTGTTTTCATTTTCATTACATAATTTCTTTCCATTATTCATCATTTATGCTTTATTATACTGTTTTTAGGTAAAATTACATTTTAGTCCCTATACCATGAAAATTTTATCTTTTGACACTGTTAGGTCTCCAAAATTACCATTTTGCCCTTATTAACTATTTCTTACTTATTTTTACTTATTAATTACCCACTTTGGCAAAATTACCATTTTATCCTTAAACTTTTATTTTCTTTAATTTAAGCCCTTTTTCCACTTAAAACTTTATTTTTATCATTTTTTTCACCTCTTTTAACTTATTATAACTTTCATGCCCCTAGTACAGTACTGACAGAAACTTTCGAACTGGATACTCGAGACATGGACCCCATGGGCCACATACAGACTGAAAAATAATCTCAAAGATCACTTTTCCACAGAACATATATCAGATATAGAAAAAAGCCATGGAGATCAGTGATCATACCATAACAAAGCAAGTTGCCATGACTTGCACCGCGGTACAGATGTCCCTATGGCTAGTCAATTATATCATGAGCAAGGCTTTTACTGCCAAACTATTTCTAAGGGCATAATTTCATCAAAATCTCAATCAAATCTTCATTTTCTTATTATTTCCTTACTTAATTATACTTATTTTACTTATTACTTATTCCTTTCAATTCCTTCACATAAGTTTTGAATTATTCTACCATAATTCACCGAAATTATTCACTTTTTCATCAAATTGCACATTATTTCACATTAATTTAATAATTTCATTACTTACATAATTGAGAACTTATCTCTAAAATATTCATTTAATTTCTATAAATTCCATAAAAATTCTTAGGCATGTTATTTCATTTCTACTATGATTTTAAAGCATAGTATCATCAAAATTCACAAAATAAACCTTAGTTTTCTTTAATGTTTCATTCGGCCAACAAAGGACCCACATCATATATCCATTAACAATTCATTCAAGCATTTAAACAAACTTATTTAAGGTCTCATTACACTAATCTACCATTACTTTCAATTAAACATCCTTTTATAACTTTTACCCTAAGTTACATAAAGGTTACTTAACCAAAATCAAAGGAAATATTAAGATTTATTAGTCACTAACCTTTCCTCCTTGCTCTAGGTTGCCTAAGCTTCCTTTTTCTTGCCTTTAGCCTTGAAAGCTTGCACTTCTCCTTGATTTCCTATGGAGGCCGAAACATTAACACATCAAAACTCTACTTTTTTGACCTCAAATGCTAAAATTGACATCAAAAATAAAATCTAAGTACCCAAAAATATAAGTAAGCACCTTAGAAAGAATTTTAACTCATTGGTTTCAATTACCTCAAATGAAACCCTAAATTCTCTCTCTTGATTTGCCTTGCTTTTCTTCCTTTTTTTGAAGGGAGGAGGGCACTAAGCTCAACTAGAGAGGTGGAAATTACTATCTTAAGTCTAACTTTAGTGCGAGATAGAGAGAGGAGGAGAGAAAATTCAAGCTACCATGGTGGAGAGTGGTTTAGCCAAAAGGAAGAGATGGAGAGGAAGGTGAAAATTCTGGGATTTTCCAGAAATTTCCCTCTATTTATATCCCTTCTTTTGAGTGAAATGGGCTTAGGTTGTTTATTGGACTTAATTAACTAATTAAAGCCCACTAATAACTTAATTCAAGTCCTAAATGATTTCTTCCATTTTCTCACTCTAAATTACTCCAAATTTGATTTCATAATTCTTATCACATCAAAAATAGGTAGTACACAAAATTTTGGCTCAATCGGAGTTCGTTACTAGTCTGATTCAATCGAATTGGTCCGATTCAATAACTGTCGACATTGCTGAAAATTTTATTTTTTATACCAAAATATTCTATATAAAATTTCATTGAGAACTGCAAAATCTGACAATTTTTGGAGTTCATTTGCTATTTTTAAAAATTTATGCAAAATTAAGTCACCTTCCTTACCAAGAAAATTGACTCGCTACCTTTTTTGTATTTTTGACTTTCGAAGGCCTATTTGACATTGATTTCATTTCAAATTTCAACTCCAGACTCACCATGACCACTACTTTTCGATGGTCAAATAAAATATTTTTCACGTTCGGGTCCGATTTACGGTCTCGGGTGCACTATTTACCATCGGAATCTACTGTACAAGGCCAGGCCGATGTTGAGGCCATTACATAGGAGCCTGAGTCGATAATGAAAGCACACTATCCACAACTATTCAAAATAGATATGAATTTTAGGGACAAAATTCCTTTTAAGGGGGAGAGAAATGTGAGGCCCTATTTATGTCCTAGGAGGATGTAAGTGAATTTAATCAATAATCTTATTAATACATGCTTATTGGTTAATGTAAAGTAGGTAGGACCTAATAGTGACTATTCTAAAAGAAAAGGGTTAAATTGGTCATTTTATCTTATTATATATACATATGTGTAATTAAAACATGATATAAGAATGATGATTCAATTGAAATAAAAGAAAAGAAGTTTGAAAAGGAAATGGGAAAACTAAAAAGAAAAAAAAGGGAGTTAAATGAAGTTTGCTAGGAGTAGGCCCATAACTCTCTCTACCACTCTAGAACTCTCACGTGAAATGGGAAGAAATAAGGCATATAAGGGAGAAAGATCATGTAGGTCAGTTATCCAAAAAGAAATCAAATACAAACCTTTTCCTCTTTCTCTAAAATCAAATATCCTCTATCTCTTTCATCTATTCTTTGTTAAGACTTTTGAGAGGGGAGAGATAACTTGAGGATTGGGTATTTCTAAGGTAACAAGATTCTCCATTCTTTTCTCCCTTATCTTCTTCTTTTGTGTATATGATGGAATTGTATTGAAAAACCAAGGCCAGGTACTTATGTATGAACTTATTATTTGTAAAAGGTGAAGCAAACATGAGTAAAGGAAAGGAGATAGTGAAAGATTGAAGAGATGCCTTTAGAATCTCATTGAAGGTATAGGAACTTTATATTTTGTGTATGTAATTGTGCTAGAATATTGCATCATGAGGTTGTGTTGGATGTGTTTGTATGAAGAAAACACAGACGTAGGGCTATCTAATGTATAAGAATTGGATTTAGGAGAGTTTTCTTGAGATAGCAAAAATTATAACCTAGGATTCACTGGACCTAGTCACACTCTTTTGACTATAATTTGAATTATAGAGCTAAAATTTGCATGACTCTAGTTGGGTTGGAAACTAGACTCATATACCTAGATTTCATATGAAAAGGTCAAAGTCTGGTTTCCCTTGTAAGATGACAAAAACTTAGCTTAAACTCCAGTTGTGTCTGTTGCCATATAATTAGGAGCAGTCTGCGGTTTTTTATGAATATATGAAGATTTATAAGCTCAAACGGAGTGATTCAGTTTTAGAAACTAGAAATATAGATGAACAACTTTTTAATAGATCACTTTGCCTAGAAAATTCATCTGCTATGTGTAAAACTCAGTGCAAAAACAAGCAGAATGGCTATCAAAAATCACCTCAGTGGAGGGACTTTTCTCCTCCATCGAAACACCCACCTTTGTATACGACCAAATTCACCTCTTCTACCGAGGGACTTACCTCCTCAGTCGAGAAACCCACCTCTTCCATTGAGGTTTCCTTCCCCTCCACTGAGGAATGTGTCTTAATGGTGTACATAATGCATCTCCTTAGTGGAGGCAAAGGTTGCCTCCACTGAGGCACTCCTTACATGGAACAAACATGAATTTTAAGTCTTCCAAACACTACCTAAACCCATTTAAAAACTCTTAAACCTAATTTGAACATATTGAGCATGGAATTAAGGGATTAGATGACATGAAATGTATGTGGAATACAAGAATGCAAGGAAGAGATAAATAGATACATAAGTGTTCATAGATGCATATATGAACACATACAAATGCACATAGGGTCATACATGATTTATAATACTTCAATTTGATAATACATATGTATGTGTATTTTTAAAATTTTGAAATTATACAATGATGGTTATGTTACACTGTTATAATTGTATATGATCATTTGCATGTATAATTATACAATATGGTGAATTGGGCACAATGAATGAAATGATATGAGAAATGATCAATGCATGCACATAGAGCTTCGTGGTAGATAGATATGATGGAATATGACATGGTATGAATGTGATGATAGCACAGTGGAAAAAAAAATTTTATCATACATACCATACAATTCCAAAGCAAGAAACGAAACATGCAATTTTAGGGTTGTAGAACTTACAACTTAAGATGCACTTCAATATTTTGGTTTTGATGATGACCAACAATCAAGAAGGATATATCGACCTTTGATCTTCTCCACCAATGCCAAAAGAACAGTCTTTACGCCAATCTTCTCTATGTTCACACACAATCACAAATATAGCTTAAAATTGAGATTGCTATCTCTCACTTTAAGTATTGTGTATTTGCAATGGGTTTAAGCTACAAGATTTAATCTTATACTTCTTTAAGATGCTATAGACATCCAAGAACACAAGAGAATGAAGGAGTTTATTTCTTCTTGAGAAATTCGACCAAAAGAAAAATCTTGAGAGAGATTATTTTCACGCCAAAACCAAAGGAAAGACTCGGTTTTCTTTTTCTCTCTCATTCAATATATATCAATTTATTTTTTAAGTGATAAATCTAAAATCTACTACCTCTAGATAAATAATCTTAGCCTTTATCACTTAATTAAAACAAGTAATATATATTAATAAAAACTCCTTTGATTTAATCCAAGATAAAAAGATAAGACATATAAATCAAATAAACCACTTAATTAAATAATACATGTGCCGAAATTCGTTTAATTTTTCTCTAGGAATTTCGACCACTAATATCCCTATTTAAGTGATTTAATTTGATCATAAGTCTTTTAGGCTTTAATACTCAATTAATTAAATTAATACAAGACATTTAATTAATTAAAATTAAACCTTGTGGGCTGAATTTCTCTTTCTCATGGGCCAAGGTCCAATAGCAATCTTATAACCCATTACACACATTAATTTGAATTTAATTAAAAGCCCAAATTAATGCTCAATACTTAATTTAATTATTTTAAGCCCAATGTTTTATGTGCGATCCTATAGGTCCATTTAATGTTGGCAATGAATTAATTCAAAAGCTATAAATATTCTCTAACAAGATATTATAGCATTCCAAATTAAATGAAAATGCATATGGCATTTATTGATCTAATGCAATTTTGCACAGTTTCTTATCCAAAAATATCAGAATTAATATAAGGCATGGAACTAGTCATCCTTATATATATTAATTCCTTTCTTGATATTCCAGTGACACTGAACTCTCAGATAAATAATGATTACTCATTATTTCATCTCGGTATGGCCATACACTTCTCAGTTCACTGATCAAGTGGCCGATGATATTTTCTCTCTTATAAAGAGGGGTAATCCCTTCACTTCTCTCATGCTCTTTAACATGAATCAATGTATACCCAAGCATACCCGTACTTATCACTCTGTTACGAGCACGTTAGGTATATGTCAAAGCACACAGTAATTCATAAAGAGTTTCATAGAGATTTTAGGTCTAAGAACTCCGATACAAAACTTGCATATGAGAAACACTTATGACTTGTACCATGTAGTGTTCTCATGAGTGGATCGAATCTAGATACCATGTTCTTTAACATGTATTTATGATCTCTGATTGACACTCTTGTCCTTATGATCCGTAAGACAGAACTCAACTTATCAGAGAGAGCATACTAGTCTTAATTTATTGTTATTCCCATAACAATGACTGACTAGGGATATTTAGAATGAAGTCTCATTTGTTTCAAGGTCTTACAACCATGTGCCTCACACATGATAACTTAAACTGAAACAACATTCTTGGATAGTTCTATCTATTGATATGCACAGGAATACAATAGATAAAACAAATGCCTCATTCATTAATTAAAGTGTTTTATTACAATGTATTGGGGCTAGGGCTTACACTAACAAGATAGGCATGCCTATAGGGTATGGATACAACTACCATAGTCTTGATCCCGTTTGGGTCTATAGTTTGTCCCTATTTGGGACCACAGTCTTGACCCCATTTGGGTCCACAGGTTTGACACCTTCGGGTATCCACATGAATAATACCTTCAAGCATTCACATAATTGATAATTATGGGTATCCACAATACCTTTTATCCACACTTATAGAACTTAGGCAGGCATTTACAGGAAATAATGATTGGTTGAATGAAAGTTGAATACTTAATACTCATTGAATGAAAGTTGAATACTTAATACTCAATAATGATATGCTATACATGATTAATTTTGTACTGTTATTTTTTGGAATAGGTATTTTGTGATTTTTGCTTTGTGGTTATTTTTTGGAATTAATAAACTTAGTTTGATAATTATTGTTAATAAATTTTTGTTGGGATCTTTGTGTTGGTTTTTTATTAATGCTAAAAAAATTTGATGTGTATATTTTGTTGATAAAACTTGGTTCAATGAGAAAATTTCAGTAAACTATTTTTGTTTTTAATGAGGTTTTAGGTGATGCTGGCTTAGCATTTTTCCTATGTTTTTCACTTTTAAAACTTGGTTCAATGAGAAAATTTCAGTAAACCTACTGGTTATACTCAGTGCATAAGCAACATCCAACCTAGTACATAACATAGCGTACATGATATATCTAATAGCAGATGCATATGGGATTCTACTCATGTTGTTCCTTTCCTTTGTAGTTTTAGGGCACTATTCTTTAGTCAAAGGAACTCCCAAAGCCGAAGGTATGTACCCTTTCTTTGAGTCTCCCATACTAAAACGCTTTAGTACTTTGTCTATATACTTTTCTTGACTTAGAAATACTACTATGCTCCCATTAACCTTCTTGTATACACAAGGCTCATCTTCATTCTTGATGAAGTCAAATTCTTTGACTGCCTCATCAAAACAAAGATTCCAACTTTGGGATGCTTGTTTTAATCCATAAATGGATTTTTGAAGCTTGCAAACCTTCTTAGGATGCTTGGAATTGACAAAACCCTCAAGCTATGTCATATACACATCCTCAAGTAAATTTCCATTGAGGAAAGCAGTTTTGACATCCATTTGCCATATCTCATAATCATGATATGCAGCTATGGCAAGCAAGATCCTAATGGACTTGAGCATGACTACAGGCGAAAAGGTCTCGTCATAGTCTATACCATGAGTTTGTCGAAAACCTTTTGCTACTAGTCTACCTTTGTAGGTCTTATCAGCTTTGAGTTTGAATAGCCACTTGCATTCAATTACCTTTACACCTTCCGGTGGATCAACTAAGGTCCAAACCTGGTTATCGTACATTGATTGCATCTCGAATTTCATGGCTTCAAGCCAATTTTTCGAGTCTAGCCTTTCAATAGCTTCTCGGTAGGTAGTAGGATCCTCACAATCTACTAACTCAATAGTGTCACTGTCAGTGATTAGAAATCTATATCTTTCAATCTCCTGACGTACCCTACCGGACCTTCTAGGTACTTGTGTAATGGGTTATCGTTCCACAACTGGTTGTGAACTTGATCCCACTTCCAACTCATCCTCTATAGGAGCTTGTGGCACTTGAATTTCTCCAAGTTCTACTTTACTCCCACTGTCTTTCTTGAGAAGGAACTCCTTTTCCAAGAAAACAGCCTTGCGAGCAACAAATACTTTGTTCTCGGCTTGTGAGTAAAAGTAGTATCCCTTTATTTCTTTGGGATAACCCACAAACAAGCAGACAGTGGATTTAGACTCTAGTTTGTCAGATGTTAATTTCTTAACATGTGCTTCACAGCCCCAAATCCTGAGAAACGACATATTGGGTTCTTTCTCAGTCCATACCTCGTATGGTGTCTTCTCATCTGCTTTAGTTGGAGTACGGTTTAGTAGAAACGCAGCAGTTTCTAATGCATAACCCCAAAAAGAGACAGGAAGATTAGCTTGACTCATCATAGATTGAACCATGTCCAACAGAGTTCAATTTCTCCTTTCGAACACACCATTTCATTGTGGCTTTTCGGGAGGCGTGAGCTGTGAAATAATACCATACTCTTTTAGGTGACTATCAAATTCTTGGCTTAAGTATTCACCACCTGGATCTAATCGAATGGCTTTTATACTTTTTCTAAGTTGTTTTTCTACTTCGTTCTTAAACTCTTTGAATTTCTCAAAAGTTTCAGATTTGTACTTCATTAGATAGACATAGCCATATCTACTGAAGTCATCTGTGAACATCACGAAGTAGCTAAAACCACCTCTGGCTTGTGTACTTAATGGTCCACATACATCGGTATGTATTAGTTCCAATAAGCCATTGGTCCTTTCACCTTTCTTGTTAAAAGGACTCTTTGTCATTTTTTCATGCAAACATGGCTCGCATGTATCATAAGACTCTAAGTCGAATGACCCAAGCACTCCAGTTTTGTGGAGTCTTGAAATGCATTTTTCGTTTGCATGTCATAAACAATAATGCCAGAAGTAAGTAGGGTTCAATTCGTTTGATTTAACCCTCTTTGTATTAATGTTGTATATGGACTCTTTGTTTTGTAAATCAAGGATATAAAGGCCATTTTGCAACATGGCATTGCCATAAGAAATGCCTTGGCGACGAATATGAGCATTGCCATTTTTAATAACAAAATCAAATTCATCCAAATCCAAATATGAAACTGAAATAATGTTTCTGCTCATAGCAGACACATAATAACAATTATTCAAAACTATACAAAGTCTGAAAGGTAAAGTGAGGTGATAGTCGTCTATCTCCATGGCAGCAACTCGTGCTCCATTCCCCACACGGAGGTCCACTTCATTCTTTCCAAGTAACCGCCTATTTCTTAGCCCCTGCACATTTGAACAAATGTGAGAACCACAACCGGTATCCAATACCCAAGTGGTAGAAATAGAAAGGTTAATATCATCAACAAAATACCAGAACTGGACGCTTTGGCTCCATTCTTCTTTTGTTCTTCCTTGAAGAGAGCACAATTCTTCCTCCAATGCCCTATCTTGTTGCAATGGAAGCAAGTGCTCTCACTCTCTTTAAGCTTCTGTGCCTTGGGCTTGGATTGGGCCTGAGGTGCACTCCCACTTGACTTGAACCGAGCCAGGTCATTCTTGGGTTTTGCCTTTCCCTTTCCCTTTCCCTTAGCGGGTCCCTTTTTAATGCCCCCTTGAACCATCAATACGGGATTGGTCTTTCGAATGTTCTCTTCAGCATTCTTAAGCATCCCATGAAGCTCAGTGACTGACTTGTTCATTGCATGCATGTTATAATTCATTATAAATGGATCATAATCATCAGTCAATGATCCTAAGATCAAGTCAGTGGCAAATTCCTTTGGCACTTGTACCTCAAGATTCTCAAGAGTATCAAGATACCGTTTCATCTTGAGTACATGGGTACTAACAGGAGTACCCGCAGCCATCTTACAAGAAATCAAGGCCTTTGTTGTCACGAACCTCTCGTGAGGAGCTTGCTCTTGGAACATCTCCTTGAGGTGCACCATGATCGCATAAGCCTCTTGGTCCATAAATTGCTTTTGCAAGTCAGGCACCATAGTGGCCAGCATCAGACAGGTCACATCATTGGAGTCACTCTTCTTGGTCTCAAAAGTTTCCTTTTGAACCGCAGAGGCATTCCTAGCAGGTTCTTCAGGCAAGGGTGCATCCAAAACATACGACTTTTTCTCTTTCTTAAGAACTATTCTTAAGTTTTAAGACCAGTCTATGAAATTGGTGCCATTCAATTTGTCCTTTTCAAGGACCGATCGCAATGAGAAATTGTTGTTTGAAGATGCCTTCAATCTACAATGAAATTTAGCAAGATTAAATGAGGTCTTATTTATAATCCCACAAACTGAATTAATATCCCTTTAAATAATTCACGTTAGTGATTTAATGTGGGCCAAGATCCACTTTTCACAACAACTTATTAGTCAAGCTGAGCTTGTACACCTAACAAGTTAAGTTACTTAGGTAGGAAAAACTCCAATCATGTCTCGTACATGACTCTTGGATCAAATGGGCTAACATCTTAAGATGTTATAGCACAAACCCATTTATTAGTTGCCTAGGTCCGGGCATCCCTTTCCATGTTAAGTCCAACCTACATTCACAATCCATGCCTCACAAAGATAATTGGGTGCATCTAGGACTCCTAGTCTATGTGATCGATGCCTTGACATGTTTCGAATTAGGAAGGCAACTTTGTGACTTACTATTTTAGGGATTCATTTTATTACGGCTTACATGGCATATGCTTTGTCATCCATACATAGCATGCATATATATATATATAATTTGCATAAAGTAAAGCGTGACAAACATGGGCCCAAAAACCTACAACTAAGATTCTATACTATTACATAAGAATCTTCGAGTTTGGCTTCTCCACTCCGGTGGGCTTCGTCTTGATTTACAAAGTCTTCAAGTAAATTATATTATAAGAAATAAATGAAAATTTTACAATAATACATAATGGTTCACAGGCCATATTTAATTACAAAAACCCAGGGCCCATGAATGTACCATGCATATCCATTCATCACACCAAACAAGCAAATAAATATTCATAACATTTATGGATCAAACAAACTCCAATTTTAATTAATTTAGTCAAGCCCATTAATGGAAATTGTGTACTTGAACCTTTAAGAGAAGACCCCATGATGGGCCTGGGCCAAAGCCCAATGGACTAAATCCTCTTATTGAATAAGTTCTCTTAAAAGCTCAAAACACGAACTAGTTAGATTTGTGCCATAAATCAACTCTAGTATAATTTCCAATTTTGCCATTTTTAATTTTATGTCATTTAGCCCATAAACATTAAAAATGCATGTAATATGTACCAACATGAATTAAAACATATAATCATGAAGAACATATATATATATATACACGGCATTCATGAAAAACAAACAAACAACACTAAACTAGTCGTTTAATGCTTATATGATGCCACAAAAATGCACAAACACATAAATCAATTTTATGAGTCATTTAATGATTTAAACAAGATCATAAAAATTGAGTTAATGTTCTGTACCATTTTGATCTAAATGTGTTTACACTATTTTAATCAAACCAAAACAAAAATTGTTGATTAAACATGTAACAAACACAAACTAGTCATAGTTTTAAGTGATTTTAAAATTAATCAATTAAATTGTCATGGACCAGAATTAAAACCAAATTTAAAATATGTCTAAACCTGATATTTAATTTTTAAAAATCACTTACAAACATGCCAAAATTGTTTTTACATTTAATATTTAAAACTAGTTGTTAAACTAACAATTAACATGCCAAATAGCACCTAGTTTAAATATTAACATGTACCATCAGGTATTATCAATTAAATTCGACCATTAACAGCTCCTAGAACATCTTAGGACAGTATATTAACATGTCATATTAATTATGATACCTATCTAATCAATTAAAATCATTTTTACACCAAAACAATGCAAAAAACTCAAAACATAAAATTTCAGCATTGCATGTATTCAAAATAACGATTTTTAATTAATTTTTTCATGCATCTAAAGCACTAAAATAAGCATGATTAGTCTCTGATACCACTGATGGAATATGACATGGTATGAATGTGATGATAGCACAGCAAAAAAATAAAAATTTTTATCATACATACCATACAATTCCAAAGCAAGAAACGAAACATACAATTTTAGGGTTGTAGAACTTACAACTTAAGATGCACTTCAATATTTTGGTTTTGATGATGAAAAATAATCAAGAAGGATATATCAACCTTTGATCTTCTCCACCAATGCCAAAAGAATAGCCTTTACGCCACTCTTCTCTATGTTCACACACACAATCACAAAGATAGCTTAAAATTGAGATTGCTATCTCTCACTTTAAGTATTGTGTATTTGCAATGGGTTTAAGCTACAAGATTTAATCTTATACTTCTTTAAGATGCTATAGACATCCAAGAACACAAGAGAGTGAAGGAGTTTATTTCTTCTTGAGAAATTCGGCCAAAAGAAAAATCTTGAGAGAGAGATGATTTTCAAGCCAAAACCAAAGGAAAGACTCGGTTTTCTTTTTCTCTCTCATTCAATATATATCAATTTATTTTTTAAGTGATAAATCTAAAATCTACTACCTCTAGATAAATAATCTTAGCCTTTATCACTTAATTAAAACAAGTAATATATATTGATAAAAACTCCTTTGATTTAATCCAAGATAAAAAGATAAGACATATAAATCAAATAAACCACTTAATTAAATAATACATGTGCCGAAATTCATCTAATTTTTCTCTAGGAATTTCGACCACTAATATCCCTATTTAAGTGATTTAATTTGATCATAAGTCTTTTAGGCTTTAATACTCAATTAATTAAATTAATACAAGACATTTAATTAATTGAAATTAAACCTTATGGGCTGAATTTCTCTCTCTCAAGTGCCAAGGTTCAATAGCAATCTTATAACCCATTACACACATTAATTTGAATTTAATTAAAAGCCCAAATTAATGCCCAATACTTAATTTAATTATTTTAAGCCCAATGCTTTATGTGCGATCCTATAGGTCCATTTAATGTTGGCATGAATTAATGAATTAATTCAAAGGTTATAAATATTCTCTAGCAAGATATTATAGCCTTCCAAATTAAATGAAAATGCATATGGCATTTAGTGACCTAATGCAATTTTGCACAGTCCCTTACCCAAAAATATCAGAATTAATATAAGGCATGGAACTAGTTATCCTTATATATATTAATTCCTTTCTTGATATTCCAGTGACACTGAACTCTCAGATAAATAATGATTACTCATTATTTCATCTCGGTATGGTCATATACTTCTCAGTTCACTGATCAAGTGGCCGATGATATTTTCTCTCTTATAGAGAGGGGTAATCCCTTCACTTCTCTCATGCTCTCTAACATGAATCAATGTATACCCAAGCATACCCGTACTTGTCACTCTGTTATGAGCACGTTAGGTGTATGTCAAAGCACACAGTAATTCATAAAGAGTTTCATAGAGATTTTAGGTCTAAGAACTCCGATACAAAACTTTCATATGAGAAACACTTATGACTTCTACCATGTAGTGTTCTCATGAGTGGATCAAATCCAGATACCATGTTCTTTAACATGTATCTATGATCTCTGATTGACACTCTTGTCCTTATGATCCGTAAGACAGAACTCAACTTATCAGAGAGAGCATACTAGTCTTAATTCATTATTATTCCCATAACAATGACTGACTAGGGATATTTAGAATGAAGTCTCATTTGTTTCAAGGTCTTACAACCATGTGCCTCATACATGATAACTTAAACTGAAACAACATTCTTGGATAGTTCTATCTATTGATATGCACAGGAATATAATAAATAAAACGAATGCCTCATTTATTAACCAAAGTGTTTTATTACAATGTATTGGGGATAGGGATTACACTAACAAGATAGGCATACCTATAGGGTATGGATACAGCTACCATAGTCTTGATCCCGTTTGGGTCTATAGTTTGTCCCTATTTGGGACCACAGTCTTGATCCCATTTGGGTCCACAGGTTTGACACCTTCTGGTATCCACATGAATAATACCTTCAGGCATTCACATAATTGATAATTATAGGTATCCACAATACCTTTTATCCACACTTATAGAACTTAGGCAGGCATTTACAGGAAATAATGATTGGTTGAATGAAAGTTGAATACTTAATACTCATTGAATGAAAGTTGAATACTTAATACTCAATAATGATATGCTATACGTGATTAATTTTGCACTGTTATTTTTTGGAATAGGTATTTTGTGATTTTTGCTTTGTGGTTATTTTCTGGAATTAATGAACTTAGTTTGATAATTATTGTTGATAAATTTTTGTTGGGATCTTTGTGTTGGTTTTTTATTAATGCTAAAAAAAATTGATGTGTATATTTTGTTGATAAAACTTGGTTCAATGAGAAAATTTCAGTAAACTATTTTTGTTTTTAATGAGGTTTTAGGTGATACTGGCTTAGCATTTGTCCTATGTTTTTCACTTTTTAAAATTTTGCTTTTTGGTATATTGTCCTTCGCATTTTATTGAAATTCACTCTCTTCTTGAAAAATAGTTTTTTTTTGTCTAAAATTAATTCATTGACTAATTAGTTTTGACCTATTACAATTCAAGGCAAATTATGTGAAAAACGAGTCAACTTCTTTATGGTTTATTCTTTTTCATACATCTCATGGTAGCCTCAATATTCTTTTAAATTAGAAATTTCAAGGCTTAATTTAATAGAGGAAATCAACTTTTGCATGGAATTTAATTTGGAATCTTTGCATTTGAGATATTTGTTAAAATTAGTTAGGAAATTAAGTAATTTTGTGTGTTTATAGTTTGGGAATTTAGTTACCAGGATCCTTTGAATAAAAGGGATTAAGCAATAAATTAAGTAATTTTGTGTGTTTATAGTTTGGGAATTTAGTTGTTGGATGAACAACCCACAGCATCCACCGCCATAATCGATTCCAAAAGACAACCCTCAGTAAGAATCACAGCACCTAGTCCTAAAAAGTAAAAAACCAAATAAGCTCACAAAATGAAAAAGGTAATTATCCCTCTAAAGACTATCGATTATGAGGCCATTGTGAAGTTTGCTCTAAATTTAGCCACATGGATGAAAACACAAGGATAGAAATCATTTATCACCTACACCAGCAATTTTTTTTATCCTAAATTAATGCGTGAGTTCTATGAGTCCATCGATCACATCCAAGAAGATAGCTTCACTGTAGTCATTTACAACACCAAGCTTAATGTGACCACTGACCTAATTACCAAGGTATTCTCCATTCCTTCTATTAGTACTAGGGTAGATAGAAAGTTAGGAACTTCTGTGATACAAAATTTTAATACGAAAAAATTTCTAAGAGAAACCACTGAATTGGCTAGTCTCCCTAAGAATCCTCCATCAACTTGTATAATTACCAAATTTAGAGCCCTGCATAAGTTTATTTGTGACTGTAAGAAAGAAAATGTTTTCTGTGTATTGAATTTTAGAAATTATAGGTATTTATACAAGTTTCAACTTAGTATTTAGTCAACAATCTCTGCTCTTATAATCACATTTCCTACAATCACGTTAACAGCTAACAACTATCTATAATTAGTCAATAATCTATAACACCCCCCTCAAGCTGGAGCATAAATACTAATCATACCCAGCTTGTTACATAAATATTTTACTCAAGGCCCATTTAAAGCCTTTGTGAATAGATCACCCAATTATTCTACTGTCTTCACATGTCCTGTTGATATGACATTGTTTTAAATCTTCTCATGAATGAAGTGAAAGTTAACTTCAATATGTTTGGTCTACTAATGATACACTGGATTGAAGGCAATGTAGAAAGCAGCTTGATTATCACACCAAAGTTTTTTTTAAAGACTATGAATCTATACCAATTTTAGTAAGTAAATGACAAATCCATAAGATTTTACATGCAGATTGTGACATAGCCCTATATTCAGATTTTGGACTTGACCTGGATACTACAGTTTGCTTCTTACTCCTCCAAGATATTAAATTTTCTCTAACAAAAATACAATAGCCTGTAGTTAACCTCCTATCAGTCTTAGATCCTGCCTAATTCGTATTAGTAAAACATTCAATATGAGTATATCTATGGTCTCTGTATAGTATACCTAGTCCAGGAGTGCCTTTCAAATAACATAAGATCTGATTTAGAGCTTTCCAATGCTTGACCGTAGGAGCAGCCATAAATTGACTAACAATACTTACTATAAATGCAATATCTGGATGAGTTATTGTGAGATAATTTAATTTTCCAACTAACTTTGATATCTCTCTGGATCATCAAAAAGATCACCATTATCCTTTGTAAGTTGTACATTAGGAATCATAGGAGTCTTGCATGGCTTAGCTCCTAATTTTCTAGTTTTTGCAAGCAAGTCAATAACATATTTTCTTTGGGATAGAAGAATTTCCTTCTTACATCTCGACACTTATACTCCCAAGAAATATTTCAACTGGCTTAAATCTTTAGTGTGAAATTTACCATACATGAAAGAATTAAAGGAAAAGATACCTGCAGAATCACTCCCTGTAATCATAATATCATCAACATAAACTATAAGAAGAATAATGCCAGCTTTCGATTGTTTGTAAAAAATTGAGTGGTCACACTGACTCTTCTTTAGCCTAAACTTTTAAACAACCTCACTAAATTTTCCAAACCAAGCACAAGGACTCTACTTCAATCCACACAAGAATTTCTTCAGATGACAAACTTTTCCATACTCCCCCTGAGCAACAAAATCAAGTGGCTGCTCTATATAAACTTCTTCCTGAAGGTCACCATAAAGGAAAACATTTTTTTATGTCCAACTGATGTAAAGGCCAGGGTTGGGAGGCTACCAAAAATATGAATAAATGAACAAAATTCAATTTGGCAACTGAAGAAAAAGTATCAAAATAATCTACTCTATAAGTCTAGACATATCCTTCAGCAACAAGACGAGTTTTAAGTCGAGCTACAGAACCATCCAAATTAACTTTGACTGTAAAAACCCATTTGTAACCTACAACCTTTTTCCCTTCTGGTAAATTCACCAACTCCCAAGTGTTATTTGTCTCCAAGGCATTTATCTCCTCTATCATTGCATTATGCCAATTGGGATGAGACAAAGCATCTTTAACAATTCGAGGAATAAAAATTGAGTCAAGAGAAGCAATAAAAGAAAACATAGATAGAGATAAATGATCATAAAAGATAAAATTACCAATAGGATAGGCACACTAGTATTTGCCTTTTTCCTAAGGCAATAAGAAGATCAAGATCATCTAGAACTATATCGGATGATGTATTTGATTCAGGCATTATATTATAAGTTCCATATCTCATAGAATAAACATGTATTATAAGTGGCTTTGTTAAAGCAGGTGGAGCTGAATCACCTATAATAGTAGGAATAGGATTACTTGGAGTAGGAAGACTCGAATCACTTGGGATAATAGGAGAAACCACTGTTGACATTTTAATAACATTATAACCCAACCAATGGTCATCCTCCCCCTAACTTGTAGAATCATAAGATGGGTGGAATGGTTTATGCCTCCAGAAAGTAACATCAATAGACACAAGATATCTATTAAGTTTTGGATAATAACATCTATACCCATTTTGAAGACAAGAACACCCCAAGAAGACACATTTTGGTGACTTTGGATCCAATTTAGTGAGTTCAGGCTGAACATCTCAAACAAAACATGTGCTTCCAAATATTCTTGGTTCTATAAGAAATAATGACTTAGATGGAAAAAAAACATAGTAGGGAGTCTCACCAGCAATCACTGAAGAGGGTATGCAATTAATTAAAAAACAAGCAGTAGACACAACATCAGCCCAGAACTGTTTATGAACTTTCATTTGAAATAAAAGAACTAGTGTTGTCTCAAGCAAATGTTTGTTCTTCCTCTCAGCAACTCCATTTTGGGATGGTGTGTCGGGATATGAGGATTGATGAAATATGCCATTTCGAGTCATATATGTCTAAAAAGAATCTAAAAAAAATACTCTTTTGCATTATCACTCCTCAATGTGCAAACATAAACATTAAATTGTGTTTTGATCTCAACACAAAAATGAGCGAATAATTCAGGCCGACTTTTCATAAAGAATATCCAAGTCATACGGGAGTAATCATCCATAAATGTTACAAAATACTTAAATCTAGGTTTGTCTACCATAGAACATGGTCTCCAAACATCTGAATGAACCAATTCAAATGCAGAAGTAGCTCATTTATTAATCTGAGGATTTGAAGAGCTACGGTGGTGCTTGGCAAACGAACATGACTCATAGTTAAGAGAAGAAACATCAAAAATTTAAGGACAAAGTTTCTTCAGAGTCGGCAAAAAAGGATGCCTCAACCGATAGTGTGCTTTAAAAGGAGACAAAACACTAGAACAAGCAACAGGCCTCGGTATCTTTCTATCAAGAATATAAAGGCCTCCTGAGATGTAACATTTACCAATGATCTATTTCATTACAAGATCTTGAAAGATACAATGATTAGGGAAGAAGAAAATATAGAAATTAAGATCACATGTGAGTTTACTTACAGAAACCAAGTTAAAAGCAAGCTTCGATATATGTAGAACCGATCCCATACAAATTGATGAAGTTAGGTCAACATTGCCAAACCCATTTACATAAGAAAGTGATCCATCTGTCATTGTAACTGGAGAAGAAGATGCATGAGACTGACAAGTAGAGAATACATTTTAGTTACCTATCATATAATCTGTAGCACCAGAATCAATGACCCACTAAGATGACGATGATAAAAGACATATATTTGGATTCCCTATCCTAACAATAGTAGTGGTAGGTGACGTTTTCAAAGAATTCTGATACTGGATAAATTTTGCATACTCATCTACAAAAATCATAATATACTTCCTAAAGGTACTAGTAGTAGCAATGTTTGCTAATTTAGGCTTTTAATTATGCAATTTTCTACAAAAACTTTTTATATGATCAGGATTATGGCAATAATAGCACACCATGTTCTTGTTCCAAATCATATTGAATAATATTAAGCTGAAAATAATAACACTTCACAAATATCCAAACACTACTAACAAATAACCAGCAACAATAAGCAATAAATAAAAGGTTTCAAATACTAAAACCAAAAACAGCCACCAAAAAATCACTTCTGACTATGAAATATGAATGCCCTCTGACTTAAGCCAACCATTCCCCAAAACAAATTCTAGTACCTTAAATAAGCCAAGGGATCCAAAAATTCCTTAAAACAAAACTCGACAGTAACCAAAGAGGCAAGAGACAGAACTTAGAGACCCATCCGAGAACCACACCTCAAAACAAACTCTAGCAGCTCAAATGCCAAAATACCCAAATAGTTTCCTTAAATAAAAATACATAGCAACCAAAGAGGCAAGGGACAAAACCTCTACGAAGAGACCAAATTCAACTAAAAGGAGGACAACCTCAAGCAGACACCAGATGACCACTGGAGTACCAGGATATGACCAAAAATGGTCGAAAAAGACGATAGCCAGCAACGACTCGATCACACGTGCCTCCACATGCTGGCACATAAGGGACAATTAAGAAACTAAATCGGCACATAAGATTTAGTCGCTACTTTGATGGTCATCGAAAAACGTATACAGGCCGAAATGGAGGAGGCAATCCTTCCCGTGGTGGCGGTGAGGTAAACCAATCACCGAAGCTGGTGGCCCGAAGAGGAGCAGATCCATCCACTAACGAAAAAACCTAAAAATCACCCAAAAATCCCAAAAATTCCCAATGAGCCTAAGGCTTTAATACTATGTAAGAAAGCAAATTTTTAATGTGTATTGAATTCAAGAAATTATAGGTATTTATGCAAGTTCCTACTTAATATTTAGTCAACAATCTTTGCTCCTATAATCATGTTTCCTACAATCATGTTAACATCTAACATCTATAATTAGTCAATAATCTATAATAGTGACTATTTCATACCTAGGACAGGGAGTGCAACCTTCTTAGCTTCGATTAATGAATGCATAATATGGCATTTCCTACATAACAAGCATATAAATTTGCAGCATTTGTTGTTGAAAATAATGAATGAAGAAAAATCCAAAATTAGAATGCCTTATGCTTTACTGTTGAAAAAAGTTTTTTAAGTATTGGTGCATGGATTTTGAAAAAGAGGTTGGTTAAAGGTTGCAAAAGTCTCACTGTATTTCAAAGAAATTTTTTGATGAATTTACAGTGAAGAACAAAAGTGCAAGCAAAAGAAAGGTTGGAACTTCTATTAAGCAGCCATCATCCAAAAAATCTTCTGTTTCAATTAAATATATAGCAATATGATATAGAGAAACTCATTAAAATAATAAAATCAAGTGAAGAAGAAGAAGAAGAAAAAGAAGAAGATAATTACAGTGTTTTTTTCACTTGAGAATGATTTCTTTATCAATTCACTTGAGAATGATTTCTTTGTCAATTCACTTGAGAATGGTTTCATTGTCAAGTAACATGGTGGTATCATCTTTAACTACAAATAGTATAAAATCAATTAAGAAAATCTTTTATATCTTCATTTTCGTCCTTTTTCAACTTATGTTCTTCAATCCAATCATCAACGATTAAATCTACTTCCTAGGTTGTATTCTTGATATCGAGCCACCCTACAAATGGAAAAAATATCCAGGAATCAACTAGCTTGAAACATGCAGAAACTCCTTCACAATTAATTTGACTCGTAGGATGAACCTTAATTACCCTCTTATTCATAAAAAATCTCTTCCCAGCCACCATTCTTGTGATCATATTAAAGATCATATGTTCAGTGCACTTGCTCATATTAATCTTCTGATTGCCTTTGTTGCAGTAATGGTCATATAAGTCTTTAACAAGGTGACTAACCTCTGATTTCTAGACATTATTCAACATCTTGGTCCTACGATTGGCAAGAAGCTTAACAGCAATTTCGTTGTATTGCGCCAGTAACGTTTATAAGGAGTGAACCCAAAAGATATATAGTTGTAGAAAAAGATCTCGGCCTGGGTAGAAGGTGGGCAAGAGCAGATGATCTTGTCATTGATTGAAAACATTCTTTTAAGTGTTTTGTGATCGTTAGTCATAACAGCTCAGTGAACAGCTTGTTAGAGAATGATTCAACGTTGTTTAAAAATTTGGTCTTATTTTACTACATGTTTTTAGGTTTATGTTTATCTTTTGCCAAATTAATAAATAGTTGTTAATATCTCTTTTAAATTCAAGTTTTAATGGGTTTTTATCTTTATCATTGGATTAGTTTGTTAGCATTTTTTTTAGATTTGTTTTTGTTATTTACATTATTATAAATATAAGTTTGAAAATTAATAAAATTATTCCCATATCATTCTCATTATCTCCTTTTCTCTACAAAATTTACTTTATCTTTTCTATTAAGAGTCCAACATGGTATCAGCACCTTATGATCTTTAGGGGCATGTGAATGTTCGAAAAAAAGCAGCGACATGGCGTCCAACAATACATCAGCTCTTTCACCTCCAATTTTAATAATGAGAATTATCAAGTCTGAGCAATCAAAATGAAAGCTTAATTGAGAAGTATTGGCTTGTGGCAGTGGGTTGAAGATGAAAGGGAAATACCACCTCTAGAAAACAACCCAACTCTTAATCAAATTAAAGCTCATAAAGATGAAGAAACTAAAGCTCCAAGTGCCTTATCTCAAATTCATGATGTTGTCTCTAAATCAATTTTTTCAAGAATTATGGCCTGTAAAACAGCTAAGGAAACTTGAGATATATTAAAAGAACTTTATCATATCAATGATAGAACAAAGTGAATGCAAGTGTTAAATCTCAAAGAGACTTTGCAATTTTAAGGATGGAAGAAAAAGAGACTCTATACGAGTTTTCTAGCAGACTAATTATAGTGGCAAATAAAATTAGATTGATAAGAGAAGAGCTACCTAATAGCATGATTGTAGAGAAAATGCTTGTAAACTTGTTCGAAAATTTTGAAGCAAAATTTCATCTCTAGAAGATTCAAGAGATATCAATGAAATTACCTTAACTGAATTAATCAATGCGTTGCATGCTCAGAAGCAAAGAAGAATTTTGAGAAAAAAAGAACTTAAGAGGTAATTGAGAGGGCTTTTCTAGCAAAGGCCATATCAATGTGGTAGTTGAAAGAAGTTTGATCATAACGAAGACAATTGTTGGCACAAGAGAAAGTCTCAGTTTTTCAAGTGCAAGAAGTTCGGGCACATAAAAAAGAAATCGCAAAATTAAGATTGAAAAAAATGTCAATTTGGCATATGTTGCTAAGGAAGATGAAAATTTGTTTTAATATTGGTGAGAAGTGCATCAAGAAGTAGTTTTTGGAGAGAAGTGCTCTAACCATTGAAGGATGATAGGAAGTATATTATCAGGAACAAGAATCTTACAGCTTTGAATCAAGAAGGAATGTTGGAGAATTATTCAAATTTGTTTAAAAATTTGTTCCTATTTTACTGTATGTTTTTAGGTTTATATTGATTCTTGACCAAATCAATAATTAGTTGTTAATATCTCTTTTAAATTCAAGTTTTAATGGGTTTCTATCTCTATTAGTAGATTAATTTGTTAGTATCTTTTTCAAATTTTTTTGTTATTTACATTATTATAAATGTAAATTTGAAAATTAATAAAATTATTCGTGTATCATTCTCGTTACCTCTTTTTCTGTACAAAATTTACTTTGTTTCTTCTATTAAAAATCCAACACAGCTAGCCTTAACCTAAAAATAGTGCCATTTTTATGCCATTTCTTCCAAAATTCTTGCTAGATTTTTATTTTTAGTAAGTTTGTGGAAGTGACCGATAATGGGAAACCCACTGGGACTAAATTTTCCTTACTCTCCTTATAATTACTTCCTTCCATAGCTTAAGCAATAACACTAAAGCTATAGCCCGATATTGCAGTCAGATTTGAAGAGAAATCCATGGTTAGTGTGGTGTGGATAAGAAGATTATGTTGTGGAAGCAAGTGATTTCTATTTGACCGGAATCGAAAAGAATTTCATAGGGAGTCGCCTTTCTAGAGCTATATCATTATCATGCATTTTTCAATAATTTCAAACTTTGATCAAGTAAATGCTCGCCATGTGTTTATTGTCTTGTATTTTCCTTTCCAAAAGAAATACATAAAGAGACTGAGCAGAAGTTTATGGAATAAAGGAAAAGACTTCAAACTAAGCTCGTGTAGTTCTTCGTATGGCAATGTGCTCTCTCAACCAATGGCAAGTGGTGCACCAAAAAGATTTTACCCTTGATTCTTCAGTTTTCCCCATTTCCCTGGAAGTATGGTCTCCTCCTCTGGATGGAGTTATTAAATGCAATGTGGATGCAGCCATCTTTAGTGATGAAAATCAAGTTGGTTATGGGTGGATTTGTAGAGATTCCTCGAGTAGTTTTGTGATTGCTTATCATGGCTTACTATGCTGTCCCCTTATCCCGTTAATGGCAGAAGCAATGTCAGTGAAAGAAGCTCTGAAATGGTTGAAAGAAGAAGGTTTTCCTCGAGTAATTATCGAAATTGATTGTGCTTTCCTCCATAAAGCTTTGACGTCCCCTAATTTAAATAATTTCCCCTTTGGATTGATTGTTCGGGATTGTTTAGACTTTAGTATGTTCTTTCAAAGTTGTTCTTTTTCTTTTGTTAGAAGATCTGGCAATGATCTTGCCCATATTTTAGCTAGGACCTCTGTTGATTCCCCGGGAGTAAGATTTATTTCTCCTCCCCATTGTATTCAGCAGCTGCTTTAATGAATTGGTCCATTTTCATAAAAAAAAAAGCTCGTATTAGATTAAAAAAAATAAAAGAAAGAAAGAAAGAAAGAAGGAGGCCGAAAAACTAATGAATAAACAGTCAGTAATTATATGTTACAAGAGCTGCAGTGCCACACTAATATATATTTTTCCATGCTCGAGCTATTCTTGGTTGCATATCTAACTATAGAATTAAAACCATATTGAAGCCAAATTAATAATTACATAGAAGTTTTCAATAAGACTTTCCAATGGATAGTAGTTTTAGTATACTAAAAATTTTAAGTTCGAACTCACATTCAATTTTCTCTCGATAAAAAACAATCACATAGAAGCTGGTTTAATTTTATATTAAAACAAAATGGAAATTGTGAATCCCAATGACCTATGAAATCATAGACCGAATTAGAAAAAAAAAATCCAAAATGCATTTTTGCTCCTGATATTTTCCAAAAAAATGTAACTTTACCCTTAATGTTTTAAAAGGGAGATTTTTGCCCTTCATGTTTAAAAAAGGGAGATTTTTGCCACTATCATTAATCACAGTTAACTTTGATCAAACTTCTATTAGTTGACTGCTGAGATGTAAAAAAATTGACATGTGACAGACGCCTATTGGATATGTCATCTCCCACATGGCAAAGTAAAAAGAAAAAGAAACTTTTTACTTCATCTTCTCTATCTCTAGCTCTCTCTCCCTTCTCTCGATCTCTGGCTTTCTCTCCATCATCTCCATCAATTCTGGCTTCTCTCCTTCCTCTTAAATCCCGCAACTTCAATTAGTATATGCAAACTTCCTCCATTCCCAAAAAACAAATATATTTGTTCACTCTATGTGGGCGGCTACTCCATATTTCTTCCGATAAAATACTAACAGAGTAACAAGTAATTATAAAATGATTCATTTTCACGTTTTTCTCTTTTGAAAGCCACTCTTTTCCAACAATTTTTTGTTTCTCTCGTCAAATATTGGACACTAAAAATATTAAAAAAGAATCACTTTCAATGGTAAAAAAACTAATGCAACATATAGTAAAAATATTGCAATTATTTTATAACAACAGTTGTACATTCACTCTTGTTTTTTTAAATTATCACAACAGTTTTGAGTATTTTCATTCAACGTAATTTTTTTTTTTTCATATTACTATTTAAAAAGGATACAAACATGTTACTTTGTAAATAAAAAGCAGCCTGCTACTAAAAATGTGTTGAAATGTGTTGCAACAGATGTATAATGTGTTAGTGGATAAAAAGCTAGAGAACATGAAAAATAGTCATTCTATAATTGTGTGTATACTTCCTCAGCATTTTACCGAAAGAAACTTATTCTAATTAGGTGTGTGCTTTGTCAGCATTTTACCGAAAGAAATCTAAAGCAATTGGTCATATACAGTTTACAGATATATAATATATATGATAATCCTATACATTATGTGTATGAGGGTTAATGATTGTTAAGTGAACTTTTTCTTAACACATTAAAATACTGGCATACATCATATGTGAGAACAGTATATGTCACTCATGTCACAAAAATAAACCCTAAATACATATATAATAGCTCATAAATAAATTATGTCAAATCATTAAAAATAAAATAGATGTGGCCTTCAAAAATAGGGAGATATTATGGTTTTTAGTTGACACAAAAGCCATAACCTATTTATAAAGTGACTTATTTTTTAATTTACCCATCATAAATTAGATTAAGTTTTTTAATAACCTTCATATTTTAATAAAATTATTAAATCTACTTTAACTTTAAATTGACCATATTACTTTTATTTAAACTAAAATTATGATAGCACATAATTTATAATATTCACATATTTAATTTGTTCATATCCATAAATTTTAATAAATCACTTATGATAAAATTTTGGGTTATTTTAAGGCAAAAAAGTAAGATGAAAGGTCATCTGTCACTTGGAAATTGAATATTTTTTTCTCAGCACTTGATGGAAGAATTGAGGCTCCAAATCTTCTTGTCGTTGTTTCAAAATGATTGCAATATAGTTAGGGAAGAGATCACGAATCGGGCCTAGAGGTCAGAATTTAGTTCATTATTTAAGAAGAAAAGTCCTCTACCTCTGCTTTGTGCCCCACCAATACCTACTCCAGAGGCAAAAGGTACGTCCAATTTAAAATGCCAAAGGACGTGATGAATTCTCTTAGCCCATTATCTATTATCCTTTTTCTTTTATTATTATTATTTTTATGATATGAAGGTTTAAATGTTGAGCCATATACCCACAATTCTTCTTTTCGAAAATGAATCGGTCATCAAGCATGTCCCACTAATCAATCATGTCTCCGATTTCATAATTCCCTCAACCATCAATTACGCTCAGGAACAAGGTGCTGCAATAATAAAAATGGATTCAACGACTCCACAAGCTATTTTAGATTTGTGATCTTATGCCCGTATTTATTATTAAATTAATAAATAATATTAAAATCTAATATCAGTTATTACTTATATTTCAATTGGTATGTATCATTTGAGAATTTGTAGGTGGTGCGAATTCAAATTTCGCAACCAACCTTTATTTATTTATTTATTTTAGTAGATTTTAGATATTATTAAATATTAAAAATAAACATTAAATCATAAATATTGTTCCAATGGCAAAAGTTAATTCAAAAATTAAGGACATGGGTTCAAATCCTACTATCTACCATATTTTTTCTTTATTATAGAAAATTTATTTTTTTCATTATATAATTAATAATTAGAATTATTTTTATTCTTTCATTATTTAATTAAAATTAATTAATATCAATTTTTAAAAAATATAAAAATAGAGAAAGTAATTCTAATTTCTAATTATTTAATTAGAAAATTTTCTGTGGACTATTGAGGTGTAGAATAATTTTTTCTGCACGAGATGAAAAAAAAAATCATAATTGAAAATTTCCAATAATAAGGGTGACTTGATTGTCTTTATTATACTCATTTTATAAGCTAAATTCGTAATTATAAAATACTTAAATTGAATTATAGATACTTCTTCCACAGAATATTTATGTAAGTACATAATCATATTATTGAGAAAATATTAAAAACTTCAACTGGAATAGCTCTATTCTGCTTTTTTTTTTCTTCTTTAACTTTTTTTTTTTAATTTTCTTACTTTCTAAATAATATTAATTTCTTTTATAGAGTTTTCATACTGATAAAATATAAAATTTTACCGTAAAAAGAGAGATCGTCGGCCATGAAGAAGGAGGCTTTAATGATCTGCAAAAAAGGAAACTAGCCCGGTCTTGCCGGGCTTTTTAGGCTTCAATGCCTAAATTAGCTATCGAAGTATGGAGAGAAAACTTAATGCAGAGAGAGTATTAAGAGTTAGAGAGATAGAGAGAAAGGGAAAGCCCCTAGTTATGTATTTACCTCTCATATTAATACCTTTGAGTGTTGGGCTTTATGGGCTTTTGATCTTAGGCCTCTTCATGGGCCTTTAATGGGTTGGCCTTATAGTTAATTTTATTTTGAGTGTTATCACTAGTCTCCCTCCACGTAATTCGATCTTTGAGATCGATGGTTCGATAATTTTGGGAGTTACCTGCTTGAGGGGAGTTACCCGCTTGGAGAATTTTGTCTTTAGGAGTTACCCGTTTGGAGAATACCTTTATCTTTGGGAGTTACCTGCTTATGGGGAGTTACCCGTTTGGATAATGCCTTGATCTTTGGGAGTTACCCGCTTATGGAGAGTTACCCGTTTGGAGAATGCCTTGATCTTTGGGAGTTATCCGCTTATGGAGAGTTATCCGTTTGGAGAATGCCTTGATCTTTGGGGGTTACCCGCTTGTGGGAAGTTACCCATTTTATAATTTTTATCCTGCAAATAATTTTTGCAATTTTATTGTGCAAACAATTTTATAAATATTTACTAACCTGCTTTACGGTTGTTTATATTATCGGAGAGATAATCACATTCGATCCGCTCTTGGCGGAGAGATAATCCGTTCGATCCGCCCTTGGCGATGAACGGTCTTCTAATTCGATCCGCTCTTGGCGGTGAGATAACCCGTTTGATCCGTTCTTGGCGATGAACGGTCTTCCAATTCGATCCGCTCTTGGTGAAGAGATAATCCGTTCGATCTGCCCTTGGCGATGAACGGTCTTCCAATTCGATCCGCTTTTGGCGGAGAGATAACTCGTTCGATCCGTCCTTGGTGATGAACGGTTCGATCCGCCCTTGGCGATGAACGGTCTTCCAATTCGATCCACTCTTGGCGGAGAGATAACCCGTTTGATCCGTCCTTGGCGATGAACGGTCTTCCAATTCGATCCGCTCTTGGCGGAGAGATAATATCCGCCCGATCCGCCCTTGGCGATGAACGGTCTTCCAATTCGATTCGCTCTTGGCAGAGAGATAATTCGTTCGATCCGCCCTTAGCGATGAACGGTCTTCTAATTCGATCCGCTCTTGGCGGAGAGATAATCCGTTCGATCCGCCCTTGGCGATGAACGGTCTTCCAATTCGATCCGCTCTTGACGGAGAGATAACTCGTTCGATCCGTCCTTGGTGATGAACGGTTCGATCCGCCCTTGGCGATGAACGGTCTTCCAATTCGATCCACTCTTGGCGGAGAGATAACCCGTTTGATCCGCCCTTGGCGATGAACGGTCTTCCAATTCGATCCGCTCTTGGCGGAGAGATAATATCCGCCCGATCCGCCCTTGGCGATGAACGGTCTTCCAATTCGATCCGCTCTTGGCAGAGAGATAATTCGTTCGATCCGCCCTTGGCGATGAACGGTCTTCTAATTCGATTCGCTCTTGGTGGAGAGATAACCCGTTCGATCCGTCCTTGGCGATGAACGGTCTTCCAATTCGATCCGCTCTTGGCGGAGCGATAATTCTTTCGATCCGCCCTTGGCGATGAACGGTCTTTCAATTTGATCCACTCTTGGCGGAAAGATAACTCGTTCGATCCGTCCTTGGCAATGAACGGTTCGATCCGCCCTTGGCGATGAACGGTCTTCCAATTCGATCCGCTCTTGGCGGAGAGATAACCCGTTTGATCCGCCCTTTGCGATGAACGGTCTTCCAATTCGATCCGCTCTTGACGGAGAGATAATATCCGCCCAATCCGCCCTTGGCGATGAACGGTCTTCCAATTCGATCCGCTCTTGGCGGAGAGATAATCCGTTCGATCCGCCCTTGGCGATGAACGGTCTTCCGACTCCATCTGCTCTTGGCGGAGAGATAACCCCGTCCGATCCGCTCTTGGCGATGGACGGTCTTTCGATTCGGTGGTGAAAATCATACCCTCCGATCGAAATAAAAAATAATCGAATCGGATTTTACCATCAACCGAAATAAATAATCATCGGTCGGAATTTACGTCGACCGAAATTAAAAAATCATCGGTTGGGATTTATCATCAACCGGAATAAATAATCATCGGTCGGGATTTACGTCGACCGGAATTAAAAAATCATCGGTTGGGATTTACCATCAACCGGAATAAATAATCATCGATCGGGATTTACGTCGATTGGAATTAAAAAATCATCGGTTGGGATTTACCATCAACCAGAATAAATAATCATCGGTCGGGATTTACGTCGATCGGAATTAAAAAATCATCGGTTGGGATTTACCATCAACCGGAATAAATAATCATCGATCGGGATTTACGTCGTCCGAAATTAAAAAATCATCGGTTGGGATTTACCATCAACCAGAATAAATAATCATCGATCGAAATTTACGTCGACCGAAATTAAAAAATTATCGGTTGGGATTTACCATCAACCGGAATAAATAATCATCGGTCGGGATTTACGTCGATCGGAATTAAAAAATAATCGGTTGGGATTTACCATCAACCGAAATAAATAATCATCGGTCGGGACTTACGTCGACCGAAATTAAAAAATCATCGGTTAGGATTTACCATAAATCGGAATAAATAATCATCGGTCGGGATTTATGTCGACCGAAATTAAAAAATCATCGGTTGGGATTTACCATCAACCTAAATAAATAATCATCGGTCGGAATTTACGTCGATCGAAATTAAAAAATTATCGGTTGGGATTTATTATCAACCGGAATAAATAATTATCGGTCGGAATTTACGTCGAACGAAATTAAAAAATCATCGATTGAAATTTATCATCAATCGAAAGAAATAATCATCGGTCAGAATTTACGTCGATCGAAATTAAAAAATTATCGATTGAAATTTATCATCAATCGAAATAAATATTATCGATTATAAAAATAATATATTATTAAAGTAATTAACCATGGTGGATCCTCTTTAAGTTGCACTCAATTGAGGCACACAAATCAATGTTTTTGAGTTGATGAATTAACAAAGGTAAAAATTGTTGTTGACCATCAAAAAATGATGTATTGAAGCCAGGCTGTAGATTACGTTGCAGTTAAGCTTTTTTGGCTTTGCAACACTTTTCAGGTGGGACCATCAATAAGCTTTCATAAAACCTTTATGCCCACAATTTTTATTATTATTATTTTTATTTTTAAGTTGCCGCATTTGGCCAAATTGGTGGTTATCAACGTGGGGCCCATTATGTTGGCCAACTTGATATTTTTTTTTTTGAAAGCACCAACTTGATATTATGCCTTGAAATAAATACAATTGCAGTGGAGAAATACACTTTTAAAAGTTTGACAAAAAGAAATAAAGGTTTGGAATGCGTACCTCCACCTGTCATATCTTCAAAATGAGGTGAGGATAAGATTGACTTAAAAAGAAGTTGACGACTATCACTTATTTATCATATATTTCCCAATCCAACAATTGGACTTGTGCATGCCAATCGGTCTGGGTGTGCATGCCGATCGGTTGTAGTGAATTTTCAATCGGGATATTTACGAGGCTACAAACTTTCCATCTGCTGCTGCAATTTTGGTGGCTGCAGTAATTTCGCATAAAAATTATAGGCAGCGAAATGATGCTTTATGCTTCAATCTGTCTCTCTTTTTTTTTTTCTTTTTAGATTTGAGCCTTCTTTGCAAAATTTTTTGCTCAACATTTTTAGAGCTAAACTTTTATGTGAAATCAAGCTCAAGATCTTTCAGATCTAGATTTTTTTTGTAGAATGAAGTTCAAGATTTTTAGATCTAAGCTTTCTCTGTGAAGCAAAGCTCAAGATTTTTAGATTTAGGCTTTCTCTGTGAAACAAAGCTCAAGATCTTTTCATGAATTTTTCTTTTACAGAGGGGCAACAGTAAATCTGAAGTTTGACGTTGAAACTCCTTTAGGAGGCAGCCATGGGACGAACATCATCCTTCTTTGATTTCAGGCTGAGTAGCTTAGATCCAGCGTCAACTCTCAACGAAAGCACCAAATGATAAAACATAAAATTTTACCGTAAAAGGAGAGATCGCCGGCCATGGAGAAGGAGGCTTTAATGATCTGCAAAAAAGGAAACTAGTCCGGTCTTGCCGGGCTTTTTAGGCTCCAATGCCTAAGTTAGCTATCGAAGTGTGGAGAGAAAACTTAATGGAGAGAGAGTATTAAGAGTTAGAGAGATAGAGAAAAAGGGAGAGCCCCTAGTTATGTGTTTACCTCTCATATTAATACCCTTGAGTGTTGAGCTTTATGCGCTTTTGATCTTAGGCCTCTTCATGGGCCTTTAATGGACTGGCCTTATAGTTAATTTTATTTTGGGTGTTATCACATACTATCAAAGAAATTTTTGAAATGAATACTCGCCAATATGAACATTTTAGATCCTATTTTTAACATAAAAAATAAATTTTAGACAAAAATAAATCAGTATTTGGATTTTAGGAATATTAATTAACAATAAATTGCTCACCGTCTCCCCAAGGAAGAGCCAATATATTTCATAAAAAGAATTAATAATATGTTTATAAAAGTAGGAGTGAGCATGAAACTGTTAGCCGGTCTATTAATAATTTTATTAATTAATTTATTAATTTTAGTTAACCATTATATCTGTTTCGATTTTTAACCAATTTTTTCGAATTAATTTATTGATTACCCACTAAAAAATTTTAACATGTAAATTTAATCAATTATACAATTTATAATAAATTTATTGATTACCCACTAAAAAATTTTAACATGTAAATTTAATCAATTATACAATTTATAATATTGTTTGTAATAGTTAAAAATACTTTACAAATGAAAAAAATATATAAATTAAATATAATATCCATTAAAAAAATAAAAATAAATAAAAATTTTATAATTAATTATAAGAATTAAATATATTTAATATAAAACTAACAATATAGTGCTAATTATGCACGTATAATGAATAAATAATAGTAATACAAAAATAATTTTAATATTTATTTACTAAAAATATATATTATAATAATATTTTAAAAAGTTATATATCATAATATTTATAAATTATAAAAATATTGAAAAATTTAAGAGTAAAATTTAAAATATCATATAAATATAAATAAATAAATAAATATAACCATTACGACTTTAATAATATAAAATAACTGTTATATTTTTTTATTGGCACAAATTGCTATGTCATGAATACAACATTAAATATTAATTATACAATCACAAGAGAAATTAACCCTATATCATGCATATTAGACAAGCTGTTCAAGTAAAATAAGATCTAGACCGTTGATCAATGACGAGGACTACGAGGGATGGGAGTTTAAGATCTTGAGTTCTTACCCATTTGATTCCCAAAAAAATAGGGAATAATGGATCAAAATTTTTGAATCTTAAAAATATCTATTGGGTTAATACCTAATAGATTATAAAATGATATGGGTTAATTTTGAGTTGATTTATTGGATATTTGGTTGGATTGGATTGGGTTGGATTGAAAATAAAATTGATCAATTTTGGATTGATCCAATAAATATATATGTGGATTGAATTGGATTTGGATCAATTTTTTTGAATCAATTTGAATCAATTCATAGGTTTGGATTAATTTTATCAGGTCTACGTGACACCAACAAATTGATGAATATATTTTACAACTGATACAATAGGTATTGTCATTAAATAATACAAAATATATATTTTAGAAAAAATATGGTAGGTAGTGAGAGTTGAACGTATGTCCTCCTAAATTTTTAAATCTACTTTTACAATTAGAACAATATTATAATTTGATATTTATATTTAATATTTAATGATGTCTAAAATTTACTAAAATAAATATAAACAAAAGTTGATGGTGGGATTTGAACACGCAATATTTACAAATTTACAAAGGATACATACCATTTGAACTGTAAATAATAATTGATATTAGCTTTCAATATTATTTATTAATTTAATAATAAATACTGACATAAACTAACACACTTGAAACCACTTCAAACTGCAATAATTTTAAAAAAATTATCAAAAGTTTTCTGTGGATCACATGTCTAAAATCAAAAAAAAAAAAATGTCCCAAAAAATTTTGGTAGAAGCATTTACTCCAAATGGAATTAATGATTGGAACTCCATAATTCAAAATTCTTTTCCTTAATGTTATCATTTCTTTACATTTTTATTTAATTTAAAAAAAAATAAAGTGTGCTAATTGTTTTCAACTTTTCTAACACATTTACATGTGTCTAAGTCATTCTACTATAGCCAATCAGATTTGTCCACATGCCACTGCCATATGGACATGTGACATGGCTCTCCAATGATATGGCCCTTCCATGTGAAAATTTAATATGGCAAGGTGTTGATTATATGGTGAGCCAGTATGCCATACGAAAACATATTATCAAGGGCATAACCACCTTATATTACCCCCACTCAATTTAAAAAAATTTTAAAAATACCCTTCATAAATTTTTTTAGTTGACTGCACTAAAATTTTTAAATAATCCTATTAACTATTGATTCCATCAAAAAACTGACTCCATTAATATATTTAAATATTTTCATTAAAAATTAAATTTATTAAATTATTTTAAAATTTTAAAATTATTATTTATGCTTTACAACAATAATAATAGAAATAAATGGGACAATTGGTCATAAAATTTGGAGTTATTGAATATATATATATATATATAGATATATATATATATTAAAAGAAAAAGAAAAAGAAAAACAAAAACAAATAGTTGTGTATTAAAGGAACAAGTAAGGAACACGCCAAACACTTAACATAAATATAAAAAGAAAAAAAAAATTAACAGATGTGGGGAAAAAGCAAAAGGCAAAGAAGCAAATTTATTCTTTTCTTTGAAAGAGTCCAAACAAGAATGCCATTGAATTGAAGTGTGGTGGAGATCCACTTGAAGATTTAAAAGGGATATGACAAAGTTTGATTGCAAGCTTTTCTCTTTAATTTTATAAAGGTACTAAATAATATAATATTTCCCTCTTTTTATTATAATTTTATTTTTAAATCTCAATGCATGAAAATCCTAATTATTTGGAATCCTTTGATATGGGAGAAATCAAAATTGAATATGCTTTATAAAAATATGTGGGTAATTGATTTTATTTTAGTGTAATATTGTGTAAATAGAAATTAGGTTCAATTTTAACTGGAATTGGATTCAAAATTTTCAATATGTGAGATAGTGAGCATTGTAGTTAACATTAACATTTTTATTTTTTGAAACAGTCATGGATAAATTTGTGATTAAGAGAAAATCACCCCTTGAACAACCAATTGACCAAGGAATTGAAAATAAAAATTAAGAAAGTAGTTCAAAAAAAGCTAGTCATGAGATTAATTTAAATAATTTTCATGCTAATCCTAAATTGAGAATTAAAATCTCAAAATATCATCCTAATGATCGGGATAAAGTAAGAAGAGCATATCTTCAAAAATGACCTTGTCAACCACAAAACTATAATTTTAAACAACAAAACATTGGGAATATTTTTCGTCGTTTTAATCCTAAGTAGTTTAAGAAATATTCTAATTGTTTGGAGTATAGTATACAAAAAGATACAGCATTTTGCTTATGTTGTTATCTTTTTAGAATTGAGATTGGGAAGCAAAGAGGAGGTTATTCATTTATTACAGATGGTTTCAATGCTTGGAATAAAAATGAGAGGTTAGATATTCATGTAAGAGGCCTTAATAGTGCTTATAATGTAGCTTGGAGAAAAATGTGAAGCATTATTGAAACAACAAAAAAATATAGAATTTGTTTTCAATAGACATACAAATCAAGTAAGAAAAAAATATAGAACTCGATTAACTGCTCTGATTGATTACATTCGATTCTTTTGCAACAAGGGCTTACTTTTCGTGGTCATGATGAATCTTATAGTTCTAAACAAGAAGGTAATTTCAATGAACTTCTCAAGTTTTTAGCTAAGCATAATGAAAGTATTGATGATGTTGTTCGTAAAAATGCTCCAAATAATCTTAAGTTAACATCTCCTACCATTCAACATGAGATTATAAATGCTTGTGCTACTAAGACTATTGATGCCATCATTAATGATTTAGCTAATGATATATTTGTAATTTTGGTTGACGAATCTCGTGATGTATCGGTGAAAGAATGAATGATTGTTGTTTTGCATTATGTTAATAATAAGAGTGATGTGGTTGAAAGATTTCTTAGTATTGTTCATGTTCATCATACTAGTGCTTCATCTCTTAAAATTTCGATTGAGTCGTTATTTGCTAATACAGTTTAAGTATGTCACAGTTACGAGGGTAAGGTTATGATAAGGTTAGTAACATGAGAAAAGAATCTAATGGATTGAAGAATTTGATTATGAAAGAAAGTGAATCTGCTTATTATATGGCCCAATAGAGGCATGACATGTGGACCACTGCGGTGGCACGTGTCAAGGTAACTTTCCACTCAAACACATGTTCCAATAGGGTGACGACATGTGGATCACTATGGTGGTGACAAGTGTCACCATGTGTCAGAGAGGCTTGACATGTGGACCATTGGTGGGCTTGACACATGGCACATTGCGATGCTGCCACGTATCAAGCTTACGTGTGAGAGTTGATATGTGGTCCAGTCAAAGTCTACCAAATGGCAGACTGTGGTCATGCCATATGGCATATGTAGGTCCACCCCATATGACATGCAGACCAATGGTTGATTGCCACATGGCAAACTATGGTCAAGCCATGTGGCACCTGTCAGTCCACCTAAATGCCATGTGGCGTCAACGTAGACCAATGATTGGCTGTCATGAGTCAGACATAAGTCTGATGTGGCAACATGTGGCCCAGTGGGGGGTTATGCCATATGTTAGCATGCCTCAGCTGGCGCATGGTAAGTCTATCACATGTGTATGGCATGTATATATATGTGTCACCATTTACTATAGTAACAATGTATGCTTATTTTAGATGATGCTTAATATGGTTCTTGTTTTATTTTGAATAGTTTTGCTATTATGGATTTTAATCCTAACTATTCAAATAAAACTAGTTTTTCCTTTATCTCTACTTCTTCACATAGTTATGGGAATAATGTTAAATTGTGGTATGCTAGATTAAATCATATTGGCCAAGACTGAAAGTGTAACACCCCATACCTAATCCGAATATCGGTGTCACATTCGGGTTTAGGTTTTCACGTACAAACGGAGAAATTTGCTTAGGGGTACTATTCAAATATTAAAAATTTCGGCAAAATTTCCCCTGTTTCGTCAAAACCCCCTTAAAAGAAAATTTCAAAACACTTCTAACTATATCTACCCTATCATCCATCTCCAATTCAAATCCCACCACAGCAATTTTGCCCTTCCTCCTATATTTGTAAATCACAAAATCCAAAAGCATGCAAGCAAGGCATAAGTGATTCTTGTCACTTTATAATTTACAATACATCGATCCATAATATTTATATATAACTTTAACTTTTTCAAGTACGGTGTACATGTCAATAAAATAACAAAAAGTAATGAAAAAGTTGTGGTGCTTCCACCTCAGAATTCTTCCACTTCATTATGGTGGTTCGAGCTCTTTTGGTGACGGTTCACTATCGTCTTCCTCCATAACCTTCTCTTGACCTACGCGTAGAAACAAACAACACACTAAGCACATAGCTTAATGGTGTTCAAGCAATTCTATTTTTCTGATAAAAATCAAATTTATTTAACTAAGCATATACATAAGCAAAACAAGAATTCATATGCATCGATAACTAGGTCCATTTTTAGTGTTAACAGCTAATCTATATAAACTAAATAACAAGTTCACATAAACACGAAATTTATATCATCACAAGTTCCATTAACATGTCAACTAACATTATTTCTGAAGAGAAATAATTAAACCTGGTTTTTAGTTCAAGAATGACATAGCCATAGTAAAAAAAATAAATTAATATTTTTAGATTGCATTGCCCTAAGTAAAATCTAGCGGAATTGTAAGATGAGTTGGATAAACATGAGCCAAACGCAGGATCAAGTTCTCAGAACCATGCGGTTCGTCGACATGATTTTCACAAAAATCGATATTTAATTACTCACACATTTAAAAATACACACACACACATGTGGACTGAGTTCTAGGAACCATGCAGCCCACTAACTCAATCAATTATACTCACCGAACGACCTCTCGAAGCCATGCATCCGGTAACCACATCAAGATGCAGTACTGCTATATGTTCCCCTAATTGGCATGTCAATTTTATCCTATTACTCCAATTCATGTCTAGCTTTTACTAAGGGAAATTAAGTAATTTAACTTACAACATTATTTCTATTTAGCACTTACCTCTTTTATTTAATTGAATTCTTTATCTAATTTTACGTTACATATCCTTAATGTTATCCATTTGACTATCTTGCAGAGTCACAATTTGTCACGAAGCATTCTAAGCTCATCAATTAATTATGCATCATTCACTAATATAGGCCTAAGCATTTAGCCATATAAATCTCATATATAGTTGCATATGCATGTGCTCTATTATGTACCTTTCTTTAATTAACAACACTGCTCTAACTTATAATTACCTACTTATTTTATATAACCTACTTATTCATATAATTCACTTATTTAAGGTATATTTTGTAAACTATAAATCACAATGATTTTATATTGTCATAATAGCTCACTTAAACCTTTATGGTATTCGCATTAATTAATTTAGACAATACTTAACATATTTTATTTCTAAAATACCTTATTAATTCTTAATTTCTAAAACTAAACACATATAAAACTTCTATTTGGCCTAAACATATTACCTATCATGCAATTAAACAATTATGACACCCTTACTACTATTACCATCAAAAATCAACTCTCACTTTAAGATTTTAACTAACATAATATATATAAAAATTAGAAACATGGATTTGCTTAAACACATATCTATTTGTCACTCATTCTTCAATTTTTCCAAAATTAAGGCAAGCCTTCGTCCTTCACCTTGCTTCTTTTTCCTTTCCTTTCATTCTTGTCTCACCTTCTTTCTCTACATAACCCATAATTTCATATAAATTCCTTAATTACAGCAACCTTCAATATAAATTTCTTAGCTTCCAACACTTAACTATAATAAATAATTAAATCCTGCTTATAATACCGTTAATTTCATACCCCCTTTTTTTATACTTACAGCAGCCCGTAAACAAAACACCCTTAATTTTCTTTACAATTTATAACCTATAGCAACCCCTTTAAACAAAAAAAAAAATTCTCAGCTTCATTAATTAACCAAAAATATAAAGACAATAATAAGCCCCTAACTTCATCAATTAACTAAAAAAAATAGATTTCTAGCTTCAATTTTTCCTAAAAAAAAACATCATTAATTTCATTTAAATCTCTTAACCAAAGGTAAATATCAACACTTAAATTAATTATTCTAATACTTGTTTATCAAATCTAAATAAAACTAAATAATAGGTGGGTTTATCTTTTTTTTTTCAAAATCCTTACACAAAACCTCAAATTTATATCTCCTCTCTTCCCTGAATTAGACAACATCAACAGAAATAAAATGGTGGAGAGGGAAAGACTTACCTAGAGCTCAAGAGAGAGAGAAAGAAGAGCAATGAAAACCAATCAAGAAAAGGGAGCAGCAAAGGGGGCGTTCCCTGCATCGTGTGGAGAAAAAGGAGTGGTTTCTACGGTAGAGCAGCGAGGCAACGGTGGTCAGTGGTTGGCGGGCAGCGATCGGCATAGGGTTAAAGGGGGTGGTATCGGGTGAAGGAGGGAGAAACGAGAAGGAACATAGGGGCTGTAAAAGAAGGGAATGAAAAAAAGAAATGGAACTCGATGGTTCTATTTGGGAAAGGGGCAGGGTTTTAAGTGCCAAGCCAAAATGACGTTGTTTTGGCAATTTCTCACTTTAGTCCCTTCTACCCAAAATAACTCCATTCAAGCCCCAAAACTTCCCCTCTTAATACAATTAAGTCCCCAAATTAAAATATAAATATCAATTTCATTTAATTTTTTTACTGCACTCGTTTTATTTTTTTATCGGGTCTATTTATTTATTATCCCATGTAATTTAAATAGGGATGATACAGAAAGAGTTAGTTAGCCAAAATGAAATTGATAGGTAATTTGAATAAGGTTGAATTGCCTACCTATTAGCATTTCCTGAAAGGGAACTAGGGTTAAATTTCCATTGCAATTATTCTATTCTGATGTCCGTAGTCCAATGAATATGAAGGCAAGGTATGGGGTCTACTATTTCATCACATTTATAGATGACTATATGAGATATGGTAATGTCTACTTGATTTCTCACAAATTAAAGGCATTGAGTTACTTCAAAAGTTATATGAACTTAGTTAAAAATTACTTAGATAGAAAGATCAAAGCTTTAAGAACTAACAGAGGTTTGGAATATCTTTCTAATGAATTTAAAGCTTTATGTGATGAAAAAGAAATTGAGCATCATTTGTCTATTCCTATAACTTCATAACAAAATGGTATTGCAGAAAAGAAAAATAGGACCCTCCTAGATATGGTAAGATCTATGACGGCTGAGGCAAATTTATCAATCTTCTATTAGGGAGATGCTCTATTAACAACCATATATGTTCTAAATCGAGTGCCCTCTAATTCTGTCACATCCACTTCTTATAAGTTATGGACTGGTCAATAACCTGACTTAAACCATTTACGACTTTAGAGTTTTGCTGCTTATGTTCATAATACTACAAGAAAATTTAGTAAATTGGGACCAAGAGGTAAAAAGAATATTTTTGTGAGATATTTTAAAGTATCAAAAGGATACATGTTCATAGGTGAGCAAAAAAATGGCGTAGTGATAGAACTTGAATCACGAGACGTCATTTTTCTAAAATAAATTTTTAAAGTTGAGCGAAGTGAGTCAAGATTTCACTTTCTATAAAATTGAAAAAGAAGAACCATTATGATCACTCTATCCAAATAGGAGGGAATTTGAAGAAGAAGGTCAAGACCCTCTTCCTAATGATTCGAATGTTTGGGATCCTTACTCCGGTGAGAGTATTCCTGACTCCAGTGGGAGCGTGAAAATTCAGGACCTTTACTTGAGTAGGAGTATTCCTGGCTCCAGTGGGAGCATGGATCTTAATCCCAGTAAGAGCATTTCAAACTACAATGAATAAATGATATATGTTTATCAAGAATCGAAATTACAAAAATCTAAAAGGAAAAGTGTTTTAAATCGACGATTTGAGATCGAAGGCTCGAACGAAGCTTTTTAGTGACCTCACAAGCAGAAGAAGAGCCTAAAAACATTCAATAAGCTAGTTTATACGCAAATAAAGATAATAAATGAATTAAGGCAATGGAAGAAAAAATGGCATCTATGAGATTAAACCATGTTTGGAAACTAGTTGATCTACCTAAAGGATGCAAACCAATTGGAAATAAGTGGATTCTCAAGGTAAAGCAACAAGCCGATGGAAGCATCAAAAGATATAAAGCCTGGCTAGTTACAAAGGGGTTTACGCAACAAGAAGGGATTGACTATGAGGAGACTTTCTTACTTGTTGTAAGATTTATATCTATAAGATTAATTCTGTCCTTAGTGGCTTTGTTTAGACTTAGAGCTACATCAAATGGATGTAAAGACTACTTTTTTCAATGGAGGATTAGGTAAGTTTCATTGAAAAAGGCAGCGAATATAAGGTTTGCTGATTAAAAAGATCAATCTATAGCTTTAAACGATCTTCAAGACAATGGTATTTGAGATTTTATAAGACAACCATATTAAATGGGTTCAACATGATTGATGAAGACCATTGTGTTTATCACAAAAGCTTTAAACAAAAATTTGTCATTTTGACTTTTTATATAGACGACATACTAATAGTAGAAAATGACATAGAGTATGTAAATGAAATCAAAGGTTGATTGTCCTCAAACTTTGAAATGAAAGATATGGGTTAAGCATATTACATTTTTGGAATTAAGATTTCAAGAGATCGTTCGAAAAGGTTGTTATCTCTCTTGCAAGAGACATATATCAACAAAGTTTTTGAACGATTCAACATGCAAAATTGCAAACCCATTGATAACCCCATTGTTAAGAATTAGTTTCTTAGCAAGAATATGTGTCTTGAGACACCAAATGAAATGGAACACATAAGGAACGTTTCATATGTTACTGTTGTGGGTAGTTTAATGTATGCAATGTTATGCATAAGACCTGATATATGTTATGCAATGGGCATAGTAAGTAAATATCAGTCCAACCCAAGCGAAGCATATTGGAAAGCAGTGAAAAATATACATAAATACCTCAAAGTTACCGTAGACTATTCTCTCTGTTATTAAATAAAAGATCTGTAATTAAGAGAATACTCAAATATTGATTGGGGAGGTGGTGTGGATGAGAGAAAATCCACCTCATGTTATATGTTCTTGCTTGGCAAGGGTGCCATCTTGTGGAGTAATAAGAAACAAAACCGTGTAGCCACATTAACATTGGAAGCTAAATTTGTTGCTTCCTCTACTATAATACAAAAGGTAGTTTGGCTAAAATGGTTTGTGAATCATTTAAGAGTAACTACCTTAGAGGTGCCAGTTACAGTCAATCATTGATTGATGTATCGATATTAAGTATCAATACACAAAAAATATTATTGCATGAGGAGAAGTGAACTTAGAGTACATTTCCTCGTTGGATATGATTGCTGATCCATCAACAAAACTTGTATCGAGAGATGTGTTTGAGAGACAAATTAGATTTCAGGATTTGCATAGGATTTGAGTTGTATTGTTTTATTGTGTAATCCCTTAACATTATTATTTATGAATAATAATAAACACTCAAAAAAATTGCTAATTAGCGACGGAATTAGAATTTCATTGCTAAAATAAATTAGCGACGTCGCGACGAACAGTAGCTAAAAGCCCAGTTGCTAATATATTAGTGATGGAATTCAAAATCAGTCGCTAAGTTAGCGAATTTTTTTCCGTCACTAATTTATATTCAGAATTAGTCGGTGAATTATAATAATAATAATTAGCGACTACATTTTCCGTTGCTAAGTATAAATTTACTGTAAAATTTAGCGACGAAATATTTGTCGTAATATAGTCGCTAATTATTTCTTAAATTATATCTGTCACATATTAGCAACGAGTGCTGTCGCAAATCCATCGCTAAATTATTGCATAATTGAAATTTTTCAAACTAATTTTACTTTAAGCTACTCCAATTCTGCAAGTTATCGACCAAAGAAAGAAAGTGAGCAATTTCAGTGAAAAGATTTCAAGAATAATTGAGAATTTTTATACTGCAATTGTACCGAAGTAACATCTGGATCGATGAGATCCAAGGCTCAATTACATGCACAAACCTAATATTCAAAAATATTAGAATATCAAACGGATCTATTTTGATCCGTCAAATTCAACTGGCATACACAACTGCTTTCAATTTTATATTCAAAAGGGACTCCTAAACTTTTCAAAATTAATTAAGTGAAATATAAAAGTAAGGAAAAACACCGAGAGAACTCGGTCAACAAGATTGATCAACTTGACGAATTTTAAAAAGTCAGAGGTGATGGGACCATCGAGAACAACTCTGTAACTTCTTCTCACCTGCTTTATTTCATGCCGTTTTATGAATTAGCTTAGCCAGCAAGACCTTTTATTAATAAATAAATAATTTTCTCTCTTTTCTATTTTACTGTATATTGGCTGTTAAAATATCAAACGGATCGGTGACTTGGAGATCTTGCTCCGTCAGATTTGGTCTAGAATAATTTGTGAATCGACGGTCAATAATGTTTTTATCCAAATGATAGTTTGTAGGTTTTAAGGAGGTTTAAAGAGGATCAATGACATGGAACGTGGCAGCCGTTGATATCTTCTGAAAATCTACGGTATCTATTTTGAGAAAAGAAGATTCCACATGAAGTATATTATACTATCGCGGACAAACTTGCGCGGGTTTTATTGAAATGAAATATGAATTAAATTATTAAATGTTTTATTAACTTTACTTTAAGGGTAAAGTTAAAATGTATATATTAAATATTATTTTTAATTTATTAAAATAATAATTTGACTAGACAAAATTTTTTTAAAAAATGACAACTTAGTAGGATTGGAGATAATAATTTTATGAATATTTATTTTTAAGAATTAATAATCATAAACTTAACTTCACAATTCAGTTAATTATAATATTAAATTTATAAACTCCCAATTTACATTGTCTATACAAGTAAGATTCCAACATGTACCATAATAGTAATAGTAATGTAACATATCTAAGGTGCATTTGAAAGTGAATATTTTGATGGAAATGGAGATAAAGGTAATTGATGATGTCTGTTTACCATGTTTAATGAATTTAAGGTAATCGGGTTATTTCAAATATTTTGATGGAAATGGAGATGAAGATAATTGACGATGTTTGTTTACCATGTTTTATTTGGACTTAGACACATAAAAATAATATATTAGCCACTTTTAATTAAAAAAATAAATGTTTGTTATATATATATATATATATATATATATATATATATATAGGAATTATTATAACAAGAAAATCTTATAATTGTTTGGTTAAGTTGAATGGTTTCAACGAATTTTTTTTTTAAAGGAAAAGATATATACATATATTTTTCATTTTTTAGGGTAGTAAAATGTTTTTATAGTGACATATTTTGTCATGTATCGGCATCATTTTGGCATCGTATCAGTATTGGTTTAGAATTGATGAGTTGTAACATCATCCAGCAACAAAAGCCATTATTCCAATAGTTAATTACTTGGGAACCAAATCCACTTGCGAATGAAATCAGCTAAAGTTACATAACCAAATTAGTGGTTTCCAATTATGCACAATTCATATTTATTTTCACGTTGAATATCCGTTGCGTATTTTTAATTTTATATTTTCAGCTTACGCTTCTTGCCTTAATTATTAAGTTTCTTCTTAGCCTGGTGGGAAAAAGGATTAATTGTGGTCAAACAGTAGCTGAATTAAGAAAACGGACGTTAATATTCAATATTTTGGTTAATCAGTTGACCATCACCGTAACAAATTCTAGAACCGTATTGATTTCTTAATTATTGAGGCAATTTACTGAAATTTTTAAATTTTTATTATTAACTTCTTAAATATTAAGCTTATTGACGGAAAACATGAAATTAAATAGTATATTCCATTTTATGCGCTTTTGATATATATATATATATATATATATATATATATATCAATCTTAATTTGATGTGTCATCATAAATACTTTTCTCAAATTTTGGATTCATATATATAATAATAGAAAATAGCGATTAACTTAAAATTGGCTTAGGGTACATCAAAGGTGTAGATGCAAATATTAAACACGTAAAAAATAAAATATATAATTTAATTTTACATTTTCCATTTATTGAAAACTTAACGTGTAAAAAAATAAAAATAAATAAATCATGTGACTGAAATTAAAAAAATATTTTTAATTTATTTTCGACGGATTAGGGACTAAACTTTCTGTCGCTAATTATTTTACTGTAATAAATTACTATTTGCGACAGAAATTCTGTCGCTAAACCGTCGCAAAAATAGGCGCAATATTTTTCCGCCAAAATTAGCGACTAATTTGTTCGTCGCTACATTTTCTGGAAATACTTTCATAAATAAAAAATTATAAATTGTAGCGACGGAAATAGTTGTCGCTAATTCCGTCGCAAACCATGGCGCGTATACTTCCCGCCAATAATTTGCGACTAAATATCCTGTTCCGTCACTATTTTGTCACAAAAATAGAAAATATCCTCCACATGATGGAAATGAAAAACCGTCGCGAAATTTGCTACTAAAATACAGCCGTCGCTAATTGGCAGTTTTTTTGTAGTGAAAGTTCATTATTTGGCAATACGTGAGTGTGAATATTTACTATTATTTATTATATGATTAAGCATGTTGGATAGAGAAGTAGCCCACTCACATGGGTGTTTACGTTAGTCTTGACAACGAGTTGACAAAGGCTAAGATGAGGCAATTTTTTAACATATGGTGAACTCGAGAGCCTGTTCAAAATAAAAGTATCGTTTTGCAGAAAATACAAGATTAGTCTTGTTAAAGTGTAAAATAAAGGCATACATGAGGTTGTATGCTTTGGATTGAGATCCAAATTTGATTAAGTGTAATCCTATGATAAGTTAAATGTAACTATCATATTCTGTCCTGAAAAGCTAAAAGTAGTTCTAAAATGAGAGGACTAAAGTTGGATGCTTTGGTGTGTTGCAACCTTATACTTATATATAGTGTTAAAATACATTTTGTAAGACATGCGCTCCTTTAAGGGAAGGAAAGAACACCATGACACATATTTCATACTATGTGTGCTTCAAGTGACCAAGGGAAGGAAATTTAATGTAAACGATCTCAATTTTTCCTAGTGTAAGACTCTATTGAATAACAACCCTTAGAACCCTTAACTATTCCTGAAGTATGGTTCAGTATGGCTAACTTAGTTAGTCTCCAAGAGGCTATGAAAAATTCGGCCTGATAGGTCTAATTGAAAAAGCGAGCTGAATCATGATGGATGGCATATAGTAAGAGGGAAAGATAGCTTTTTTTATCACATTCAATTGTTTCTTGGGTCACTGGCATGCCTATTATAATTTCTATGAGTAAAGACATAATAGTGAACACAAAAATTATTTTATGAGATCATAAGTTAAAATAGTAAATATGAGAAGGTAATTTAGGGTTAGGCATACTTGGATAAAAGGATCTTGTTTCTTCAAGATGCTATATATCTCTAACAGGTGTATAACAATAGTGCTTTTGATGTATGCTAGCTACACGGTCTATTTACCTCGTGTGATTGGAGATTATGATTGGATTTTGTTTTGTCATGTGCCAGTGGGAGATCAAGGAGAATTGATACACTCATGACTCTAAATTCGAGAAGTAAATCAAATATGTTTCATAGTGAATATGTTGATTACAGAAATTAATTTCTATACTGAATACGTTAGTTACGGAAATTAATTTTTATATTGAATGCGTCAGTTATAGAAATTAATTCCTATATTGAAACGTCAATTACGGAAATTAATTTCTATATTAATTACCTTCCTAATTAAAAAATCTGAAAAACTCTATAAATAGAGTTTATGAATTGAGATTTAGGGTTGGTTGCTAGTTTTTCATAAGAAATTCTAGAGAGAGTTCCTTTTCTCCTATCTCATTCATCGATTTCTTCAAATGGTATTTAGACCATTGAATTGTTACCATTACCATGCCCAACAGTTTGTAGATAATAGCCGTGCTAGTAACGCGAAACAGAATCTTTCGCTTCTGCTTTTGCTTTTCAAAGAATTCTGCGCTATAAGAGGTGAATAGATTTTTCTCTTTATATATATATATATATATATATATATATATATATATTTCCCAACACATTATATGTATCATCTACATCCAAAAAGATTGGAAAATTTTAAAGACAGACGCAAGATGAAAAAGAATATTTACTACACGTAAAACTAAAAAAATTTATGAAAAATCAAATTACAAAATGTATAAAATTTCAAGAGATTTTAAAATCCAGGGAGTGCCTTGAGTCCGCCGCTAGAGAACCCGCAATCCCATTTTATGTGCCTTTACTCGCCATGATGAATTCGTCGACTATCACTTCTTCACCTTGCAAACTAGATGTCTTCCTAATAAAATATCTACATTAAAAATAATTGGAAAAAAATTATCTGGCAACTCTTAACAATTTAATACAGATTAAAATGACAAAAGTGTAGCAGGAAAGGAAATTCAAAAGCTATAGGAAGGTATTGGAATCTTAGCATCAAACATCACATATAGTAGAACAACAAAAGTGATTCAGACAAATAAATTTGTAGTGACGAAATTATAAGATTTGGAATAATATATGAATTTTATTCTAAATTATTATTGTTTAATATATATATATATATATATATATATATATATATATATATATATATATATATATATATATATATATATATATATATATATATATATATATATATATAAAGGAAAACTACAAAACCAAACATTACAAAAAAAAGTGAACATAATAAGAAGTAATATTCTACTATCGCTTAATAAGACCTCTGACACACAAAGGAGGGGTATCAAGCCACTTGAACTGCAAAACTTGAGACATACCATTGCTAACTAGTTGATCCGCTGTGTAATTGACTTTTTGTTTAACGTGAGAGGGACGAACCTACCAGTCCCGAACCATAAGCCTTTAATGCTCGTATAATATTAAAAATTATATAAAATCATTTTTAATTTTATTGAAAAAATCAAATTATCAATCTATCATTATTCAAACGGTACGTGATTTTGATAAGCTCTCTACTCATGAGATGTCTTCCTAATTGACATGTCGTCGTCTTGACTTACTAACTTTGCCACGTGGGTGGCTAAAAATATTAGCTCACCATCAATTACTAAATTAATAATTGACATTGACCTACACGGCTACACCAATAATTGATTCAAGTTTCCATCATATCATGTCAGGGCTAGATTTGGAATTTCAATTCATTAGGACAAGGAATCACTATTATTGCATTCAGACAAAATAAAGGGAAAGAAGAGCAAACAAGCATACTTTGATGAAATCGGGCTACAATAGTAAATCTATCTCAAATCTCTAATTCTCTGTGTGTTTTTATTTATTTATTTATTTTCAAAACCACTCGAAACAGTTGAAACTCGCATAGTTTTTTCCAAATAAGACGCTAGTTGAACAAGTCTATCTTCGACTGAACCTGATATGGGCCTCCCATTCTTAATGGTTAAACTTGTGTTATAATAGACTGAAAATCACATAAAAATTAATTCAGAATTGAAGCCTGAACAGAGAATGCACATTAACATATAAATAACACGAAAATAATTAACTGCTGACTGTTTCAGCAATCTATAATTGATATACTTGAGGAGAAAGACGAGGGGTGATCTGAATTTCCAGAGGAGTAGCCTTAAGCAAGGTAATACTCAACCCTTCAGACATGTCCACTGTCTTATTCAATGGTGTGGTAATATTAAATGCCTGTACCAATCTAGCAACACCCAAATGCATTGCTTGTGTAGCGAAATTCAGACCAGGACATGACCTTCTTCCTGACCCAAACGGTACAAACTCAAAATTTTGACCTGAAACATCCAAATTTGCATGTTTTGTAAGAAATCTTTCAGGCATGAACTCATCAGGATTCTCCCAAATGTTCGGATCTCTGTGAAGTTTCCATAAATTGGCAAAGATTCGAGCGCCTTTGGGTATATGATATCCCCCAATATTACAATCTTGCGTTGCTTCATGTGGAACTGCTAGAGGACCTGGTGGGTAGAGTCTGAGTGTTTCTTTGACTATGGCTTGGATATATGGTAAGTTATCAATATCAGAATCGTGTACAATTCGATCCCTGCCAATTTTGAGGTCCAATTCTTGTTGAGCAGACTCTAGTGTATGCTTATTGTTCAATAAATTGGATAATATCCATGTCATGGTTATAGATGTTGTATCAGCACCTGCTATGATTAGAGTCTACAACATGAAATTCAAAGCATTGCATAAGGAATCGGATATGTAAACTTTCACAATATCAATACTTAAATGACTTAATTTAGAGATAGTCAATTTTGATTCTTATATCGAAATATAATTTGGGCTAATTCAATCAAGTATGGTACTAGCTTATTATTGAATGACTATTCCAATCTATAATCAATAATTTATTGTAAAAATATGCCATTTCTAATGAAAAAAATTAAATCCAAGAAAATAACAAAAAAGAATCAATTATGATCTTTCATGGTCTTTACTACTGGCCGCCCATGTTCTTAATTTGAATGCATTTTCTAATGTTATATACATCCTAAAAGAAGTATGTTAAAATTAGAAATATACCATAACTGTTCCTTTGATGATGTTTTCTCTAGAGTGACCAAGATAATCATCTTCCAATGTAGAAAGCATCACATCGATGAGGTCCTCCTCCATGTTCTTGGACTCATTCTTCATTCTCTTCAATTTATGTTCATTAATCCAACTCTCCATCAGCAAATCCAATTCCTTCGATAAACGTTTCATAGCTCTCACAGGACCAAAAAAATTCATCCACCAAAGAAATGGAATCAAATCAGAGGGAACAAAAACTCCAGAAATATACATAAATTCCTTCATAAGTTTTCCAATTCGTTTCCCTTCTTCTTCATTTTCAGAATCAGCACAGTTGAAATATCTTTTTCCAGCAATCATTCTCGTGATCATATTCAAAGTAACATGTTCAAAAATTTCACTAATAACAATCTTAGCGGATCCCTCATTATTTTTACAAAGCAAGTAACAATCTTGGATGAGATTGTTCACCTCCGCTACCTGAACATGCTTTAGTGATTTGATTCTATGGCTGGATAAGAGTTGAATCACAACAATTTTTCGGATATTTCTCCAGAAAGGACCGTAGGAAGCGAACCCGAAAGCTGCATAGTTGTAACTTAGGTACTGTCCGTGGCTTGATTTTGGCCTGTCTGCTAAGATCATATCATTAGTAGTAAAACATTCCTTAATTAAATCATGTTTACTAACCACAACTGCACGGTGAACTCCTAGCCGAATTGTGAAGATAGGACCGTACTGATCGGCCAGGCGACCGACAGGTTCTGGCTAAGGTTTTTTCTTTGCCTAGTAGATGAAGATGGCCTAAAATTGGCAGGGAACCTTTTGGTTCAGGAGGTAGATTGTTATTAGTATTTTTGTGATTCTGAGATCTTAACCTCCATAGATTGTAGAATAGAAGTACTGTTAAGAACCCAAAAATTGGTAGTAGATGATGAGAGAAGAAATCCATGGTGCTTGTTTGAGTTGGAGAATGGATTTGATGGTTAAATCACCATTGTTGATTAGGTTGAGGCAGAAAAGTAAATGCAGAAGATGTCAATTTTCTTAGCAGTACCATGGAAATATTTAATTGGTTATGGTAATGACTCTAGAGTTAATTCCTCATTCAGTCAACTTGTTTATGCGGTTGAGTTTCGCCGTATTTTTTCTTTACTTTATCTACAAGGCCATTATGTTGATTTTTCTTATCAGAAATCTCTTCCAATTAAAGTCTCTCTCTTCAAATATATATATATATATATAATGTCTCTTTCTTAATTTCCTTCCATAAACTTTTCAATTTTTTTTTATTTATTCTTTACTTTCCTAAGGGATACAATAATAGTAAAAGAATCACAGAAACTAATTCTTCTCTTTTTTTCTCATTAGTTTCTTTAAAAATGAATTCGTACATGGATGTTACGTTCGTCTGGAATTTTGGTTAATTCAAATTATAATTCAATTTGAAAAACTTGAAATATAACTTAAATAAAAAAAAATTCATGAAATATGTATTGGCAGCTGATGGTGTGGAACTGTTGTATTATTGTATTTTCTTTGAAGCTCATTTGGGAAGTCACAAACTCTTTATAAATTAGGCTCGTTTCTTATTCTTTGGAACTGAAATTATAAACCAAGAGTACATCATTTTATTTGATATAGGAGGCTCGAATTCGAGATCTGGGAAAATCGAATACGAGACCTCCATATTTGGACTAATGTTTACAATTAAAATATTCTTTTAGGAACAGTACATCATTTTATTTATTGACTGATTAGTGCTTACCATACTAAACACAAAAACAAACCAGGCTGTACTTCAAGGCATTGATAAAGCTCAAAACCTAGACGAGGTTTGATAATAACATCAACAGGATTTAGCTTAGGCAAGCCAATTCCAGCACCTTCCTTCATATCCACAGCCAAACCATCAACTGTGGCCAAATCAAATCCCTGAAGCAGCCTAGCCAGACCCAACTGAACCACTTGCAGCCCAAAATTAATAGCAGGGCATGATCTTCTTCCTGAACTAAATGGAATAAGCTCAAAATTCTGACCCCTAACATCAATATCAGCATGAGTTGTGAGGAATCTTTCAGGTTCAAACTGCCCTGGATTTTCCCAAGTCTGTGGGTCCCGGTGTAGCTGCCATAAGTTAACTAGCAACCGAGTCCCTTTGGCAATGTAGTACTTGCCAATATAACAATCTTCCATGGCCTCACGTATCCCTGTTAGTGGACCAGGTGGGTATAGGCGTAGAGTTTCTTTGATAATTGCTCCAAGAAATTTCAGGTTTTGAATGTCTGATTCTTGCACCCATTTGTCTCTCCCTACTTGCTCGTCTATCTCTTGTTGGGCCGCTTTCAGGACTCCTGGGTTGTTTAGCAGTAGCGAAAGTGCCCATGTTAATGTCATCGATGTGCTTCCAGCTCCAGTCAGAGTTAGGATCTGTCACGTTTTCCAATTTTGTGATTGAAAATTATTACATTATTGATCAAGTATTGGGTTTTAATTGACATAAAAGGGGCCCTATTCATCCTTAAAACTTTTCACAACAGTTTTATTATACTCCTGCATAAACCTTTTTTTTTGGTTAAAAAATTACTTCAAAACCCAATAAATGGTCCAAATTTACTAAAATTCATCAAAATTTGTCCAAATTTGTCTGATTTTAAAAATACTTAAACTGAGTGTTTATATAATCTATCTAATATTCGAAATTTATTGATCCAACTAATTTAAATTTATATTAGACAGATACATAAAAAAAGAAAAAAATACGACTCATTTTCAAATAAAAAATCTCCAATTTAAAAAAAAAAAGTGACACATATTGTTCAATTCTCTTGAGGGTTTTAAATTGGTATTTTGTAACCAAATATTTTTAATAATAAAAAAAAGTTGGTAAACTTGAGCTAATTTTATCAATTGAGCGATAATTTTGAAGTAAAAATTCGTTTAATTAAGTTATTTTATAAATTTCAGAAAAAAAATGGAACTAATGAATTAAAGCAAAGGTTAATTTTATTGGAGATCGATGAACTTTGTAGTAATTATCAAAAAAATAACATAAGAATTTTTTATAATAAGAAAATAATATTTATAATTTAGGTTGTATATGATATATTAAATATTTGTGATGGAGTTTAAGTATTTTTCGGATAAACTAACTTTTTATGAAAAATTATAAAAAGTTCAGGTTTTCCTATTATAATTTTTTTTAATAATATTCTTATAATTAGGACGTATTAACTCTTAAAGCAAGCACTGTAAGAAAACAAAAACAGAGCTCCACACCACCAATGTTTGGACCAAAAAAAAAAATGATAATAATTGACGCACCATAGCTGTTGCCTTGACGATAGTATCCCGTGAATGGCCAGAGAAGACAGCATCTTCATTAAGATTGGAGAGCATAACATCCATGAAATCAGTTTCACCATTAACATCATCCATTACTGACCTTTTCTTGATATGTCCATCAAGCCAATTTCCAATCACTTGATCAAGTTCCTCAGCAGGTTCTTTTCATGGCACTGATATAACCTTTATGATCAACCCATTCAAGCCATGGAATTGCATCAGAAACAACAAAAGCTCCACTTAAATACAAAGCTTTGTCAATGGCCTTTTTATACCTCCAAGCTTCACTATTTTCGTCCCCATATTCACTGCCACAATATCTTTTCCCCACGATCATCCTCAGGCTTATATTGAAAGTAAGGCATTCAAATAAATTATTCATGGTAACCTTAGAACCACAATTGTCCGAATTCTGAACATAAACATTGTACAAATCTTTCAGGAAAATGTCCATCTCTGATAACCTGACAGGCTTAAGCAGTTCAAGCCTGTGACTTGATAAAAGCTGAAGAGTAGCCAATTTTCTCATCTCTCTCCAATATTGGCCATATGGGGCTAATGCAAAAATTGCATTATTATAACCCAGGTATTTTCCTGCTGCTATGCTTGCTCTTGAAGCAAATATCTTGTCATTGGTAGTGAAACATTCTTTTATCAATTCTCGGCCGCTCACCACCACGATTCGGTTGATACCGAGCCGGAGCGAGAAAATTGGGCCACACTTATCGGCAATGGCTCCGAGGATTTTACAGGCTGGTTCTTGGCCACCTAGAAGATGAAGATGACCAATCAAGGGCCATGCTCCTGGTGGTTCAGGAGCACTTATTTTCTTGGTTTTTGCTCTTTGTGATTGCATTTTTGCATATAATACACAGAATTAGCAGAGCTAGAGCCTCTGCAATTTGTGGGACATATGAAGAGAGATCCATAGTGGTGTTGAGAGTGAATGATTTTGCATGCTTGCCTGATACATTATGGGTATTTATATTATTATGATTCAGCAGTTATTAATCCCTGTTGCTGAAAGACAAAACGGGACGGAAACACGAAATAAATGCTTCAGTCTTTGTCCTTCGAAATAGTTTTCATATTTCGTAATTTCTGATCCAAAAAAGCAGTCGGACCCACAATTATTTAAATTAAAATTGTTTTTCCGTATTTCACGATTAATTGTTTTTTTTTTAATTAAGCTATGAATACGCATCACGCCAAATATTGAAGTTATTATTTGCAAGTTAATTTCATCCAATATATTCAAGAATTTATGCACAAAGCAAAAATTTGTAATACAAAAATAAACTTATTTATTTTAATTTAAAAAATTATTATGGCATGCCAGCTCATTAATTAGTAAATCAATTTACCGATTAATTTTCATTTTCTACACCTATCAGTACTTCTAATAGGCTATTTTTTTCTCATTGGTACCCTAATTTTTTCACTATAATTGATAAATTCTAGGGGTAATTATATTTTCTAGTTAACCGGTCTAGTAACAATTTTGTTAATCAATTTATTAATTTTGGTTTTAATTTTTAATCAATTTTTTTTGGATAAATTTATTGATTAATCAATGAAAAATTTTAACATATAAATTTAATAATTTATACAATTTGTAATATTATTTTTATAGTTAAAAATGCTTTAAAAATAAAAAAATATAAATTAATAATAATATTCATTAAAAGAATCAAAAATAAAATAAAATTTTCATAATTGTTTATAAAAATTAAATATATTCAATATGAAACTAATAACAAGATGCTAATTGATAATGCTCAAATAATCAAAATTAAGCCCAATCCATTAAGGGTTATTAGAGGCCTATCACTAGGAAGGCCGAAGGATGTCCAGGCCTCCCCAACTGGCTGGCTGAGACGTAGGGACGAAGTAGTAATCGGACGTCATAATAAGGTTATCTGACACACACCTCTATTAAATCATCGTCATCTCCATGATAGCCTATACCTACTTCAGAGTAGGTCTACTATTCAATATTACTGTTTGAATCTCTCATCTCTATAAATAGCATGTTCATTATAAAACAACACATCTCTCTCTAATTTTTTGACATACACTCTTTCTAAGTCCTTTTCTCCCAATGGCTAACTTAAGCACCGACATGCTAACGTCCGGTCCAACCAGGCAAGTTCCTTTTGCAGGGCTCGCATTCTGTAGTTCGATCGGCCTCAGGTCCTAGAACACACATTAACTCCCTATTGTTCCCTAATCAGGGTCCTCTCTTTCTTCAATGAAAATTTTAGATTTATCATTTGGTGCTTTTTTTGAAATTCAATGGCTGAGTAAAAGCATCCAACCTCCATGACACTGCGAGAAATATGGACTCATAATCACAGAAGGAGGGTCAAAAAACAAGAGCTCTATAAAAGTCTCCGAGACTATATGGAGAGGCCAAATATGGCGAAAGTAAAATTCGGGACTGAAAAAAAGCAAAAATGATGTGCCAGATCTGAAAGAAAGAAAAGCGTCTTTCTTCCAAAACATTGCGCAATAAATGCAGGGGACTCCCAAAACTAGCCTACTAGAAAAGGTATTGAGAGGGATGAAACGGCTGCCCATCTTCTCATCTCTAGTTAAACCAGAAAAGAGGGCAAGCGTAGCTAGAAAAAGGAATGCCTTCTCCCTTTCATGAACATCTCAAACTGGCATTCAGGAAAAAGGAGAATGGAGGTATCGCAAAGCAACACACTCTCCCACCTACTTCAAAGGAAAAAAGCAATATGAGAAAGAGGAAAAACCCCACTTCGCATCAAAAGGGAAAGAATAACGCTCACATCAAGACAAAATGAGTCGCTATCAAATTCATGTCTAATCAGACAAGAGAAACCCAAAAAAAAAAGATAAAATAAAATAAAATAAAAAATGGCAGGCCTCATGATCCAAGTATCATGACCAAAATGTCATCTTCGAAGACCTCTCTCTATGGCAGTAGAACCAATCGGCATAAACAATAAACAAGCTAGGATTTATATCTCTACTAAAGCAATTTTATGAGCAAGCATAAGGAGGGCATACCTAATATTGAAGGAAGATAAAATTGCTCGCGCTAATATTAATAGAGGACTAAACGTTCCCTTCCCTTAATATTATGCATTAAGGTGCAAACTTTTACGGTTCTCCTGTAAAAAAGACACGAGAAGAATAGAAAACTACCTCTATACATTTAAGTAACCCAAAATCTGGGTGTTAATGCTCCTGCCTCACCAGCTTCTCCCTTTAGCAAAAACCAAGAAAGAAGGAGAGATTGGAAAGATAAAATATGATTGGATGCAAAGAAAAGGAAAAATCCAGGCCCCCAAGGACCCCCTTTCCTGCATTCAATCGAATTAAAGGCATTAAAGGAGGAATTCGAATTGGAGAAAGGAGACACAAATTTTAAAGGAGAAAGACAATCAAAAAAAACACCACACAGGAAATGAGAAAAGGAGGCAAAGTAGATCCTTGAGAATCTCCATGGCAATTGATGTTGAAAAACTGGCAAAACAACACCCCAAATCAACACATTACTAATTGAAAAATGTAATTCCAAACCAAAAAATTGATGAAATTATAGGAACGATTACAAAAAGAATCTTATAGATGAGGACACCTGGATGATGAAGCCTAGCACAAGTCTACTACCTTTAAAGGAAAGAAACATAGGATTAGAGAAGCCTGAGGTGAAGAAAGCCCTAAAACGTTATTCTTTAATTTAACTTCAGATTGAGGAAAAGATAAATATCGTTCTAACTGATCAGATTTTCTCAAGGTAGAATAGTTAGCAAAGTTGTAGCTAAAGACAATTTTAATAAAAAAAAATAAGCTTATTAAATAATTGTTATGATCCCGATCGAAAGATTGATAAAAATTTGATCGAAATATCGATAAAAATTCATCTCGATCAAAATATTTATCTGTCAATTCTAAATTGATTGATGTTTTTTCGATCAAACTCTCAATTTATTAAACAAGTTAACACATATTGCGACCATTAAAACAGTAAGCATAAAAATCTAAAAAATAAAATTTACTGAAGTTTTTTCTGAACATTACATCCGAAAGTTTACAAAAAAGAGAAACATAATCCTATGTTTACCATCAAATGCCGTCAGACTTCCTCAACCTTCAAGATGTTGCAAACATCTCCCACTTGTGGCACATTAGATTCGAGGAAGTGAAAGAAGATCAGTCATGACTTGAGAAGATGAGGACAAAGAAAGCACTAGAAGATAGAGGTCGCATCACCTCCTGCAGTAGGTGATGCCATGGTGGAGAGATACCCAACCATTCATTCATCTTTCTAAAATGGCAAAATAAGGGGAGTAAAAGATTTCAAGAGGCCCCATCAAAAAAAGCAAAAAGGAGAAAGGTAAAAAGAAAGTGGATGAATAGGAATATGGAGGTACAACCCTATTTATAAGAATCTAGAAACACACATGACAACCCCAATAAATGAGGAGTTAAAGAAAATAAATATTCGCAATTAAATCTCTAAAACTGAAGTGGTAAATAAGCAATTAATTAACATAATTTTCTAAGAGATGCGGTCTAAACAATGATTCAAGAAAGTAACAATCGAGTTAAAGATACAATTAACATAAGATGAACGGTCGTCACGAAGAAATCAAGAAAATCGTTAGATCCCTACTTGCCAACCAAAACAAGCAACTTAAAGGCATCAATTTTGATCAGTAAAGATGAATCCAAGTCATCCCTAGAGTCGCTTCTAAACTTATTCACATCACAAAATAAGAAGGGTATAAGCTACAGCAAATTAGTTTGATTGGACCAAATCTCTTTTTCCTCATCTTTTAATATTAGTAGAAATGCAAAGGGATAGATAGAGGGATAAGGAAAAGCAAGACAAGGATCCAAAAGATGAAATTCATTAAAGCTTTTCAAAAGTTATAGAGTAAATTGAATACTGAAATTTTTCGCTCGAAAAAAATGTAGTATTAAATACACAGCTTCACTACAACAAGACCACCTTTGATTCCACAACCTCCTTCCATCAGATCAGCATCAGGAAAAGGGATAAGAAAATACAAACATACATCCCCTACCATGGCCCTAAGAAAGCCTACGGCTAAAAGATAGAAGAAGTAGCGAAGGACGGAGGTTATATGACCTATTGTGGCAAGTCATACCATGCTAGGAAAAAAGCCCAGCAATTCATTCATCTTTCTAAAATAGAAAGAAAAAGTAAGAGAAATTGAAGAATAATCAGGTGGTTCCATAAAGAAGGAGAATAAAAAGCAAAAGAAGAAAAAGGCACGTCCATTTATAACGATCTCCACCTCTAAAAAAATTCTTACGGCCAGCCACGTGGCAATACCAATAAATGTAAGAATAAACATTGTGGTCAAAGCTTGGAAAACAAAACAACAAAAGTTAAAAGGCATCCATTTCCAAAGCGACGTAGTTAAAGAGACGATGATTCAAAATCCGCTATTATATAAATAGGTTAGCAATGATCGGTACCGTCTTCAGGTAATTATGCTCTTTATTTTGTAACAAGTATAATTAATATACTCCTTTGTAGAATTTGGAAAATGTAACAAAAAAACAAGCTGGTTTGGCACCAGAAGCCTAACCAGGGGAGAAAAGGAAAAGGGTGCGGCACGCAAAAGACACAAAAAGCCTCATAGAGCTCTTCAAATAACAAATGCTCGAGCATTATCAAATAGGTCAGAAAATTGAACTTTGAAAAAATCAAATTCACATTTATAAAAACTATTTGCAAGAAGATTTCTCATGTTTTTCGATCAATGACCATCCTGATCGATGTAGTTAAAATCCCAATCTTTTGACTGATGTCTCATGTTTCTCGACCGATGACCATCCCTATCAATGTAGTTAAAATTTCAGTCTTTCAACTAATGTCTCATGTTTTTCAATCGATGACCATCGCAATCGATGTAATTAACGTCTCAGTCTTTCAATCGATGATTCATGTTTCCCGATCAATAACCATCTCAATTGACGTAATTAAACTCCGATCTTAAGATTGAAGATGTCATTCTTCTGATCAAAGATCTTCCTGACCACATAATGGTTATCCCTAAATGATGATACGATCGTCAAAGACTACATCGAAACCCCAACCTTCAATCTCTATAAAGGAACGATTGAATTGTTCGGAGAGGGCAAATGATAATGCTCAAATAATCAAAATTAAGCCCAACCCCTTAAGGGTCATTAGAGGCCTATTACTAGAAAGGCCCAAGGATGTTCAGGCCCGGTCTAACCAAGCAAGCTCGTTTTGCAGGGCTCGCACTCTTTAGTCCGATTAGCCTCAAGTCTTTGAACGCACATTGACTCCCTATTTTTCCCTAATCAGGATCCCCTCTTTTTTTTATGAAAATTTCAAATTTATCGCTTATTATACGCATGTAATAAATAAATATTATTAATAAAAAATATTTTAATGTTTATTTATTTAAAAATAAGTATTATAATAATATTTAAAAATTATATATCATAATATTTATAAATTACAAAATATTAAAAAATTTAAGTGTAAAATTTAAAATATATATAAATTAATTAACCGTTAATCAATAATTAATTATTGAATTTTTAAAAATAAAAATAGTAAATTTAAATCTTGAATTTAATTAATTTAAAAGATTTAATTTCAAATTTATTTTTTAATTAATTAAAATTTTAATTTTTTTGTCCGTCCAATAAGGCAATAAATTTAGTCACTTTCAATGAAATTAATACGTTATTTGCCGATGCGATTTCTGTGAATTGTATAAAAAAAATTACGTAAATTAAGACCTTGCTTGGAATGAATGAATTCCATAAAATTTTATGAAATTCATTTGTAATTCCAAATATTTATGCTTGGAATGTAAAAAAAAATTAAATTAAATTTCACAAATTAAATTCCATGAAATTGATTATACCTTCACCAAATTCTATCAAAATAGGTGAAATTTACAAATGAATTTCTTATTTTTAGGGAGCCAAGTATTAAAAAACTATAATACCCTTATATATATATAATGTTTTTAACATGTCTTTCACCATTCTTAGTCAATTTCTCAATTAAATATGTATTTTGAACGATTCTTTCTCTCTTGTTTCTCAATTTTTTAATTAAATTTACCTGGTTAATATTTTTCTTTTAGATTTATAAATTAAATTTTTTGTATAAAATTAGAAAACCCTAATTTAATAAATTTGTTCGTATTGATTGATTTATTGTTTAATTAATCATGAATTGAAATAGTTAGTGCTTTATTTGGTATAATTTTTATAGATATTATTGATTTTTTTATATGTATTGAATTGACATTAAGGATATTTAAGTAAATAAATTAGAAATTAATTTTTTTATTCATTTATTCCAAGTATAAAATTAAAGAATTCATTCTCAATTCTATATATTAATTATTTTATTTCAAGTATAAAAATTCATTTACAAATGAATTTTATGTGAAATTTATTTGTAAATGAATTTTATAATTATAATTTATTTATTTCAAGCGAGGTCTAAAAGTGAAAAATTAAGGAAGTGACGGCCAAAGCGTGGAATAAATTAAAAAGAAACTGAAAGATGTCGTTTTCTCGTTGTGATTCATGGAATGCATAAGTCAGACCAGCGATCCAATGGGTTTCAGCCACATATTTTTTTGTTGGTACTAGCATGAACGTGTGGCTATGATTGCATTACATGTAGTTAGTGCTTTATTTGGTATAATTTTTATAGATATTATTGATTTTTTTATATGTATTGAATTGAAGTTAATGATATTTAAGTAAATAAATTAAAAATAAATTTTTTTATTCATTTATTTCCAGTATAAAATTAAAGAATTCATTCTCAATTTTATATATTAATTATTTTATTTTAAGTATAAAAATTTATTTATAAATGAATTTTATGTAAAATTTATTTGTAAATAAATTTTATAATTATAATTTATTTATTTCAAGCGAGATCTAAAAGTGAAAAATTAAGGAAGTGATGGCCAAAACGTGGAATAAATTAAAAAGAAATTGAAAGATGTCGTTTTCTCGTTGTGATTCACAGAATGCATAAGTTAGACCAGCGACCCAATGGGTTTCAGCCACAGATTTTTGTGTTGGTACTAGCATGAACGTGTGGCTGTGATTGCATTACATGTGCTTAAAATTTGAATGAGTGAATGTCATTCCCCCTTGGGAACAGTTGCGATAATTTTTTAAATAATACATTTTTAAATGTGAAATTTATAAAAAATTTTATTAATTTGAATGAGTGAATGTCATTCCCCCTTGGGAACAGTTGCGATAATCTGAACAGTTGCATGTAAAACCTGAAGATATTTAGAAGAAGTGCTAAATGCTTTATTTTTAAATTTATTTTTTTCATTATTTATATAACATTTGTTTAAATAAATTAAGATATATAATTTTATAACACATAAAATGTTCACACCACATCTAAATTATTAAAAAAGTTAAAAATATATAAAGAAAGGAACTTAGCACTTTAACATAATAAACTCATAAAAAAAAAAAAAATCATCTTGTACTTGAGCTTAGTCCAATGTGCTGCATGTGTTAACGCGTAACGCCTAAATATCTAATTTTGGATAAAAATTTAAAATTGTTCTGCGCCACGCAAAACATGTGTTTGCTGACATTTGAAATTGTACCCATCCACGTCCTATTCTTTGAAGGGAAAACCTACTAAAATTCTCCTAACTTCTCTGAAAGTTTACTTTAACTATTTTTCTTTTATATAAATTTACTCATAACATTCCGAAAAATAGAAACTTCTATATTTAAAATGGGACATGGATCCTTTATTTTTTAATAAAGAAGAAGTCTTAAGTTTAAATTTTAAGTATGAAATATTTTGAATGCAGTATTTTATTTCTTTTATGAGTCTGGCTAACTCAAATTTAAATTAATTGAACCAATAAAATTTAAATATAATATGATTTATAATAAAAAAAGAAAAGAAAATTTCATAGTGCTTAAGATTAATTTAATTATATCAAGAAATGACATTTTAGTACATTTTTTCATAACATTAATTATGGATATCGAATAATAATAATAATAATAATAATAATAATAATAATAATAATAACAACAACCGGGCATAGGCAGCGCTCTGGTGTGATCAATGTCATCATTGGCGGATCATCTTATTGGGAAGATCTAGGCAAGCGGAAGAAGGGATAGAAGGGAATATACTTATCTGTTCGAGGTGAGAATTTGCCCTCTATCACCATATCCCAACACGATGCCGAAGACCTTAAGTTCCCCCATGAAGACAATCTGGTAGTACAAGAAGCCATCCATAATTTTGAAGTTAAAAGGATCCTGGTTGACAATGGAAGTGATGTCAACATACTTACCCTAGATGCCTACAAGAAGATGAAGTTATCGATCAGCGAGCTTAGATCTGACTGCATTCTTCCAATAGGCCTCAGCAATACTACGATTCTTGCCGTAGGCTCTATCGTTCTTTTTATTAAATTAGGAGATGAGGCCATTATTCACACATGTAAGTCCACTTTCATGGTCATTGATATGCCATTCACCAATAATGCCACTTTGGTAAACCCCTACTCTTCCAAACTGGTCCAGTTACCAGTATCAGATATATAATGATAAAAAATTTCATCAAATGAGGGGTAGCCATATTGAGAGACAATCAGAAGGTGGCGAGAGAAGCTTATATGGCAATGTTAAAAGAAGGCAGGCAGGCTTTATACGTGGTGAAACCTAGAAAGTAGAAGGATAAGGGGAAAACGAAAATGCATGTTGATGAAGACCTAATCCAACATAAGCTAGCTCCTGGTAAAAATGTGTCAATCAGATCAGATCTAGATGAAAAAAATGAGGACAGACATTTCCCAAGTGTTGATGATAAATCAAGCCTTTTTCGTATGGTCACCAGAAGATATCCCTGGCATTAACCCAAACGTCATCGTACATAAGCTTAATGAGGATCCCAAATTTCCACCTGTTAAGCAAAATTTAAGGAGGCAAGAACCTGATGGAAATAAATTTATCACTGAAAAGGTGCATGGATCGGCTTTTTAAGGTTAGACTCATTCAAGAAGTACAATACCCTAACTTGCAAACATATAGTAGGTAAAGAAAAAGAATGGCAAGCTGATAATGTGCATAAAGAAAAAGAATGTCAAGCTGAGAATGTGCATAGACTTCACATATCTTAACCGAGCATGCCCCAATGATAGCTATCCTTTGCCAAGCATAAGTCAGGTTATCGACGCAATAATCTGTCATGAGACATATTCGCTTCTTTATGCATATGTAGGATCTCATCAAATCCTAATGTGACTATTGGCCTAAGAGAAAATGAGTTTTATCACTAACGAGGGCATATACTGCTATAATGTGATGCCTTTTGGTCTGAAAAATACGATGCAACTTACCAGCCGCTAATGAACAAGATATTCAAAGATCAGATAGGCCAAAATCTGGAGGTCTACATTGAAGATATGATTATTAAGAGTAAAAACCGATTAGACCACACAACAGATATAGCCAAGGTATTTGCCACCTTTAATTAATTTCAAATGAAGCCCAATCCTGAAAAATGCATATTTAGGGTATCTTTTGGAAAATTTCTCAGCTTCACAGTGTCACAATAGGGCAAAAATCCGTCTACTACATCAGCCAGGTTTTGAGAGGATCGAAACTTAAGAAGAGTCCAGCTGAACAGTTAATTATAACCCTAATAATCTATACTAACAAACTCAAGAGGTACTTTAAGGCTCACACCATCGTAGTCAGATCGGATCAACCACTTAGAAAGTTACTTTAAAAGTTAAATCTTGACGAAAAGCTTGTTGAATGGGTTATAAAAATGAAGTCATTTGATATCAAATAAGAGCTCAAATTGGCCATCAAATCTCAAGTTCTAATAGACTTTGTCGCTGAATTCACTGGCAAAGTGTGATTAGGCCCAAAATACGAGGAAATTACTTGGGAACTAATCATTGATGGTGCCTCAAATAAGCTTAGAAGAGGAATAGGGATTGTCCTATATGGTCCCTTTGGTATCAAAGTGCAGTATGCTGTAAGGTTGGATTTTCAAGCTTACAACAATGTGGCTGAGTATGAAGCTCTATTGCAAGGTTTGAGACCGATTAAGTCTATCTAGCCAGAAAGTCTCATGGTGAAGAGTGACTCTCAACTAGTCACCAGTTAAGTACTTAGCACATTTGAACCTAAAAAGCCTACCATGAAAAGCTATTTGGCTAAAGTTAAAGTTGAAATCCAAGGATTAGAATCAACTAGGACAAAATCTAATTTTGTGAATAGTAACTTATAGACAGCAAATAATATCGTCTAAGACAAAGTATGAGTATTCAAAATTTAAATGAAGTAAATTTATATGGAATTTAGTAGTTAGTCTCAAGTAAATGATCGAATGAAAGTGAAATTTATTAAGAAGATTCAGAGATTTATTGTTTTAATTAAATAGTGGTTAAATGAAGAAATAATGCAGCCTCTGTTGAGCTGACCGAACCCAATGACAATGTCGAATTGACCACCCTTAATGAGGGCCCCGCATGGCCACAAATTTTCTCACCGTCGAAAACCCCACTAATTCTCTTTCCTTACTCCGATTTTCCTTTTCTAATCAATTTTCTCTCTCTCCTACCGAAATCTTCTTCTCTTCTTTTCAGCCGGCATCAGCGTTAGATGGTATCACGAACACCACTGCTGGATTCCTTGTGACTTGGAGGTCCTCCCTATACCCAACAATCGTCCTCACTCATCGACATCAGAGAGATCAATTATAGGAATACCGAAATATTCTGGCTTCGATTCCAGTCAAACGATATGGCGTTAAAGTGCGTGACCATCGGTAGCAGCTGAGCAACAGTAAGTTCGATTCACTAAACGAATTGAACCGAAATAACCGAAAATTGAATTATAAAATATTGACAAACCGAACCAAAATCATATGATAATCGAATTGAAACCAAACAAAAATTTTTGGTTGATTTGGTTTGGTTATTTAGTTAACCAAAATTTAATTAATTAATTCAATATTTGAATTAAAACTATTTGAATTTTTTTGGTATAAAATTAATTATACTAATAGCTTTATTAATATTTTCCTTTACATCAATTACAAATACTATAAAATAATGTGTTTTATTCTTTGTTTCTATTTGATTTTATATCAAAGTCTAGTTTTATTATTTTTCAAAAAAAACTATTTTTTGCCTATACTGATGGATGTGAAAATTAAAAATGAACTTAATACCAAACAATTTAGGCTAATTATTGATGATAAAAAATATGAAAATGTTCACTTTAATTAAAATTAAAAATATGAAAAAATTAACATTTTATATTTTTGGTATTTATTCTTTTACAATCCTTTAATTAGCATAGATACAGAAATTGATATGATTTATAAATAAATAAATTTAAAAGAGAATTAGATATTATTTAAAAAAATATATAAATGAAAATATTTAATAGATTTTGGGCCTTTCACTGCTAGGAATCAAGAATAAAAATTTATGTTCAATTAATATTTTTGTAAGTCATTTATAGAAAAGATCATTTTTTGTAGTAGTTATTTATTTAGAGATAATTTCAAAAATAATTTTGTCAATAATATAAATATAAATGAATAAAAACTTATAGACAACTATAAGTCTGTAGATTTTTAAATGATTAGAGATTAATTAGAATTTAGAAGTATTTGGGTATTAAATTTTTAAATAATAAAGGATTATTATTGTCTAATATATATTTTAAGTTAGAAAGAAAATAAAAATAAAGAATTAGATTGAAATTTTATATATGAAAATAAAAAATAGTTTTATTTATATTAATTCACGATGTGGTTTAAAGGACATATACAGAATGACGTAGTTTTGTAAAATATTCGGTCGGGGTTAATTATTATGTGGTTTTTGCCTTCCAAAATTGAATCGAACCAAATTAACCAAATTCGTTGAAAACTCCTAGCCGAAATCGAATCGAAAAACCGAACCAAATTAAAAAAAAATAATTGGTTTGGCTTGGCTTTTTGACTTTAACCAAAGTTTGGTCAACCCTAAAGCTTTGCATTAGTAGTGGCGATGCATCTCTGGTGAAGTTCCCACAACCAATGATCGATGCCAATAGTTTGATCTCGATAGTAATAAGCTAAAAAATTATAGATTTTGACTTCAACCTAGTATGTGAACTACTAAATTTATCTCATTAATTTTTTAGTTAAAATGATTAGTTAGGAAATCAAAAATACTATTAATGTGTTTATTTCTTTAAGTTAGATGCTTTAATTAAGATCTATAGTACTATTATGTGTTTATTTCTTTAAATAAATTGAGTTAGATAGGGAGTAAGTTGAGATTGATTAGAGTTGCATCAAAGAGTTAAATAAATTGAGTTAGATAAGGAATAAGTTGAGATTGATTAGAGTTGCATCAAAGAGTTAAGAGGCTGGTGAAACGAGATTGTGCAGAGTTTTAATATGTTTTGAACAAAAGTAAAGTGATAAATTGAATAAGATTTAGTTTTAGTTTGTGAATATGACCTCTTGGATTTCTTGCTTTAAGATTAGAATAGTAGAATGAAAAATTAAAGACATAGATTCTATTATAAGGGCTATTAGACCAAGATAAGTTGTGTATATAAAAATTTGCTTATGTGATTTTGACAAATTGACTAGGAAAAAATGAATTTGTAAATTAATACATATGCATTATCAAATAGGGATATCGATACGAAGTATGTATTTTACGTGGTAAACACTCCAAAAATAGGGTTGGAGTTGCCTAATATGTAGCTATATGCATGATTATAGTTTAAGATAATTTTTGAATTTCGAAAAGAATAATTTAGAATATAGTAAAGATTCATGAAAAATGAGGGAAATAATGTGATAGTACTATTAATACCACATGATTTGTACCATCAATCCATGTTAATTGAACAAAGGCTATGGGTTGAATTATAACTAGGCATTCAAATTTTAATAATTGCTCATAAATAAACTAGTTGAAAGAAAAGGGAGTCGATTAATATGAAAACCTTAATACATGAAGCATAAAATGGATTGTAGAATTATTAAAGGAAAAAAAGAAGTATAATGCATACATCAATTAATTACGTATATACATATGTAATTTGTCGACTAATTATTATACATTGTATATTATATTAGTTTGATGAATTCTTGAGCATGCTAGAAGATTGACTTAATACATTGATTTTCTTAATTGACTTGATTTCGACTAATATAAGTGGAAATGGTAATAAAATTGATTTCGGTTAAAAAGAGTCCTAAAGCTAATTTCATAAGTCCAATACGGGAGATGAAAATAGTAATTTACTTATTTAAATTTGTATTAAAGGGTTTGGAAATTGCTAAACAGTAATCGATGTAAATATGTTCGAGTATGTGTGTATTTGAAATAAATAAATAAATGAATTTTTCATGCACGATGTGTATAAATAAGGCTATATGCTTAATTAGTTTTATAAATTTACTTATCTTTGCCCTTAGTAAAACTAGTTAGGAATTAAAGGTGTAAGATAAGGTTAGCATGACAATTAAGGAAATTTAGCAGCATTGTGTCACTATATATGGAATCGGACTGAATGGCTCCAGGAGCTCTGTTCGGTGTAAGACATTTAGTTAGAGTTGTGGACTGAATGGCTCCAAAAGTTGTCCACACATACCTATATGTATATAAATAATACTAATAACAATAATGATAATAATAAGAGAAATTTGAATGGACATAATGGTTCCGAGAACTCTATCCTATAATATTATGAATTTAGTATCAAATTTGTAAATGGACTAAATGGTTCCTAGTACTCTATCCAGAATTTTGAATTTTGCTTATCCAGCCTAGTAAAATTCCACTAGAAAATTACTAGGGACAATACTAAATGAAAATAAGAAATGTAGTAAGTAAGACAAAGAATGTTTTGAAATTGTTAAAATTTGAATATTAAGTTATTAATTAATCCACTGAGCTATTAGGTAATAAATTGAGTATTTAGATGAAAGATATGTGGCACTTATTTACATTGAGGTACTTAAGAATTTTTCATGATACATTATTGTAGACAGATATGGTAAATAAATAGTATGAATGTTAAATAATAAAAGGCATATTGATTGTTGATTTGAACATTTTAGGTGTATTAAAAATTATGCATGTTTTATGAAACTAATTTGTTAGTTTATTAAAATTCAAGTATATAATGTAGAAAATTACTTTACTTCGTAATGTATTTATATTTTGAGGTAAGCAATAGTGAATTTTATGTGATGCTATGGGTTTGTATATGTATGGAGAAGTTTTATGTGTATGTTATGTATTTTCTCTACGGAGGAGTAAATTTGGTGGTCACCACTAAGATTTTAGCTTAGTGTGTGGTTATTTTTTGCCCATAGGTTAGAGAAAAGTGTTTCTCTGATTGGGAGAATAATTCAATGTAGCTACTGGTATTTGGAGTCATATTAAAGTTAGGGTGTGAAGGCTCTTTTGTTATGCAATTTGAAATTTTTATTAGGATTTGGCATGTACATATGTGGAGATGAAGAAATTTGTGTAAATGTATACATTGTGAGTTGTATAAGATTATGTATGTAAATTTATAAACTAGACATATGTAGTATATTGAATGTGGTTATATATTTAACTTAATTGAGATTAAGCTGAGAATTTATTGAGGATGAAAAAATTATTGTGTGAATGGAGTTTGAAATGGAGATAGATGGTTGGATAGTTTAAAATAGAAACATATAGAGATATTCTTGCAAGAGGTTTTAAACAATTATAGGAAAAATTCTATCAAAATTTCTATACAATGAACAATATTTGTGAAAGTGATAAGATTTTTAAATAGAAAATTTTATAATTGGTCATTTTATGGAATTAGGATCGTGTGTGACATTCTATATTCGGTCCTAATATTGAATCAGGTATAAAGTGCTACAAAAATAACCATTGGAAAGGTCCTCAGAGATTACACAAGCCAAGCTAATTTTTTAGCAAAAGCCGCCTCAACTGATCAAAATTTTGCTGATGAAAGCATTCTGGTCAAAGATTTATCTTTTTTAACCATAAAAGAGGCTGAAATCATAGAGATTGATGAGGCAGAGATGTGGATAACCGTCTCATCAAATACTTACAAATAGGTATTCTCCCTAAAAATGAGGCAGAAGCGAGAAAAGTCGGCAAAAAATCTCTGAATTATTTTTTGATTGACGATCTCCTATATAAAAAAGCCTTTAGCCATTCATGGCTAAAGTATATATTAGAAGAAGAAGGAGACTACATACTCAAAGAAATTATGAGGGTCTGTGTGGGACGCATAAATGATTTAAGGCTATGTGCAAAAAAGTGTTGCAAACAAGCTTCTTTTGGCCTTCCATCTTCAAAAGTGCATAAGAAATTGCAAAGCGCTGA